>CM024761.1:21021467-21463562 GCA_014218235.1 Colocasia esculenta | reverse complement strand
CGGTGGATCGAGCAGGTTGTACCACCCCGGAGACCCGTGTTAGAGCACCTATTGCGTGAGAGGGAGTGTGTCTAGTGGGCCCAAAGTTCTCATCTCACCCATTTAGGCCCATACCCGTTTAGAGTGGCACATTGCAAATAAAATTCACCTTGAACTTTGTTGCAACAATTAATTGGACGTAAGCATCCCTAAGTCTTTGATTAAAAGCCGTTAACATCTTCTCTCAAACTCGTTTGAGTAGTTGCTTTCTAATCAACTTGTCTGCTTAAATTCCATGCTACTTTGTTCAAGCAAAAATTTGGGAATGGCCGACTACGAGAACATGGGCTACCAAGAGTATGTGTATGATGAGATTTATGACTCCAATCAGCAACTTGCACAACTCCACAACAACCCCACATTGATCCATCCACTTCGCATGTTCATGCAGGTGGATTCACAACTTCCTCACCTATCCCCGAGGCACACCACTGCAAACACCTCAACCTCCATTGATCTGTCCCAACTTGTGGGCATTCTCCAAAGCCTCCAAGCCTCCCAACTCTAGGAGGTCCAGGCTACACTCAAGGGGAAATCCATCCCCGAACCCATCCATTCTCTCCACCCAAACGCGGGTGTTTACACTGAACCTGATCACGACCCGAAGGTCCGAGCCTCTCCTACCCCCTTGCGGGCCAACTCTGTCACTCATTATCATCCCCACAACCCTGTTAGGAGGCCTTCTCATGTCCGCCTGAGCCCTACCGCAGCAAAGCCCACTTATCTTCCTCGGGCCCTGGCCCACGCTTCCGCGATCGCTGGTGCATCTCACCTCTACAATTCCCTCCAAGTGAGTGCACCCCAACCTCATTCTTCCGGGGTGCCCCATAAATCATCCTCTGACCAACTCACCCAAGCTCTTCTGGCAAAAGTGAGTCGATTGGAGCAAGATCTAAAGAGTGTGTCTGCACCCAAGGATTCCTTTGAAGTGGCTCTCCCTTCCATGCCAGTTTTCCACCTCCCCCCTTCTAAACTGCCAATCTACTGCCGTTACAACGGCACCAGCAACCCATTCATGTACATTAAAGAATTCATGTACGAATCCTCCTTTTGGCAGAATGACAGTCGTGCCCTCACATTTCTCTTCCGCCGATCACTAGATGGGCCCGCCCTTGAGTGGTTCTATTTTCTGGAGCCTGCGGAAGCCGAAGCATACATGGAGGTCAAGGCAAAAACTATCTGCAAATTCATCATGAAGAATATCATCACTAGGTTCGGCATCCCAAGTACCATCATCACCGACAATGGACCACAGTTTATCTCTCAAGAACTGTGTGATCTGCAACAGGTATAGAATTGCATTGCATCATTCATCTCCATACTATCCGCAAGGCAACGACCAGGTAGAGGCCATAAATAAAACCTTAATTAAAATCATCAAGAAAATATGTGAGGCTAACAAGTTCTCAGATTGGCCAGAAAAGCTTATAGAAGCTCTATGGGCCTACCGCACTTCAATCCGCACTCCTACAGAGCAGACGTCGTTTGCCCTAACTTATGGAATGAAGGCTGTAGCACCATACGAGATTATCATTCCCTCACTAAGAGTCCAACTTGATAAGGACTTGTCAATCGATGAGCAGCGTGAATCGCTCCTAGCACAACTGGAACTCTTAGATGAGAAGCATCTGGTCGCCACAGAACACACAAGATCATATCAAAATAGACTCACTCGTTTTCATCAAAAGAAGGTAATTGAGAGGAAATTCAAAGTCGGTGAAATGGTGGTTAAAAGAATTTTTGTGAAACCTGGTGGTCCTCGATCTAAACTCTAACCAAATTGGGAAGGGCCGTACGTAGTCAAAGAAGTATATCCAGGCAACGCGTACTGGCTAGTGAACATGGAGGGTGAGGAGCTTTCTCATTCTTGGAATGGGCTATATCTTAAAAGGTACTACCCCTAGCTAGGTGTTTGGAATCACATGATACGCGGTCCCCAATCGAAAAAAGCTATCATTTTTAATTCATTTCCTATTCTTGGTGAGTTAGCCTGAGGTGTCGACACCCACACACTTACACGCTTACCCTTGGAAGCTAGAGGCACGGAATCTAAGGAAGGTCAATGCCTAACCAAGAGTCTAGGACACTACCCGTTTCTCTCCTACTCAGTTTGCCAATAGATGAGGAAAACCTGAGGGATCGACCTTTGAATCCGTCCAAAGCTCAAAAGGAGGTAGGTCAAGGTCCAATAAGGGGAAAAAGCAAGAAGATAATGCCAAACCAAAGCAAAAGAGCCAAAACTAGACAAATCAAATGTAAAAACACGTCAATAGCGGTAAAGTCCCCACAGAGATCCAAATGGACCTGGTCGTAAGCATGCTAAAAACCCCACAAGCCAAAAAGACTGAACCCCATCGAGTGTAGGGTAGAAGGATGAGTGTCTCCCCAGTCGCCCAAACTATTGGCAGACTTCCTAAACTTCTTCTTCCCTTCTCTCCCACGGGTATGTCTTAGGGTCAAGGCAAGGCAACGAACAACTAAAGAGGACGTTGTCGAAAGTCACCTTGGGTGAAGGCACCACTTAAGCACGTCCAACCTCTGTCTGGCACACCCAAGAATTGTTAATGAACTCTTAATGATGGCTGAGTAACTAAAAGGGTCCAAGTACCACGTTTTTCCAATTAGAGTGGATCCCCTTTATTTCGCGCGTCTTTTTAGAAGGGACTATGACGGGTTGCGGCCCCTATTTCAAAATAAAAAAAATTGAATATTTCAAAATCCAAAAAAATTGAATATGTCAAAATCAATTTTTTTTAAATATTTCAAAACCCAAAAATTGAATATGTCAAAATCGAAAAAAAAATTGAATATGTCAAAATAAAAAAAATTGAATATTTCAAAACCCAAAAACTTTTGAATATTTCAAAGTCAAACAAATTACATATTCCAAAATCCAAAAAAATTGAATATTTCAAAATAATAATAAAAAAGAATTTTCATACTCCATTTGCTTGAATGCATCAAATGCATGCTCATTCCTTTATTTTTTGATAACATCTGCTTGCTTGCCTATTGCATTTCAATTTGTGTTGTACTTTTATTTTTGCCTTATTTAATAAAGGCTTAGCCCCTTGACAAGATCATGAAGCCTAACTCGCCTAATGTGTAGGGGGCTGAGCCGGAGCAGACATTTAACTTATTTGTTCAAGTGTTTTTCAGGCACAATAAAGAGAGAAAGGAAAAGCATACACATGTACATATAATAAGGCCAAAAGGGGGGCCAACCCCAAAAGTACATCATGAGGGTATCCCACTGGATACACGAGTACAAGTCGTGAAAGGTGGCCTAGCTCTCGCCACCAATCTCTGCTGGCCGGGGGTGTCAGCTGCTCTCTGCCTCTCCCGGGTCCGTAGTCAAACGCAGAGATGGAGGCCTCATGGAGGCATGAGAACCGGAAGACCCCTGAGCAGCACGTGCCTCCTGGACGTTCCTCTGATATTGGGAGGAAGTCACCAAGTAGCTCCCAGAGTATGCACTGGCTCGCCCCTCCCTCACGGCTCGCTCGCGTCTGCGCCGGTACCGGTCCTCCGCCTCCTGCAATAGGCGCTCGGAGATACCCAGACTGGTGCGTGCATCCATGACCTGCTGGGTCAGCCGTTCGCGCTCCTGCTCCCACCGGCCGTGCTCCTGCTCGCGCTCCTGCTCCCACTGGCTGCGCTCCCGCTCGCACTCCCTGCGTTCCACAGACAGTGTCACGTGCAGCTCCACGGCCTCACAGGGCAAGTTCGCGTCGTGCTGAGAGACCTGAGTGTGCAGCTCGGACAGTTGCTGCGTCAACTCGGTCACCTCAGCACCGGCTAGAGTCACCTGGGTGATGGCGCTCTGAAGCTCGGCTGACTGCACACATAAGAGACATAAGTAAGTATAAATCCATTCAATTCTTATGTATATCTAATCAATTTACTTACCCGTGCAGTGAGGTCACGCTCTGCCACCTCCGCCCTAGCCACTGCTACTGCCAGCTGCTCTCGGAGTGAGGATATCTCCGGGTCAGGCACACTCCGACTCGTGGAGGCACCCGCCGCATCGGTGCGCTCCACTATCTCCCGTGCTGCACGCTGTACACATTGAAGATCAAGTTAGCTCATGGTAAGGTAAATAAAGCAAAGGTATGACATGTTAAACTTACCAGTGCATCCATGCATCTTGTGCCTTTGCTAGCTGGGCCTCAGTGCTCGCTAACTGGGCCCGCAGTGTGTCGATGAGTCCATCCCGGGCATCCTGCACATGCATATATTTGTTAGAAGATCATGAAAATCATAATGAACAAGTCAAAGGTTAGAAGTGCATACCCTCACTGGCCTCATGAAGTCGTGGTCGCCGTACTCCTCTGGAACCGCTGAAGGTACGCGAGGCTGTTCGCAGTGTCAGATTCCACTGGGTATCCGCCGTGCTGCCAATCTGCGAACTGGTCGGGGATGCGCAGGTGCCATCCACCCTCTTCGCCTTCCCACGTGTCCTCCTCCCAATTCCCTTCGGCTCCACCTCATCATGCCACACCTGGTGCAGCCTGAGGGTGCGAGCAGTGAGCCGGAGGCAGAGTGGCTCGATCTCGTTCAGGCAATGGACCCAAAGGTCTTGCCCGAACCGAGGATGGCCACTCTCAACCCACGGCTTGCCGTCGTCACCCACGCTCGCGTAGGGCTGCCACACAACCTGCACACATGCATAAGTCAGTCACAAGTCACATATCATACTAAATGCATGGAAAAGAATTGAGGTAAGCACGTACCAGGAGTGCCGGGAAGTCTCGGATGTCTCGACGGAGGGTGTCGAGTTGGAGTGAGAAAGATGCTGCCGTCGCAACTGGCAGTCACCTCCTCGCGAGGGGCAGTGCGGCGGGGCACACCTCGGTCGCCCTCCCCAAAGGGATGTGATAGTAGCTCCACACCTGCATGCATGAACATATTTGTTGAACCACTCTATATTTAACTCTTATATTTTGGTGATAACAAAATTTATGATTAATTAAATATTATTAAATATATTCAATAATATGTTTTTCTCAATAAATATAAATTTATGTGATTAATTAAATATTAAATATATTTAATATCATGTTTTTCTAATAATAAATTAAATATCATGTTTTTCTAATAAATATAAATTTATGGCATTATTGCCGTATGATTTACACTAAAAAGATAAATCGATGTCCATTCAATATACATTGATTTCAGTTCACAAAGTGCCATAACGATTTCCTCTCATAAGGATTCGCTCTTATAAGGATTCACTCTCATAAGGATTCGCTCTCATAAGGATTCGCTCTTATAAGGATTCACTCTCATAAAGATTCACTCTCACATCGATTTGGTAAGTGAAACATCGATTTGCCTCTCACATCGATTTGGTAAGTGAAACATCTATTTGCTCTCACATCGATTTGGTAAGTGAAACATCGATTTGTCTCTCACATCGATTTGGTAAGTGAAACATCGATTTGCTCTCATAAGGATTTGATAAGTGAAACATCGATTTGCTTTCACATTGATTTGCTCTCATAAGGATTTGATAAGTGAAACATGGATTCACATGTAAAAACATGGATTTGGTCACTCAAACATGGATTCGCTTTTAAAAACATGGATTTGGTCACTCAAACATGGATTCGATCATTTAAACATAGATTTCCTTTATATTTCAAAGTGTCTTTTGGCATCTAGTGAAAAAGTCATATATTATTGATTTGCGTAATCTTCTATCTTTCTGACAAGAGATCTTTTTGCTTATCTCTCTGGATCTCTTTTCCTACCAACAAAAAGGTGGTCACTTACTACTTCTGGGTGGCAACAGGAAACATAGAGGTATGAACCTTTTTGACAGAAACACTCTTTTATCTAAACACTTTCTTCTATGCTTGCAGACCTCGTAGACCACAAATTATCAGAAGAAAGAGAAGATGAGCAACGGCTAGAACTCCAACGGATTTATTCAAATTGCTCATATAAAAGATGAAGCATGGCTGAAGAACAAGTAATGAGCTTTTCTGAAGATCTTTGAAGGAGTGTACAACCAGTGAGGAACCTCAACGCCACATACACTCAAAGGAAAAGAGAGAAAGAGCCTGAGCCAAAAAGAAGTGTTCAAGCAACTGAAGCACTCAAGCATTCAAGCTCCTTCTCCTCTCTTCACTCTCTCTGTGTGCATCTTGTAATCTGGGGGAAAGAGTCTTTTAGCTGAGAGTTTCTTTTAGTTGGTTGTCATCTGCTCCAACTCTCAGCCGTGTTCTTTCTTTTCTAAGAAAAATCTTTGTCCAGCTGTAGGACTGTATATAGTGTAGAACCTAGCTAGGGGTTTGTGTCTAGCAGAACCGCACTGGGGTTTGTACAAGGAGGTTGGCTTCTTTACCTGTAAGAGAAGTGGGCTGCCTTCTTGCCTGGGAATGAGAAGACCAGCTGGGGTGCTGGGTGTTGTATTGTCCTTGAGGGGGACTATACCCTTGGTTAGTAAAATCCCAAGAGGTTGCTTGGGGACTGGACGTAGGACTTCCATGTGGGAAGGGCCAAACTAGGATAAAATCCTTTTATCATTTGTGTGATTGTTTATTTGCTTCCGCACTGCTACTCTTTATCACACTAAACTAACCAAACTTTCAAGTGTTAATTTTATGTGTTTAAGTTTCTATTTCAGATTTCAGAAAAACCTATTCACCCCCCTTTTAGGTTAGCTTACTGCCGTACCAAAAGGGCCAACAAGTGGTATCAGAGCGAGGTTCTCTGATCATTCAAGAAGATCCAATGATCTTAGAGAAGATCCATGGCAGCTCAAGGACATGTTGAAGGTCAATCAGTCACCAGACCTCCATTCTTTGATGGAGAGGACTACCAATATTGGAAGATGCGAATCGAATGCTTCATTCGACGTACAGACTTTGATCTATGGCAGGTAATAGAGGTAGGTGATTTTGTTATTGTTCCTGTTGAAGGTACTACTGCCATTACAACAACTGATAAGAATAAATTATCTTTAAACTTTAAAGCAAAGAACTATTTATGTTGTCCTTTATCCAAAAAAGAATTTAGTAGAGTATCTGCAAAAGAAATGTGGGATAAACTGCAGGTAACTTATGAAGGAACAAATAAAGTAAAACAAACTAGGATAGATATTCTTGTCTCTCAATATGAGCAATTTAAAATGCTTCCACACGAAAATATCACTCAGATGTATAATAGATTTTCGAGCATAGTAATTGGTTTAAGCTCTCTTGGTAAAAATCTATCTGATGAGGAAAATGTTAGAAAGATACTTAGGTCTTTAACTATTTCATGGACCCCTAAGGTCACAGCTATTAAAGAAGCCCATGATCTAACCAAGTTTTCTATTGATAAATTAATTGGCTCTCTCATGGCACATGAAATCAATATGGAACAGCTATCTAAAAGCTCTTCCAAGAAAAAGCTCACTAATGCTTTTAAAGTTGCAGCTACTCCTTCCACCTCTTCCTCTTCTTCTAGTTCAAAAAATGCAGGACCTGAGGACAGTGATGTAGATGAAGTACTGTCCAAGCTTCAGAAAATTCTTAAGAAGAAGAAGAATGGATCAAGAAGGATCCAAAAGAAAGAGAAAAAGGAGAAAGAACCAGTTTGTAAGACCCGGCCCCCTTGGGCCTTGTGGCCCCGTCCCCAGGGTCGCGACATGCTCCCTGGTCGCGACAGGGAGGCCGTCGCGACAAGGTTCGGGTCGCGATGACCAGGGCTGTCGCGTTTTGGTCACGACGGTATGGCCTTCGCGTTGTGGTCGCGACGTCCGATGGCGTCGCGACGGCCCTTCTGACAGACGTGACCGGTGTCCTTTCTGTCAGAACGGCTCTGTCGGGTGTCAGGCGTACGCGCGTGAACACAGCGTGGTCGTCCGTTGCGATCGCTTTCCCGATCTTCGAGGTTTTGACCTACTTTTTGGGGTTGCGACAAAGGCAACTGTCGCGATAAGGTCGCGACGCCTAGGGGCGTCGCGATGAGAGTCTTATCGTGACATGTCGTTCCGTCGCGTTCTAGGGGCCGCCGAGTTAAAACCCAAGGCCGCGCCCCATTTCCCCTTCTCACCCTCTCAGCTCTCTTTTCCCCCTCTCCTTCCCCTCTCGAGTTTCTCGTGCGGTTTCTTGGAGGATCGTGGTGCTTGAGGCGTCTGTGCTGAGGTGGTGTCGTCCCGCTCATGTAGGGGACGTGTTCGTGCTGTTTGGAGAGAGGAGGAGGCGTCCTTTTCTACAAGAAGGCCCTAACGGGTTCGTTCTTCGTGTGGAGGTAGGGACTCTTGATCCTCTCACCGTAAGCATGCTCCCTTCCCCCTCTAAAGCGTGGTTTCTCTGTGGTTTAGGGTTTGAGAGTGTGAGAACTCCATGCTCGAGGTTGAGTGAGATTTCCCTTCGAGTGTAGATCTATGTTCGTTGGGTTTTTAAGGGTGGTTTGGATGCTTTACTAGCTTTCTAGCATGTTGAGCATGATCCCCTCCCCCTTGTGTGGTTGTTTCCCCATTTTTGGGGTGGTTTCCAGAGGGGTTGCTCCAGAACCCCCCTCTGTCTGAGAACGCGATGACCGTAGAGGTCGCGATGGCCTGTCCGGTCGCGACGAGATCGCGACGCTCTTGTGTGTCGCGAACCGGTCACGACGGCTCGGGCGTCGTGATGGGATCACGACAGGGTAGGGCGTCGCGACCTGGTCGCGACGGCCCGATGCGTCACAACCTCAGTCATGAGATAGATTTCTGATTCTTTCCATTTCCGCTTCTTTTTACTGTACCCGTGTACCTGTGCTAGTTCCCTAGTGCGGTCTACACTAGTCTTTTGCCCGGTGCTCGGCACTTGAGGGCTTGTCCCGTGTGAGAGGTTGTTATCGTTGCCTGGGACCCCCATCCTCGGGAGCCTATTGAGGGAGTACTCCGGGCTACGAGTGTGCTCGAGTTGGCAGCCACTAGGCGGACTCTGGAGCTTAGGGGAAAACGGTGGTTAGGACAGTGGCGTGTGAGTCACTTGCAGAGCTCTCGTGGGTGGTCTGGGATGCCAAGGACAGTTAGGAGTTCTACCTGGCGCAGGCCAGCCAGTCCTTCTTCTCACTGCCTCGCTCCTTACGGCCCCGGAACCATTTGGAGAGGTCAGGCGTGGGACCGTAGTCCGGCTAGACTACGAAAGTTACTGTTGTGTTACTTGTGTCCTACCTCGCTCTGACGAGACGTAAGGGTCAGGACCCGGGTCGAGGATAAGACGTCGGTGGACGCACCTGATCGTGACTAGTGGTAGTGCTTCCGTAGCTAGTGTTCTTTGTCTAGGCGGAGTTCCCTCCGTCTGTGTTTGCTAGACGTGTGGTGGTCACGACGAGCAGTCGTACGGAGTTTCCGACCGTGTGTATTTTCCGTACCGTGCTAGTTATAGCTTCGCTTTCGTACTTTCGTTTGTAGGGAGAGGATATAACTGTTGTATATATATATATATATATATATATATATATATATATATATATATATTCGTCTACCTATTTAGAGCCAGTAGGAGATTGGTAGTCCCTATTGAGTTTCTGTTGTGAAGCTCATCCCCCCTTTTCCCCGGTGAGACTTCTCAGCAGCAGCAGGCGCGCGCCGGGCGGAGGAGACGGGGCGGTAGTCGGAGTCCCCGTAGCTAGCAGTGGTTCCCCTTTTTCAGTGTACGTCACCTCGGGGTATGCCCCTAAGGGACTTGTTCTTCCCCTGCCTTTTACTTGTACTAGCGTGCGTGCATTGGGACTGTACTTAGAGCGGCACACAGCGGTCTCGCTCTCTTTTCTGTTTCCGCCTGTACGCTTCTAGTTTATCAGTTGACGTTTACTTCCATTACATATCATGTTAGATGCATATTATAGCCCTTCCGGGTCTTCGGATCCGTGGGTGGCGACCGTGAAAATCGGGTCCTCGGCGTGGGCCGAGGGTCAAGTTCTCGGGTCATTACAGTTGGTATCAGAGCGAGAGTCTGACAGGACTTGTAATGGATTTAAACTGCAACAAGAAGTCCCAACGGTAGTACAAGTACACTGCTAGCCACCCGAGTGGTATTGTTAACCCTTGTTGGTTGTGTGTCGTGTAGGACATGGCTCCGCGTAGGCGCAGTCATGCTAGACAGTTGATCGAGTAGTAGGATGAGTCCGAGATGCCAGCATAGGGGCAGATCCAGGAGGAGGTGTCGGCAGACGAGTCAGTGGCACAGCCTCAGGCAGCAGCAGTAGGAGTAGGTGGGTAGCAGCAGCAGGAGTACCAGCCGCAGCCGCATTAGTACGTAGACTGGTTTCCCTTAGTAGAGCATTTCTTTAGGAACTTGTACCAGGGAGCGTACCAGCTTGGGCAGGCAGCAGTAGGTGTTCAGTTTCCGGTACCTCCTCCAGTGGTGCCGGAGCAGCAGGTAGAGCCAGAGGTGCAGCAACCAGAGCGTCAACAGCGGTCGGGCACTGGGAGTACCCGGGCTGGGCGGCGGAGGACGGCGGTTACGGAGGATAGGACCGCTCTCCTTGAGAGGTTCCTACGCCTTCGGCCACCAATGTTCTACGGTGAGTATGATCCAGACATGGCAGAGAGCTGGACCCATGAGTTAGAGTGCATCTTCGAGACCATGGAGTGCGCTGAGGAGGACCAGGTTCGACTGGCAGTGTATCAGCTCAAGGGAGCAGCCCATGAGTGGTGGAGAGTTTAGAGGAAGACTCACTTCCAGGGGCAGAGGTTGGATCACATCACTTGGCAGCGGTTTTCGGAGGTCTTCCATGGCGAGTACTTCCCCGACTACGCTCGATGTGAGAGACGGGACCAGTTCCACGTGTTGGTTCAAGACGACCTCACAGATTCGCAATACCACCAGAGGTTTGTCCGTTGTTGAGGCATGTGCCTCATGTCGCAGGCAGCGATCAGGCGTGTGCAGAGAGGTTCATAGCAAGATTGAGACCAGACCTGAGGTGGGGTGTGACGACACACATGTGTACCACCTTGGAGAGGCCGTGGCAAAGGCCACCGCCTTGGACAGAGAGACCTGGAAGCCTCAGCAGCAGCAGCAGGGAGGAGCCTCTTCAAGGTCCTCACCTTACTAGCGTCCAGCGGGTAGCTGCGGTAGTGCGACTTCCTCTTCCTCCGGCTCAGGCAGTTCCGGTAGCACCAGGATTCGCTCGTAGTTTAGGAAGTTGTCTACTCGCGGGGGTGGTCAGAGCCAGTAGCAGAAGCGCCAGTCCAGGTTTGCAGAGCAGTCAGTTGTCCAGGAAGCTGAGTAGGGCGGTCAGGAGGCAGTTTGCAACACCTGTGGCTTACCGGGCCACTTCAGGAGGGATTGCCCCATGGGGCAAGCCCCGCAGCAGCAACAGCCAGTGCAGTACGCTCAGTAGCTGCCTCAGTACCAGTACCCTCCTCAGCAGCAGGCACCGCGTTAGCAGCAGCGGGGGCAGTACCAGCAGCAGGCTCAGCAATTTCCACAGCCGCAACAGTACCAGCCGTACCAGCAGCAGCAACAGTACCCTCAGCAGCCGCCACAGCAGCAGCAGCCCCAGCAGGCGCCGCAGCATGGGCGTGGTCGTGGTCGCGTGATGGCGCTCACCTGAGAGTAGGTAGAGGCGTCAAACCTTGTTATAGGTACTCTACCTATCCTTGGCAGAGCTGCTCGTGTTTTGGTCAATCCCGGTGCTTCTCTGTGTTTTACTTCTGAGGAATTCTATGAGTCCCTTGCTTGTCACGCTCCTGAGAGGAAGTGTGACGTGATGGTCGATCTCCCGTCTGGTGACTATATGCGTTCCTTTGGTTACCTGGAGGGTGTGGCAGTCGAGGTCGAGGGGCACCAGTTGCCGGCCAGGTTGTACGCACTGTAGCTTTGCTACTTTGACATCATCCTGGGCATGGACTGGTTGGAGGCTCACTCAGCCGTGGTTGATTGCCAGCGGAAGACCGTTCGGTTTAGGATACATGGAGAGCCCGTCCTCTGCTTCCGAGGTATCCGGTCTACCCGTCGGCCATTTATTTCCTTGTGTAGAGCTTGCCGTTTGATCCGTGATGGCTGTGTGGCGTACCTTGCTTCGGTTTGTTCTTTGGAGCCTAGCGGATCTTTAGTTTTTGACGTGCCGGTTGTTTCTGAGTTCTCCGACGTCTTCCTGAAGGATCTACCTGGTTTGCCGCCTGAGCAGGAGGTAGAGTTCTCCATTGAGCTTTTGCCCGGTACGATGCCTTTGTCTAAGGCACCTTACCAGATGGCCCCGGCGGAGCTGCGTGAGTTGAAGCGCCAGTTGCAAGAGCTTCTTGAGCTGGGCTTCATTCGCCCGAGTCGTTCGCCATGGGGCGCGCCTGTTTTGTTTGTGAGAAAGAAGGATGGCAGTCTTTGTTTGTGCATCGATTATCGGCAGTTGAACCAGGTTACTGTGAAGAATAGGTACCCGTTGCCGAGGATCGATGATTTGTTTGATCAGTTGCAGTCGGCCAAAGTTTTCTTGAAGATTGACTTGAGATCCGGGTACTATCAGATGCGGATCAGAGAGTCAGATGTCGGTTTGACGGCTTTCCGTTCCAGCTACTTTCACTTTGAGTTTGTCGTGATGCCATTTGGGCTGACGAATGCACCCGCAGCATTCATGGATCTGATGCATAGGGTGTTCAGTGAGTACCTAGATCGTTTTGTGGTTGTTTTTGTTGATGATATTTTGGTCTACTCGGCTTCTGAGGAGGAGCATGAGGAGCACCTGAGGATCGTGCTAGAGACCCTGCGGAGTCACCGCCTTTATGCTAAGTTCGACAAGTGCGAATTTTGGCTAAGGGAGGTGCACTTTCTCGGGCACGTGATCTCGGGTTCTGGTGTGGCAGTGGACCCTGCCAAGGTGGAGGCCGTGTTGTCGTGGGAGCAACCCACATCGGTGTCAGAGGTCCGCAGTTTTCTAGGTTTGGCCGGTTACTACCGGAGATTCATTCAGGATTTTGCCAAGTTAGCAGCACCAATGACCAGGTTGACTAGGCAGGATGTCAGGTTTGTTTGGTCAGAGGACTGTGAGCAGAGCTTCTGAGAGCTGAAGACGAGGTTGACTTCAGCGACAATGTTAGTCTTGCCGTCGGGCAGCGGTGGTTTTGTGGTCTATACCGATGCGTCGAGGTCAGGTTTGGGTGCCGTGCTGATGCAGCACGGTGGGGTTGTTGCCTATGCTTCTCGGCAGCTCAAGAAGCATGAGGAGAACTACCCCACCCACGACTTGGAGCTGGCAGCAGTGGTGTTCGCTCTCAAGTTGTGGAGGCACTACCTGTATGGCGAGGCTTTTCAGATCTTCACCGATCACCAGAGCTTGTAGTATATTTTCACCCAGAGCGATATGAACTTGAGGCAGCGCCGATGGATGGAGTATTTGAAGGACTACGACCTAACCCTCTCCTATCACCCAGGAAGGGCTAACGTCGTAGCCGATGCTTTGAGTAGGCGCGTGCGCTTGAGTTCGCTGATGGTCAGAGAGTGGAGGTTGTTCGAGGAGCTGTCCCAGGGAGTGTTCGTTCCGTCAAGGACCAGAGACCATGTAGTGGCGAGCAGTTTGTCAGTTTGGCCGTCAGTGTTCAGGCAGGTGTTGCAGGCACAGCAGGCAGACCCTCAGTTGGCGGACATTTTGCAGATGCCAGATGTTGAGCTCGACGAGGACAGCGAGGTCAGATTCAGAGGCCGCTTGTACGTTCCTAAGGAGGTGCGCCATGCAGTTTTGTCAGAGGCTTATAGATCAAGGTATGTTGTTCATCCTGGCTCCACCAAGATGTGCTATTGCTTGAGGAGGTCCTTCTGGTGGCCAGGGATGAAGAGGGGCGTGGCAGAGTTTGTTTCTCGGTGCCTTACCTGTCAACAGGTGAAGGCCGAGCATCAGCGTCCTGGTGGTGAGCTGCAGCCATTGCCCATTCCTGAGTGGAAGTGGGACGACATCACCATGGACTTTGTGGTTGGTTTGCCCCGCACCCCGCAGAGGCACGATGGTATCTGGGTGATTGTGGATCGTTTGAACAAGGCAGCGCACTTTCTTCCGATTAGGATGTCGTGGTCAGTGGACAGGTTAGCCAGGCTGTACATGGACAGAGTTGTTTCCTTGCACGGGATCCCAGTTTCAGTCATCTCTGACAGAGATCCGAGGTTCACGTCAGGGTTTTGGCACAGTCTTCAGAGAGCACTGGGTACAGAGTTGAGGTTCAGCACAGTGTACCACCCTCAGACAGATGGACAGTCAGAGCATACCATTCAGACACTGGAGGACATGCTGAGAGCGTGCTGTTTAGACTGGAGCGGCACGTTGGAGTCACACCTTCCGATGGTAGTGTTCGCATATAACAATAGTTATCACTCGAGCATCGGAACGGCACCATACGAGGCCTTGTATGGTCACCCGTGCAGGACTCCACTTCACTGGTTCGAGGTTGGTGAGAGGCAGCTTTTGGGGCCAGAGTTAGTGCAGTAGTGTGCAGACATGGTCAGTCTGATCAGGCAGAGGCTTCGGGCAGCACAGAGCAGACAGAAGAGTTACGCAGACGTCCACAGGAGACCGTTACAGTTCAGTGTTGGTGACCTTGTTTTCTTGCGGGTCTCGCCGACCAAGGGCGTCATGAGGTTTGGCAGAAAGGGTAAGCTCAGTCCGAGGTATGTCGGGCCTTTCCCTATCACCGAGAGGGTCGGCGAGGTGGCTTACCGGTTGAGGCTTCCGGCAGAGCTAGTAGGTGTGCACAGCGTGTTTCACGTTTCACAGCTCACGAGGTACGTCGCAGATCCTTCGCACGTGTTGGACTACTCACAGCTGGAGGTAGCGCCAGACTTGTCAGTGCCAGAGTACCCAGTCAGTGTTGTCGACCGCAGAGTTCAGCAGTTGCGCCGGAAGCAGATTCCGCTGGTAAAGGTCATCTGGGAGAATTGCATAGGTGGCGCGAGGATGAGATGCTGGAGCAGTTTCCCTATTTGTTTGATTGATTGGTATGTTACTTCTCCTCGTACTGCTTTCCGGTTTGAGACCGAGTTGTTTTTATTTTGAGGACGAAATGTCTTAAGGTGGGTGGGATGTAAGACCCGGCCCCCTTGGGCCCTGTGGCCCCGTCCCCAGGGTCACGACATGCTCCCTGGTCGCAACGTGGTTGCGACAGGGAGGCCGTTGCGACAAGGTTTAGGTCGCGACGACCAGGGCTGTCGCGTTTTGGTCGCGAGGGTATGGCCATCGCGTTGTGGTCGTGACGTTCGATGGCGTCACGATGGCCCTTCTGACAGACGTGACTAGTGTCCTTTCTGTCAGAACGGCTCTGTCGGGTGTCAGGCGCACGCGCGTGAACGCGACGTGGTCGTCCATCGCGATCGCTTTCCCAGTCTTCGAGGTTTTGACCTACTTTTTGGGGTCGCGACAGAGGCTACCGTCGCGATAAGGTCGCGACGCCTAGGGGCTTCGCGATGAGAGTCTTACCGCGACATGTCGTTCCGTCACGTTCTGGGGGCCGCCGGGTTAAAATCCAAGGCCACGCCCCATTTCCCCCTCTCGCCCTCTCAGCTCTCTTTTCCCCCTCTCCTTCCCCTCTCGAGTTTCTCATGCAATTTCTTGGCGAATTGTGGTGCTTGAGGTGTTTGTGCTGAGGTGGTGTCGTCCTGCTCGTGCAGAGGACGTGTTCGTGCTGTTTGGAGTGAGGAGGAGGCGTCCTGTGACGGACCGGGGTATTTATGCCCATTAAGGTTCCATATCCAGATCCGCCTCCCGCGAACGGACCGAAGTCTCGCAAGGGATAGCTCACACAACTGTCCAGTAAGAATATAAAAGGCAAACCACAACAGTATAAGACACAAGAAAGTACATGTGCTCATACCTGCATATAACAATTTACAACTGTCCCAATACATTATTACATGTCCAATTAAAAAGTACAACTACCTGGGGCATACCCCGAGGGAGCACAAGCTCACACAACACTAACTACTACACAACTGCTGGTGGTACAAGTCTGACACAACGCCGCTGCAAGACAAACACTCGGCAAGCCATGAAAAGAACTGTAGGGGAGTGAGCCTCAACAAGTCACAGGCTCAGTAGGGGCTACCCAAAACAACACCGTAACCACGGACACCTCAACCCCAATGGGTCTCACTGGCAACACCAATAGCCAAACCATTTTATGCTCACAACATTTATATTTAAATAACAGCTTAAACAGTAATGATAAACAAAAGCATATTCTTTATAAAGAAAGAGGAATCACAGGCTAGTTCGCTCAACAACTAAAATGCCTAGGCCGCAAGCCTCACAGGCACATTATTCCAACGACTGTTTGCCTAAGCTACAAGCTTCACAGGCAAATCTCAAGTACGTGGGTAACAGAGCTGTTAACCAAAAGCTGGCCCTTTATACCCAAACCACAATATGTCGGAAACCACATACACCAAGTAACATGATCGGCTACAGCGGGCCAATCCATCACACATGAAAACCATATACGGTAGCTTACCCGAGGGAGGGTGAAGCACATTGTGTGGAAGGTCACACCACACGACCTCCACGAAACACAGTTCCACGTCAACACCAGAAAGACTGGTATATGACGTGCCACCACAAACCATTACCCACACAGGGTACAGGTACCTATTACCACAAGGCACCAGCACAGAAACCGCAAGTAAACTAGTGCCATAACAGGGCACACCATAGCAAGCTAAACTACCACGAAAACCAATCATTAAACCAGTGCCAACATAAGGCACTTCATTACGGAAAATCCATAATACAACTGTGCCAACGACAAGGCATACTATACGAGTCAAACCACATTTGGCGAGTCAACACTCACCAACCATAACCAAATGGTGCCACCACTAGGGCACACCACAAGCGACAACTGCAGTCACAATAGTGCCTCCACCAGGGCACACCTCGAACGAGTCAAACCTCGACTACGAGTTACAAACTCACGAACCACGACAAATAGCAAAGCACGAGTCGGAAAGGAACGACGCCACCACACGGGAATGGACTACTGGCTGATCAGGCCAGTATCAAACTCGGACAACACAACACAAGAACAACCTCTCAGCCTCGCAGTCACGGACGAAAGGTCCAACTGCGCTCCACAAGAAAGAAGTCAAACAACTGTGGAGACCAACCAACACCACACCTGCAGACACACAACTATAGGTCCATGCCTGGCACCTCTAGGGTCTCTGGCCAGAGCACCCTAAAGTGAGGCACTGGAAAATAGGACTAGCTGGGGACCAGTGACGTCTACTGGTGTCCGTACCCCCAACTACGAGCGCGCTACAAGCGACTGCACACCCACCAACACAAGTCGCTGCCCTACTGTCGTCTTTCCCTCAGCCGGACGTACAACTCAAACACAGGAGTGAGGGTGTCCAGGAAGATGACACAGACCTCGACGGTACCACACTGTACTGGGACAAACCCCGAGCACAACAAACACACGTGCCTGGCTCACAAAGAACCTGGGGTACCCGACTAGAGAGGCATTCCGGAATAGGCGCCGGACCACCACACTTGGCTAGCACAAACCACAACACTTATACATTTATCACAAACCACGATACACGTGTGAGGAATAGCTTGTCCTGGTCACTCGCGACCTACAAGCTAGCCTACACAAACACATATATGAACCTTATTAAAAATAATGCCACGACCTGACATTGGTCATATAGTGACCTTCACTGCCATACTAGGCATAATACATTAACACTCATACTTTTTACTTATCCATTTAGGATGACTTGCAAAAGATCTTAAAGTATCAAGGCTAGGTTCCCATGTGAACCTCATCGCCACAAAACTACGGACCAATCATAATCATTAAGATATAATAAACACAATAACATACAATATGCCATGCACACGCAAACCATACGCATGGCATCCAAACCATGTAGATCTTACGTGTACGACCAACCCTGGTGGTGTACCAACGTCATCCACGTAAACCGCATGTCCAACACATGGACAACGCATTCCAAGAGTGCCACGGGTGCAACACACACACATACTACGTAAACACCAAACGATTACGTACATCACATATTAACCACATAAAAGATGCCTACTTCAAGAGCTATGCGCTCCATGAGCGTAACACTGCAGTGGCTCTCACCTGTTCATTGCCATGCACAAGCAACCACATGATATCATAACCAGAAAAACTACGTAAAACATGCTGCATTGATACATGCACAAGTTGGCGGCAACATCGATGCCATCCACCATAAATAAACGGCATTATCCCCTGCCGTCAATACTAAATAAACTCGATATTAACGGCTAACCATCTGGCCGTTAATATCCAAATAAAGAACTCAACGTCAATCGATATTGACGCCAAGATCTTCAGCTCCCAGGTATACAAAACACACAGGACCGCCCAAAGCCAGTCATACGGGCAACTTAGCCCCACAACGGTAAAATACAAGGGAGATTTCCCCAGCATCTACATACTATAATTAAATCAGAGAAACAGATCCAACACATGGATCAATCAAACACCCGATTTCCAGCAATAAAGGACCATTTTCCCAACAACCCAATTAACATCCGTTTTATGCAAAGAAAGCAAACAAATCAACCAGGGAAAATCAAGGGCCAGTCCCTACCTCAGAAACGCGATTGAACTTCGAAGAAACCTTGAATCACGCCGAAAACCCAAGGATCGCCCCACGAACACCGCGCTCCAATTCGACATTCCCCGCTGATTCTGCTACCACGCGCACCACAGCCTTCCCAGTGCTTCCGCCAACCATCGGAACCCGTGAAAAATCTCAAAGGTGAAGGTGGGCGAAGTGGAGAGGAGAAAGTGGGAAAGAACAGGCTCGGGTCTGCCCTAAAAAACACGGCGCCACATGTTAACGTCAACTCTCGCGCCGCCCAACCAAAACCGCCCCAACTCAGCATCCACATAATTGGACGCCAAGTTCAACAATTGACGTCTACATCGATGGATGCCAAGAACATGTAACGGCAACACCATTGCCGCCAACACACAGTCGACGTCACACACCTGGACGCCAACTCACTGCTGATGTCCAGCACAATGAACACCAACACAGATCCATAACAAACCCTGGTAAGGATCCAACAAGAAACACACAACACAAGTCGCACTGGTCACAGCTTGACCATCCCACATGCTAAACAAAGGATCCACAAAGATCCGAAAAACGCGCGACGTTACACGTCCTTTCCTATGAGAAGGCCCTAATAGGTTTGTTCTTCATGTGCAGGTAGGGACTCTTGATCCTCTCGGCCTAAGCATGCTCCCTTCCCCCTGTAAAGCGTGGTTTCTCTGTGGTTTGGGGTTTGGGAGTGTGAGAACTCCATGCTCGAGGTTGAGTGAGATTTCTCTTCGAGTGTAGATCCATGTTTCGTGGGGTTTTTAAGGGTGGTTGGAGTTTTACTAGCTTTCTAGCATGTTGAGCATGATCCCCTCCCCTGGTGTGGTTGTTTCCCCCGTTTTGGGGTGGTTCTGGAGGGGGTTGCTCCAGAACCCCCCTCTTCTGAGAACGCGACGGACTGTAGAGGTCGCGATCTGGTCGCGACGGACGACCTGGCCGATCGCGACGAGGATCGCAACGCTCTTGTGTGTCGTGAACCCGGTCACGACGGCTCGGGCCGTCGCGACGGGATCGCGATAGGGTAGGGCATCGCGACCTAGTCGCGACGGCCCGATGCGTCGCAACCTCAGCTGTGAGGACAGATTTCTGATTCTGCCGTTTCCGCTTCTTTTTACTGTACACGTGGCACCTGTGCAGTTCCCTAGTGTGGTCTTACACTAATCTTTCGCCTGGTGCTCGGCACTTGAGGGCTTGTCCCGTGTGAGAGGTTGTTACCGTTGCCTGGGACCCCATCCTCGGGAGCCTGTTGAGGGAGGTACTCCGGCTACGAGTGTGCTAAGAGTTGGCAGCACAGGCGCGAACTCTGGAGCTTAGGGGGGAAAACAGTGGTTAGGACAGTGGCGTGTGAGTCACTTGCAGAGCTCTCGTGGGTGGTCTGGGACGCCGAGGACAGTTAGGAGTTTTAATCGGCGTAGGCAAGTCAGTCCTCTTCTCACTGCCTCACTCCTTACGGCCCCAGAACCGTTTGGATGGGTAGGCGTGGGACCGTAGTCCGGCCAGACTACGGCGGTTACTGTTGTGTTTACTGTGTCCTACCTCGCTCTGACGAGACGTGAGGGTCAGGACTCGGGGCGAGGATAAGACGTCGGTGGACGCACCTGACCGTGACTAGTGGTAGTGCTTCCGTAGCTAGGTGTTCTTTGTCTAGGCGGAGTTCCCTCCGTCTGTGTTTGCTAGCCGTTGTGGTGGTGGTCACGACGAGCAGTCGTACGGAGTTTCGACCGTGTGTATTTTCCGTACCGTGCTAGTTGTAGCTTTGCTTCCGTACTTCGTTTGTAGGGAGAGGATATAAACTGCTGTCATTTATTATATATATATATATATATATATATATATATATTCTTCTGCCTATTTAGAGCCAGTAGGAGATGGTAGTCCCTATTGAGCTTCTGTTGTGAAGCTCATCCCTCCTTTTCCCAGGTGAGACTTCTCAGCAGCGGCAGGGCGGAGGAGACGGGGCGGTAGTCGAAGTCCCCGTAGCTAGTAGTGGTTCCCCTTTTTCAGTGTACGTCACCCTCGGGGTATGCCCCTAAGGGACTTGCTCCTCCCCTCCTTTACTTGTACTAGAGTGCGTGCGTTGGGACTGTACTTAGAGCGGTACAACAGCGGTCTCGCTCTCTTTTCTGTTTCCGCCTGTACGCTTCTAGTTTAGCAGTGACATTTATTCTTTCTACATATCCTGTTAGATGCATATTATAGCCCTTCTGGGTCTTCGGATCCGTGGGTGGCGACCGCGAAAATCGGTCCTCGGCGTGGGCCGAGGGTCGGGTTCTCGGGTCATTACACAGTCTGCTATGAATGCAGAAAACCTGGACATCTAAGACCAGATTGTTCTAAACTCAAGAAGACTGGTCAACCAGAAAAATCCAAGAAGCAGCACAAGAAATTTAAAAGAAAAGCTATGGCGGCTGCTTGGGAAAATGATGAGGCCACAACTTCAGAATCATCAAGCTCAGATTTCGAAAAAGAGTAGGTAAGTCTAGCCTTCATGGTAGGACTAGATGAGGTAAATTCTGACCCATTTTTTTATTCATGCACTGATTCAGGGTGAGAGTCTGAAGACTTAGAAGAAGTATTTAATGAACTATATAAAAAACATAAAAATATTGTAAAAGAATTAAAGAATCTGAAAAACAACACTATTTGCTTAGAAAACATCAATTCTGATCTTAAATCTGAATTGAAGCAACTAGAAAATCAATTAAAGGACAGTAAAGATAACATTTATCTTTTGAATGAAGATTTAAAAAATAAAGAGAATGAAAAATTAGAGTTAGAAGAAAAATTAAAAACTCTAACTGAAGAAAATCTTTATTTAAAAGAATCAGTTGGGAAGTTAACTAAAGGAAAAACATCTTTAGCTCTATGCTTAAAAGGGTCAAAATCTGGAAATAATAAACAAGGGCTTGGATACATACCTCCTGAAAGGGAAAACAAGCCATAATTCCAGGAAAATATCCATTACCAAAATTTGTAAAAGAAACCAAGATGCCTAAAAAAAAGGCCCCTGTAAAAGAAAAAGTTTCCAAAAATTATGTTCTAAACAGATAGTACAAAGATAATAAAAACGGTAAAACAATTTATATTCATTGCTGTTCTCATTGCAATAAATTAGGACACACTGTAAATACCTTCACAACAAGGCACTTAGTTTGGATTCCTAAAGGTTATTTTCATGCATCTAACCATCAAGGACCCAAAATGATTTGGGTACCTACTTCTGAGTAGTTTATTTGCAGGATAGCCTTGGAGCATCAGGATCAAGGATGCTCAAGGCACTGGTAGAGTCTCTCATTCAGGGGGAGCTTAGACTAAGGGAGAGTTATTTACTAATATCAATCATTGTTGAACCCCTCAATGGTAAGAAGTTTTCACAAAAAGGGGAGAGAATGCATGGTAAGATCCTTCCTTTTTGGTTAGTGACAAAAATGGGGAGAGTATGTATGTTCTATGAATTTTCTATATTTTCTATGCCTAATATTGTGTGTCAGAAAATTCTCATAAATTTTGTCATCACCAAAAAGGAGAGATTATTGAACCACTCTATATTTAACCCTTATATTTTGGTGATAACAAAATTTATGATTAATTAATATTATTAAATATATTCAATATTATGTTTTTTCTCAAAAATATAAATTATGTGATTAATTAAATATTAAATATATTTAATACCATGTTTTTAATAATAAATTAAATATCATGTTTTTCTAATAAATATAAATTTATGGCATTATTGCCGTATGATTGCACTAAAAAGATAAATTGATGTCCATTCAATATACATTGATTTCAGTTCACAAAGTGCCATAACAATTTCCTCTCATAAGGATTCGCTCTTATAAGGATTCACTCTCATAAGGATTCGCTCTCATAAGAGTTCGCGCTTATAAGGATTCACTCTCACAAGGATTCACTCTCACATCGATTTGGTAAGTGAAACATCAATTTGCCTCTCATCGATTTGGTAAGTGAAACATCGATTCGCCTCTCACATCGATTTGGTAAGTGAAACATCGATTTGCTCTCACATCAATTTGGTAAGTGAAACATCGATTTGTCTCTCACATTGATTTGGTAAGTGAAACATCGATTTTCTCTCATAAGGATTTGATAAGTGAAACATCGATTTGCTCTCATAAGGATTTGATAAGTGAAACATGGATTCGCTTGTAAAAAAATGGATTTGGTCACTCAAACATGGATTCGCTCATTTAAACATATATTTCCTTTATATTTCAAAGTGTCTTTTGGCATCTAGTGAAAAAGTCATATATTATTGATTTGCGTAATCTTCTATCTTTCTGACAGGAGATCTTTTTGCTTATCTCTCTAGATCTCTTTTCCTACCAACAAAATGGTGGTCACTTACTATTTCTGGGTGGCAACAGGAAACATAGAGGTATGAACCTTTTTGACAGAAACACTCTTTTATCTAAACACTTTCTTCTATGCTTGCAGACCTCGTAGACCACAAATTATCAAAAGAAAGAGAAGATGAGCAACGGCTAGAACTCCAACGAATTTATTCAAATTGCTCATATAAAAGATGAAGCATGACTGAAGAACAAGTAATGAGATTTTCTGAAGATCTTTGAAGGAGTGTACAACCAGTGAGGAACCTCAACGCCACATACACTCAAAGGAAAAGAGAGAAAGAGCCTGAGCCAAAAAGAAGTGTTCAAGCAACTGAAGCACTCAAGCATTCAAGCTCCTTCTCCTCTCTTCACTCTCTCTGTGTGCATCTTGTAATCTGGGGGAGAGAGTCTTTTAGCTGAGAGTTTCTTTTAGTTGGTTGTCATCTGCTCCAACTCTCAACCGTGTTCTTTCTTTTCTAAGAAAGATCTTTGTCCAGCTGTAGGACTGTATATAGTGTAGAACCTAGCTAGGGGTTTGTGTCTAGCAGAACCGCACTGGGGTTTGTACCAGGAGGTTGGCTTCTTTACCTGTAAGAGAAGTGGGCTGCCTTCTTTCCCGGGATAGAGAAGAAGACCAGCTGGGGTGCTGGGTGTTGTATTGTCCTTGAGGGGGACTGTACCCTTGGTTAGTAAAATCCCAAGAGGGTTCTTGGGGATTGGAGGTAGGACTTCCATGTGGGAAGGGCTAAACCAAGATAAAATCCTTGTGTCATTTGTGTGATTGTTTATTTGCTTCCACACTGCTACTCTTTATCACACTAAACTAATCAAACTTTCAAGTGTTAATTTTATGTGTTTAAGTTTCTATTTCAGATATCAGAAAAACCTATTCACCCCCCTCTAGGTTAGCTTGCTGCCGTACCAAAAGGGCCAACAATATTGATTAGATGATTAACAATTTAAATGTAGGAAATGAAAAGAGTTCAAAAGCAAGGATGAGTACCTGAAGAAAGGGCGCAAATCCGCCCACTATAGTCTCTCGTTCAGTGCCGCTGGAGAGGTCCACAAACATGTGTGTCAGGAAGGCTGCACCCAATGCATACTGGTTGACCCTCTCCAGATCCTCCAATATCTCCAAAATTGGCAGTGGATGCCGTCACCCTTTGTTCCCAGCAACATCTTCCCCAGAAATAACACCAGGAACCTCCTAAGGTCCCGGTCCACCCTCTCCCTGTCCTCGGGGTCCTGGCCGTACATCGCCCTAGCTAGCCCTGCTCCTCGCTGCACGAACTCCTGCAGAGTCTCCTCACCCCTCTGCCTAACTCTGCGTAGGCCCAAGCTCTCCAACAATACGACCCGGTCAACCATTCTCCGGTCACCAAACTCGTCCTCCCCCATAGGATCCAAGCCCAGTAGGTCCCAGGTGTGCTCGGTATAATCTGTATAGGTGATTCCCATCACCACCTCCCCATCCACTCTGAGCCCCGTGATCCTCGCTAGGTCCTCTAGGTCCGACACCATGTGCCCCCACGGGAACAGAAAGGCCCTACTAGTCCTATCCCACTTCTCCCTGATCGCCTGTACCAGGGGACTGTCCATGTAGAAGGGCTCGATCTCCAGGATTGGCCCGAATCCCATCTCCCGGATCCTCTTTCTCTGGAAATTTGGGAGCCCCTGGTGCACTGCCAGTACTAGCGGCCACTGCAACCTTGGCCTCATCACGCCCTGCACATCAAAGTAAGCATGCACAAGTCAGCACAAATCAAATGGCAATTAAAACAATTAAAACTGTGCAGAACAGGCCCAATTCTCCCTTTCTTGAGCAATCTCTTGAATCGCGACCGACATAGTGGTCGCATTTCAACTTGAATCGCGACCGCTGTATCGGTCATTTTTTTTTTACTCTGAAACGTGACGGTTTATGCCGTCGTTATTCAGACTCGTGAACCGCGATGACTGTAGTCGACGCGATTCACTCCTTCACCCTCTTCGGCACCGATGGCACCTCCCCTCCTCCTCCTACCTCAAACCAAGGGGCAAGTTTAGAGTACTTACTGAGTCCGGCCGAGGGGGGCTTCCTGTCCGAGGCGACCTCGTCGCCACCTCCTCGCATCTTCCCCTTCATCATCTTCTTCCTCCATTGCCGCTGATGCACCTTCCGTCACCGGCGTACCTCGACCTTCCTCTCCCACCATCACAAGGTCCCCACCAGCGTCCAAGAGCTCGGCCACCATGGCTCGAGCGGCCGTGTTCGGGGACTCTGCCATGGCCTCTTCCACCTCTGTCGCCGGTGCCGGCGGTAATACTTCCTATTCCTCCACTGCGCCGCTACGCCGCTTAGCCGCCGCTGTCTTCTTCATCTCCGGCTAGAGAGGAGAGAGTCGAGAGTCGAGGGAGAGTTGAGAGAGAGAGAAAGAGTCGAGAGAGTGGGGAGAGAGGAGAGGGATCGGAGATGGGAGAGGGAAGGAAGTCGAAGGGGCGAAAAAAGCGAAATGGTTGTGCCTTCGGGTGTTTTAACGCCTCAGAACAAGATTAAATCGCGTCCGCTTCAGACGACGCACATTTTGAGTGTTTATATTAAACGCATCGTAGGCCATCGACGCGATTCATAAAGTCATCATTGCCCCGACGTTGAGTTTAAGGCGCGTAATTTTTGAAAATTTGAAGTACAATTGAAATGCGTCGGGAATGGTAGACGCAATTAAGGTTAAATGCGGCGGCTTTATTGGACGCAGATTCAGAGGTAAAACGCGACGTCTGTATCCGTCGCGATTCCAAAATGCTCTCTCGAGGGTTATTTTTGAGGAGAAAATCAAAGGTATTTAGATGATACAATCATGCATAAAGGGTGCAATTTGGCCGTGTAAAGGATGCGATATACTTCTTATTGAGGAATTAATTTTGGCATTTACAAACGGCCACCTTGGGCCAGATTTTTAGGAGCTCCCATACATAAGCCATCCACTCATCCTCCACCTCCTCGACATGTGGGACCGGCCTCCTGAAAGAACAAACCTTCCATAGAGCTTTAATAGTGTCCGCCTCTTCACCGTCATTGTTAGTTCCAATTTCTCGCCTCTTGATTGGCGAAAGGTGAGACAGCCCCTCGAAGTTGCGCTGTGGGAGTCCGAGTTGAGAGAGGCAGTAGTGTGAATTATAAAGCACGAACTCAGATGCCCCGATCAGGCGCAGGTCCACACCAAGTGCTAGCAGTGTCCGCAGGTCCCTGGTAAGAAGAGGCACCAGAGTGCAAGTGAACGCGTTCCTGAGCATGCTTCGGAGATGATCACACCAATCCGCCCACGTCTTGAGTTGTGGCACTCGGTTAGCCACGCACCCTTCCAAGCCTACCAGATTGTCCATGTGCCGGAGCAGACTTTTGAAGAAGATGCGGGACGAGCTAGGGACTTCATTGTTGACATCAAACTTGAAGTGTAGGTCAGTCCAACAAGTGAAAAGAAGCATGGAACCGTAGGGAGGCCTACCCAAGCTTACCGCCGTGAGTCCGCTGTAGAGGAAGGCTAACACCTCCGGTCCCAGTCTCTCGCCCTCCCATATGCCACATACCGCGCTCAATTGGTCCTCCTTCAAGATGTTGTCAATTGATGGAAAGAGGAGTGCACCCGCCACGCAGATGGCGAACCCTCTCATCACCTTTTCCAGCCTCCCGTCATCTCCTGCCCTTGGTATCTCCCTTGTGGTCCAGGCCGCTAGTTTTTGCAAGTTAATTCCTTTTTCAATCCGGACATGGCCGCTTTGGCATCCATGAAGTCTTCAAGCACCGCCTTGCTCGTATAGCACCGCGGCATGATTGCCATCTCGTCTTCCTCGCCTCTTTTCATCTGTTTCAAGCCTAACAATAGTTCAACCTCTTCCAACAGGATAGTGGCTTCAAAGGTCTTGAAAAGGAAGGTATGGGTTTGGGGGTGCCAAAGTTCTACTAATGCCTCCATAGCCACCCAATCTAGGTGAATCTCATGGTACCTTTTGGCATGGATGGCTAGGTTATTAATACCCCACTTGGAGAGGATGGTGGTCATGTCAAGGGTGATGGTGGAGGTAAGCTTTTGGAGCCATGGGAGACACATGTATCTACGGTTGCCAGGGAAAAGAGGATAGTCCTGTTGGGGGTTATGTATGGATGGGTATGTGCATGAGTGAGGTATGTATGTATTGAGATGGCACATGGATAGGTGGCATATGGATGGGTTGGATTGGTGCATGGGTCATGAGTGCATGGGAATATGGCCATGGTATAGGGGTGACAATTGGGTCATGAGGATAGCATGTTCGGTCATGGCATTGGGAAAAGAGGAAGAGAGAAAAGGAAAAAAAAGAGAACAAGAAGAGCAAGAACAATAAGCACATCATGAACACATCATATTCAATGCAAGAATCACATGAACTTACCAATTTAGCTTGAATAAGTCTGCAAATGTGTCCTTCCACCTTACTAAGCCTCTGAAATCTCTCAACTCTTGGCTTCTTGGATGGGGGAGCATCACCATGATCCATGCTTCAAAGCTTAAATTCTCCTTCTTCTTCTTCTTCTTCCTTGCTTCAAATGCTTGAACTTTGAGCTTTGGGGAGGGTGAGAGCATGAAGAGAGCATGTTGAGGGGTGTTTTATAGCCCCTTGGCTCGCACAAGCCCGGAGGCAAGCACAAAAAGAGAGCAAGAGTGCAAAACAGGCAAGAAAATCAAAACTTGGGTGGAAAGTCCAATTCGCGTCCGACGCAGCCGACGCGAATCAAGGCGCTTAATTCGACTTCCATTGCGACAGGTGAAGTTAAATCGCAACTGACTAAGTCGATGCGATTAAGGTAAGTAAAAGGCGTCCATGTTTCCTGCCGCAATTTCAAGCAATATGATTTTTTACATTTTCCCTCTATTAGTTGTTGCTTGTCAATGTTGATGAGTTTTTGAGCGCAGGTTTCATACATATTTCCCATTGTACAATTCATGATCATCTTCGGAAATCCCCAGTCCGGTATTGTATATATTGCATTCTACTATATGTTATAACCTATTAGAGTATATCAAGGACCTTGAGGCTCTGATGAATCTGGAATTTGAGTTCCCCTCCTCCGCCAAAAAAAAAACAGTGATAATTCGAGAGGATTCCTACGACTTGAGGATAGGCTGTTACGTTGCAAGAAGGACGACGGATTCCATCCGGTCTCTTGACTTCAGCATCGTATCAATATTATCCTTGATTACTTTATATTTTCTCTTGTTTTAACCTTTTTCTTTTAGCCCAGCATGCATCATGTAGGACTTTGAGCATAATTCCGAAAGATCACCCTCGTGCTTAACTGAAGAGAACCACTTATTCCTTAATTCCAAGTAACATGAAATATTCCATTCCAAGTAACACGTTGGAAGTTGATCTTTCTCCCCTTCGTACCCAGGTGCACATCCTTTCCCTTCGTCCAAACATTGAGTTTTCTCTTGTGGTTTTCTACAAGCCGCTTCACTATGAATTGAGGAATAGCTCCTGTCATATGTTGTTGAGGCGTGTCTCATCACACCTTGGCGTCTACTTTTCAGTCATTCCACCTCATCCCACTTCATTCATCCCATTCCATCGCCTTCATTTCGTGTCATTCCGCTCCATTTTCTTGCAAAGCAGACGCCAAGGCGAGGCAGCTGTAGACACGCCATTTTGGCAACATATCGAAAAAATTTCATGATATACCACGATGCCTCGAAGTGGCTCTCTTCAATTAACCTCTTGAGTGATTTTCCTATTTTTCTAGGATTTTTTGGGAATTTTTCTAAGGGGTCTGTTGAGCTTCAATGATTCGCGTCTGATACAGTGGACACCTTTCAGGAGGCTTGGTCCGCGGCAGGTAAAATCAACGCAGATCACACTTCCTTTTTTGGTGCTTACTCTATTTTGAATCGCGTCTTATAAGGCCGCCGCGATTAAGAGTTTCCATTTTCGAATTATGGCAATTTCCAAAATTATTTTTGGAAAGATTTTGTTGCTAAATAGAATTGCATCCAACTTGTCCGACGCGTTTTTAACCTTCCTCTGAACTATTTGTGACGAATTATAAATGTCGCCACAAAAGACAAGCTAATATTTTTTTGTGTAAATACTTTTATCGCATTTAATAACAACTTATTTTCGACAGCTTCTGCTTCGCCGCGCAAAAAAGTTACGTGTGATGGCTACTTGAAGCTCTTGCAAACAATGCAATTAATGCGACAGACAAAGGTCATTGTAAGCAGGACTGTAATCAGGTCATAGTTCGTTTTATTATGTAGATCAATCATGTTGTATTTTTCGTGGTATGGTACAGTATGATATTATATCGTACCGTTAAGATATGGTGGGAAAATGGTCAGTTTGATTTTTTTTATTTTATGACTTGATCAATATTTACAATGAGTAAATTTCAAAAGAAAATGAGCAAAACATAAGAACATCACATAAAGAGGTTGAAAACAATAAGTCATCGTATTTCGACACGACTTTGATTGTGCGCACCTCGACAGTACGACATTCGGTTCTAAAAATAAAGTAAAATATGAAGTCATCATTAATTATATAAAAAATGTACTGAATCTAAAAACATAAATATCATAAATTATTAATGCATAAATATTGAGATGAAGTTGATCTAATAATTTTTGGGGTAATTTCACTTGAAAAAAATTAATTTAAAAATTATAATAAAATCATGATAATTTGTATCATCTCTTAATTAGCTTATGTTTAAAATTTCATCCCAATTAAGCATCGTTTAGATCCCTTAGATGTGTCGGATGTGGGGAAGGAAAATTTCATCTCAACTAAGCATCGTTTAGATCCCTTCGATGTGTCGGATGTGGGGAAGGAAAATTTCATCTCAATTAAGCATCGTTTAGATCCCTTACGGTGGGAAAAGGGTATGTTTGATTTTTTTCGTTGTGGTATGCGGCAGTACGGGTGGGCCGTACTACCATGGTACACGACGATATGGCCAACCCTAATTCGAACACGATTTTGATTGTCCCACTTCAATAGAACGACATCCGGTTCTAAAAATAAATCAAATATGAAGTTATCATAATTATCAAAAAATTGTACTAATTCTAAAAATATAAATATCAGAAATTATTGATCTATAAATATTGATATTAAGTTGACTTAATAATTTTTGAAGATAAAATTGACTGGACAAAAAATTAATTTTAAAAAATTAAATTAAAATTACCATAATTGTATCATCTCACAATTAGCTTATGTTAAAATTTCACCTCAATTAAATATCATTTAGATCTATTAGATATATCAAATGTGGGGAAAGAAAATAAAAAAATGGGGGGGGGGGGGGGGGGAGAACCAACCGGGCCATGGCTCTTGTGCCGACTCGATACGCGGCGGTACGACCAACCATGAACCAGGTCATGTTTCTAACACCGACTCTAATAATTATATACCGCTTCCAATTTCGATTCCAATATAATGGTAATAACCATTTTTGATATCGATCTGATTCCGATTATGTTATCGAACTAAAATCTGAATTTGTATCAATTTTATTTCTGATCAATTCAATTTTGTTTTCGATTTAACATTCAAGTTTATTTGAGGCTTTAGAATTTAACATTTTAAATTATTATTTTTGTAATATTTGAAGTGAGGATATTTTGATTCCAATTTTAATAACTTATCAGAATAACTAATATCGATTATGATAAACAATCGGTATTATTTTTCAATTTTGAATTCGATAATTTTTATCAAAATTGGGTCAAAATATATGATTTTCATATTATTTCACAAATACAAAAAATATTTTTTGTGTAAATATTTTCATCGCATTTAATAACAATTTGCAACAATCCTTACTACACCATCGCAAAAACGTTTATTAGAGACTGCCACTGTGCAGCTATCACCAATAAATCAATTGCGATGGAGATAAGTCATCTCAAATGATCTATCTGCAACGCATTGTACGGGCCGTTGTAAATACAAGCAAATTTCTTTCTCCAAATGTTTTTATCGCATCTAATGCGTGATTCGTTGTACTGCGTGGATCTAAGGTACGTACCATACCGCAAGGCTATGATACGATGGAAAAATAATTAGTTGTTTCTTTTTTTAGTTGTGTGGCTTGATTAATATCTAAAAAATTAAACTAAAATTATTATAATTTATGTCATCTCTTAATTAATTTGTATTTGAAATTTTATCTCAATTGGAGATCATTTAGACGTCTTAGATGTATTTCGACACGACTTTGATTATGCACACGGAACATCAATTCTAAAAATAAAGTCAAATTTGAGACCACCATAATTATAAAAATATATACTTATTCTAAAACATAATTATCAAAAACTATTGATGTATAGATATTGAGATTAAGTCGACCTAATAATTTTTGGTTAGTTTTTATTTGACGAAAAATTAATTTAAAAATTAAACTAAAATTATCATAATTAATTTATTTCATCTCTTAATTAGTTATGTTTAAAATTTCATCTCAATTGGACATCATTTAGACCTCTTGAATATATTCCGACACGACTTTAATTATGCACACATTGACCGAGCGACATTCAATTCTGAAAATAAAGTAAAATTTAAAATCATCATAATTATAAAAATAAATTAATTTAAAAAAACATAAATATCGGGAATTATGATACATAGATATTGAGATTAAGTCGATCTAATGATTTTTAGGTAATTTTTACTTGACCAAAAAATTAAACTAAAATTACTATAATTTGTATCGTCTCTTAATTACTTATGTTTAAATTTCAATAAAGTAAAATTTCAATAAGAAAACTTTGGTTATGGAAAAATCAATTCATATTGTCTTGATGAATCTAACTATAAGACAAGAAAAAAAAGTGTTGACGATGATGTAGAAATTATGAGAGATAGATTGAAGGAGTTAACTATAGAAGATGTCATGGAGCCAAATAAAGATAGAATGGAAGATCCTACCCAACATATTGGTGAAGAAAACGAAAAAGAGTATCTACCAATTGAAGAATTCCAAGAAACCTCCACATCGATCCAATGGGTTACGACTGTTGGGATGGAACAGCACTCAGACCAGCGACAGCTCTCTCACACTACCCACTCGTAGATACCAAAGAGAGATGGAAGGAGGTAGGAAGAAGAACGCAGGAACACCAGATTTTACGTGGTTCGGAGGCAAGAAGCCTACCTACGTCCACGGCCACAGCAGCTTTCAATGCTTCTTCTCCAAGAAAAAGACATACACTGTGTCACATACAAAGAGGACAAAACCCCTTTATATATACCCGAACCGCGACCTGACCCCTTATGGAGATCGAGTTCGGGCTCCACATTCTAACAACGACGAGCGTGGAAGATCATGACAAGTCACCTAATCGGTAATGTTATTGGTGATCCTTTATCCGATATGCGAACTCAAAAGGCTCAATATCAATGTGATTATATTACATTTATCTTTCAATTTCAACTAAAAAATGTTGATGAATCCCTTCTTGATGAACATTGGTCCATTGTTATGCTTGAGGAACTAAACCAGTTTGAGAGGAACAAGGTGTGGACCTTGTCTCCTCGTCCGAAAAACCATTCGGTAATTGGAACCGAGTAGACTTTTTTAAACAAACTTGATGAATATGGTGTGGTAACTCGGAACGAAACACATTAAGTTGCCCAAAGATACTCTCAAGAAGAAGGCATCAATTATGATGAAACTTTTGCACCGGTTGCTAGACTTGAACCTATTAGGATTTTTTTAACATTCACTTGCTACAAAAATTTTATATTATTTCAAATGGATGTTAAAAGTGCATTTCTTAATGGTTTCATAAAAGGGGAAGTCTATGTAGAGTAGCCACCTAGGTTTGAAGATCCAAATTTCCCAAACCATATATTTCATCTTCAAAAAGTTCTATATGGAATTAAGCAAGCACTGTATGCATAGTATGAGAGACTGAGTCAATTTTTTGTGGAACATGATTTCAAGTGTGGTTTAGTTGATTCAACTTTATTTATTAAATGTGTTGGCTCAAATATTTTACTTGTTCAAATATACGTTGATGACGTTGTGTTTGATGCTACTAAAAAAAATTGTGTAAGAAATTTTCTAAGTTGATATAGGGGGAGTTCAAGATGAGCATGATGGGTGAGCTCAACTTCTTTCTCGAACTTCAAATAAAACAAGGGCAAGATGACATCTTTGTAAGTCAATCAAAGTACATAAAGGAACTATTAAAGAAATATGAGTTCGGCAACATCAAGTCTCTTCCCACGCCTATGTCTACAACAACAAAATTGGATAATGATGAGCTTGGTAAGCCCGTTGATGCTAAGCTTTATCGAGGTATGATCGAATATCTAATTTATTTAACTGTAAGTAGGTCCGATATTTTATTATAGTGTATGCATATGGGTAAGATTTCAAAGTTCGCCTAAACAATCATATTTAATTGTTGTTAAATGAATTTTTTGATATCTTGTTTCCTCAATTGATTTTGTTTTATGGTATCCTAAAGAATGTTCCTCTGACTTGGTGGGTTACACCGATGCAGACTATATTGTGAGTAAAATTGATCGAAAGAGCACGAGCGGGACTTGTCATTTCTTAGGAGGTTGCCTCATTTTGTAGTCCTCCAAGAAACAAAGTCTGTTGCTCTCTCGACAACTGAAGCTAAGTATAATGCAGTCGGGAGTTATTGCACACGAACACTTTGGATTAAACACTAAGTAGAAGACCATGTGGTTTGTTTAGTTAAAATTCCATTGCTTTGCAATAACACTATAGTGACATAAATTTAATTAAGAATCATGTTCAACACTCTCGCACTAAAGCCATCTCTTAATTAGAGATCATGTCTCTAGGGGCGACATTAAATTAAAATTTATTGATACCACACACCAATTGACTGATATTTTCACTAAACCTTTATGCGAAGACCGATTAACTTTGATGCTCCATGAATTAGGTATGTATTCATCCTCCTCGTAAGAAACGCATATTAATATGTTTCCTCCTTCCTTTCTTTTTGACGATGACAAAAAGGGGGAGAATTTATGTAACGACCCAACCTCCCGGACCCCCTGCCAGGGACCCCCGAAGGTCGCGCCGCCACCCAAGGATCCGAAAACCTGGAAGGGTTAGAATTTAGTCCAGTGAGATAAGCAATGAATTCAAATAACTATAACAAGAAAGTTCGTACATTAATAAAGAAAAATATGTACAACATGTCCCAAATAAAAGTACAGGTACAGAAAGAAAGGTGCAGTCCTTAAGGGGCATACCCCGAGGACTTGCAAAAAGGTCAGTCTCAACTCACGGTACAAAGAGCACTCACAACTCACACTACTGGCAACGCACGGTGAACAAGCCGCCACCACGACCGTTCGGCAACGAACTCCTGCGACAGCGAGTCCCTACCTGAAGAGAGTAGGGGGTGAGCCTCGCAAACAAGGCTCAGTAGGGATAACCAGTCCCTTACCAGCCAGAGTAGTAGGAACTCCAACAAGCGGAAGCAAAACTGCTCTACAAAGCAGTAAAGCGAGAAACGCCTACCACAGAGTACTACAAAGCAGGGGAACAGAGAAACGCCTCAACCACAACCCGGGTCAGGCCAAACACGACTCCCGCAGAACCAGCGGGGTCAAACACAATGCGGAAGCAACCCTCGGCACACACACCCGCCGAGACAAAGAAGCTCACAGAACATCGGAGCAACCACGTGAGACCAGAGTCTCACGACACAAGCACCAACATCCCGGACCTCCACGAGGTCGGGAAGGAACAACTAGGTGTCACCACGAGAGACACCAAGCAACCAAGTGAGAACAAACATCTTACCACAGGCACGACCACCTCAGAACTCCACAAGGTCAAGGGCCCACAAGCAGAACCACCCTGGACCTCGGACACGTCACAAGGTCAAGGAACTACACTTGCCAGTGCCACCACAGACGGCACACAGGAATGGGTTATAGAAACAGCAGATGGGTGCCTGCACCAGGCACCCCGAGAGAACCCGCAGAGCGGAAACCACTAAACACGGCCCACGGGGCCAAACCAACCAAACCCATGGAACTAGACACGGCTAGGCTACAACCACCGTGTAAACTAGGGCGGCGAGAAACCCAATCTCGGAAGCAGCGTGAAACACCGTCACATCAAGAGCAACCAAACCACTGCCATAGGCAGCTAAGAGAGGGACACACAGTCCACCCCTCTTGCACGCCTGCCGCCGACTCCTGCCTACAACATCCCTAGTAGAGTGAGGCTAGCGAGTCACAGCCAAGAACAACCACAAACACCGCAGTCCAGCCGAACTGCGGCCCCACGCCTGACCTCCCTATGCGGCTCTGGAACCAGCGCAGAGCGAGGCAGTGAGAAGGACTAGCTGGTCCGCACCGAACGAGCACCACAACAACCTCGGAGACCCAGACCCAGCTAAGAGAGCTCTACAAATGACTCTATGCCACTGTCCCCACCATTTTCCCCTTCGCTCCGAGTCTGCCACACTAGGCTGTCAACCCGAGCACGCTTATAGCCCGGAGAACTCCCTCAACAGGCTCCCGAGGATGGGGGTCCCAGGTAACGGTAAAACCTGTCTCGCGGACAAGCCCTCAAGTGCCGAGCACCGGGCAAAAGAGAACTGGAGTGGCAACCACCAACAGAAACAACACAGTTGGCTTGTAACCGAGACAAGCCCAGCAGTCACAGGCACGCACGGCACCCCTTCCAGAAACCTCCAGAATGGGCCGTCGGCCAACGCCGGCACACACGACACGGCCAGAGAAACCGGAACACCACCAGGCAGAACAAAAACCAATGCTCTACTAATAATCGATTAGCAGCCATACCATCGATTATTAGACAGACGCGAGCCTCCTAGCGACACCGCTAGGACACGGCCACGAAAGTGTCACCTTCGGTCAGTGAACGCAGGGAGGCAACCTACCGCGTTCCCACCAGAAGGTCCTAACGGCACACTCTGCCCTGGGGCACACGCCGACACGCCAACCGTGGCCAAGGAAACACCCGAGGCAGACTAGGTCTTGTCGCGCCCTCCTAAGCCGTCGCGATATAATCACGACGGTCAAGGCCACCGCGACAAGACCCTATTGCGACAGGGAAGCGGGACGCGACAACAGCGCTGTCGCGACAGGGAACCAAGTCGCGACACCCTTGTCGCGATGGCCGACCAGGTCGCGACGGCCAACCGGGTCGCGACACGACCCTTATCGCGACGGCCAACCGCGCCGCGATAAGGCGCGTCGTACCGGGGCGATGCCTTCTCTAATGTCGCGATGCGCTCGGCGGTCGCGACATCAGCTGGAAGTCCGACCGCCGGAATGCTACATGCCGGGGTCCCCCCCACACTACAAACATAGCCACCATGGGGAGGGGAGCATGGGGAAAGCATTTAAAGCATGCAAACACACAGAGAAACTTCCAATCACTCGGATTGGAAAGGGCACAAGAATCTCTACTGGAGAACGAAGAACCAACCCACAAAGGGGCCTTCACGATGCCATGACCGCCGCCTCCTCGCTCCACGATGCCGCTCCCGAGCTCCACACGAGCCGCTGACGCCACCAAGCTCCAACCGCCGGAGAGGGGAAAGCTTTCCCCCTCGGAGAGGAGGAGGGAAAGGAAAAGGGGAAGAAAGGGAAAGGGGAAGCCGACCAAGGCTTTTAGCCTTCGGCCCCCAAGACGTGACGGGGTGGGGCGTCGCGATACAAACCTTATCGCGACGGCCGCCCAGACCGCGACCAGAACGCGCCCTTCCTGGGCACCGCGACAACCTGACAGGTCAGTCTGTCACGCCTGCCACTCTGACAGGCATTAGACGAACAAAAATTAAAAAGCAGTCTTGACCTGTTGACCAGGCACGACCAGAACGCAACGGCAAAGGTGGTCGCAACAGGCACCTCCGTCGTGACAAGGCCAGTCATCCCACACATAATGGAAAGCCAGAAAGCCCGAGATGTTACAATACATCCAACAAAAAAATAATTTCGTCCTCGAAATCAAGGGCGAAACCTGGTCGGAGAAAACAACAGGTGCCAAGGGACCACTAAGTCGCACTGCGACTTCCCAGTGATCGCCACCACGACCCCGCCACAAAAGGAGTGCCAAACCAGACATCCGACAGCTCACAAAGTGCACCCCAACCGGTGTGGAGCACACAAATGGATGTCGACAACTCCACAGGCACGGCGCGCACCAAACTGACCAGAAAAACTGAAACCGCTTGTCGAAAACCATGACTGAGCCCTCAACAGCCCACACTGTTAAGAACTACCGGTCAGTAACTCCCTCTGTCACCAACGACTAGATAGAGGTCCCAGCTACTGACGGCAACTGAGAAAAATGCCAAGAGGTCATCCACAAGACTCCGCTGAATGGCTCCGCACAACTAGCAACAGCTAGTACCTACGGCAAGGCCAAACGAGAGCTTCTTAATGGTGACCCAAAACCAAGCGGAAAACACGCACGTGGAGAACCCACGGCGAGCAAGACAGTGTCCGTTGGCACCACTAGATCTCGCCCAGATCATCCTCGTGGTCCGACCAGGACACCCAACGACTGTGGAGCCACAGAAAGCTAAACCACACACTCCATAGGCACGCGCGTAGAGACAAAAATAAGGAAGACGTCTGAGGGTTGGCAAGGCCAAGCAACTCGAGACGTTGGCAACCTCATGGGAAATGAAATAACTGTAGAGATCGAGGGTAGCACGTCGACCTCAAGGAATCCAAACCAAAACAGGGTACCCCAACCGAACACACTCGCTCCCGAAAGCGAGGGGGGAAACCCGGACACAGGCCACGACCAAAGCCTAGCGTACCACCGATAGGGCTACCTAGACAAGGCAAAGCAGCCACCCCACAGCGGCAATGGTACAGCCACAAGGCACAGGCCAGCACAAAGTGTCCCAGAGGTGGAAAGGTCAACGCCTCGAACACCGAGCAAACTCACAAAAGGATGCACGAAGCTTACGATCAGAACACACAGCACAACACACAGTGCTCACACAAGCGCCAGAAGCCACCCAAAGTGCAACATAATGCACCAGGGCTCCAGACGGCACAAAACAAACCACTCAAACACGAGCACAGGGTGCCACCACAAGCACCAAAACTCGGTAGGATGCAACACAGTTGCACCAACGGCCGAAACAACACGGCTAACAGGAAGGACTCTCTACAAGAGACCTGCCAAAAGCCACCCACAAGAAACCGCAAGCCACAAAGGGCAGGACATGCCACATCGGCCTCGAACCCTCTAGGCATAAGGACACGAAGCATCGAAATGAAACACGCTCAAGATGCAGTACACGACCGCACCAATGGCCTGAAACGACTCAAGGCCAGCAGAAAGGGACTCTCCACCAGAGACCCACAAGAGAAGCACACAGAGAACCAGCTGCTTCAAGAGCGCAACAACACATCGGCTCTTAGAAGTACACAATACAAGACACCGCTCCCACCACGCAGGCGGAGTGGGCCACACGCCAAATGGCGACAAGTGCCTCCAAGCACAGCTGAGGCACAAGCGGAAACACACACCGAGACGATGCTTGCACAAGCAAGCCAAACAACCGAAAACTGGTGCTGCCTCACACTGAACACAGGGCACGCTGCCCTACATCGTCAAGTCAGGCAACCAGAAAACCAGCACAATGCGGACCTGCACAATAGGTACATCACGACCTATCGCACCACAAGGAAAACAACGCGCACGAGGTGAGCAACCAACTCAACCTCAAGACAGCACAAGGGGAGGGACCTTCGCCACAAAGGTTGCCACAGTGCGCGACATGGCACCAAGTGCCATGTGAAAGCACCACCACCCCGAACAACCCACGGAAAGCAGAGGAAGAAGGCATACAACGGGCCTCCTCCTCACATGAAAGAGGAAACCACGATGCAAAGCTAGCACTCCCACAGGAGGCACAACCCGCCAGACACCCATGGCACTCACCAGACTACCATCTGGCAGAGCCCACAGAACGCGAGAAACAAAACCAACCTCCCGACCCTGGGGACACACGAAGTCCCGCCAGCGCAGCTGGGAAACCCAAAAATGAACAGGAAGACAACCTGGCCAGCACCACGGCCAGACACACGGTCAAAAGCACCACACCTTGATCGACAACACCCAGGCAGACTGTAACACAGACAGTCCCATTGGCAACGGCGACAGCTCCTCTCCACAGAGAGAGAGAGCAGACAAACAAAAACAACACAAGGCAGCTTGGGGAGGACCTCCACCCGAAGTGACAAGAGCCGTTCTGGAAACCATCACCAGAAAGTAGCCCAAACAACTGCCAACAGAGAGAACACAGCAAACAGCGGAAGCAAAACAACTGGTTCTGGGAGAACCTCCACCAGAACCACCAAGGCGCTGTTGGGAAAACCCACCAAAATGCAACGGCCAACATGACAGCAGCATACCTCGACCCTGAGGTAGCACAACAACCGGCAAAACAAGCCCGGAACAGTCCTGAGAGCGAACCTCACCAGGACAACAACCAACAGCTCTGGAAAACCGCACCAGAACACAGAGCAACCAAGCGATGCACCTCAATCTCGAGGGCAACGCAACAGCAACCAACCAGACAACAGAGACCTCAAACCAAAGTGACAACACAGCGGAAGACTTTAACGAGCACAGAAGCAGTCCCAGAGGGAGAGGAACTCTCACTAGGACAACAACAAATCGTTCTGGGAAACACCACCAGAACACAGCAGCCAAGCGATGCACCTCAACCCAGAGGGCAACGCCCCAACAACAAGAAACGAGCACAACAAAGTTCTGGGGAAACCTCACCTCCACCAGAACCAGCTGAGAAGAACTTCGGGAGCTCCTCACCAGAGTCCACAACTAGACAGCAAAAGGTCGACAACAACCATAGACAGGCGTCGCAATGCTCAACCAGCGGTGCAACACGGCACACAAAGCATCTGCTTAGCTCGAGCAATGACGACGACTGAGCAGAGCACAGCGCCCAACGGCGCACAGGCACGCAAGGCCAAACACACAGCCAACACAACACATACCCCAACAACAAGGGGACATCTGTAACGTCGCGCGTTTTTCGGATCCCCGTGGATCCAGGTTAGCGGGTTTGGTGGCCAATGTGAGGCCCATTAGTGTTGTGTGTTTCTTACTAGATCCTTACCGGGTTTGGTTTGGGTCCGTGTTGGTGTTCAGCTTGCTGGACACCAGCAGTGTGTTGGCGTCCATCGATGAGGACGTCTACTGTTGAACTTGGCGTCAAGCTTTGTGGACGTCTAGTTGTGGCGGTCTGGTTAAACGGCCCAAGGGTTGACGTTAACCTGACATGCCTGTGTTTTTATGGCAGACCCGAGCTCTGTTCTTTCTCCTCCTTCTCCCTTCCTCTTCCCCCACCTTCACCCTTGAGCTTCTTCGCGAGTTCTGACTGTCGGCGGGAGCTCGTGGGAAGGCCGTGGTGCGCGTGGTAGCGGCAGATCGGGCGGGGAATGACGGATTGAAGCGCGGTGTTCGTGGGACGTTTTTCGGGTTTCGGTGTGATTCGAGGTTCTTCGGGAGTTTAATTGCGTTTCTGAGGTAGGGGATGAACCCTGTTAGCTTGTTAGAAACATTAAAACATGACTTAATCACTTGAACCAGCATTTTTATTGTATTTTTGGATTGAGTTGCACCATGTGGGGTTAATGGGTGGTTTGAGTAATTTAGCGAATGAAGCATGCTGTGTTGGGTTGTTTTGGGTTCATACATGTTTAAAAAACCATTTCAGTGCATTTTCTTGTAATTTTAACGGTTGGAAAACCTGTAGAGCTGGATTAGGGTTTCTGCAGGGTTTAAGGCCGGAGAACTTGGTGTCAAGATCGCTTGTCGCCAAGCTCACCAGCCGAGATATAAACGGCTAGATCGCTTGCCGTTTACTTCTTATAAGAGACAGTCGATGTTGCCGCCAACTTGTGCATGTATTCATGCAGTGTCATTTACGTAGCTTTTCTGGTTATGAATAATGCGTGTTTGTGAGTGCATGGCGATGACCGGTGTGAGCCAGTGCACTTGTTATGCTCTTGGAGCATACTGCTCATGTAATGGGCAAGTTTTACATGAATGATGTGTGATGTACGTAATCGCTTTACGTGGTATGTGTGGTGCGTTGACACCCGTGGCACTCTTGGAGTGCGTTGTCCATGTGTTGGGCATGTGGTTTACGTGGAAGACGTGTGGTACACCATCCAGGGTGTATATACACGTATTGTCTACGTGGTTGAGTGTGTGTTTACTACACACTTTGTTGTAATGTAATTTTATGATTTATCGTAGTAACTGGGCAGTGAGGTTCTTGTGTGAGCCTAGCCATGACTTTGTGGTGTTTGGGCAGTGAAGGTCAAATGTGGACCTAGCCCTGGTTCGTTGTTGTCTTTCGAATAGACTATATTGATTTATGTATAAGTAGTGTGTTGCCACGGTGGTCATGAGATGACCAATGATAGGCAAGTTAGTGGTTCAGATATGTGTTGGTGTGGGATAGCTTTGGGTCACACGGTGACCGATGTTAAGCTAATCCTAACACTTGTATATTGTGAATTATAAGTAAAGGCTATATGTGTAAGTATCGTGGTTTGTGCTAGCCGAGTGTGGTGGTCCGGCGCCTATTCCGGAATGCCTCTCTAGTCGGGTATCCCAGGTTCTTTGTGAGCCAGGCACATGTGTTTGTTGTGCTTGGGGTTTTGTCACGGTACCTGTGTTGTACCGTTGAGGTCTGTGTCGTCTTCCTGGACACCCTCACTCCTGAGTTTGAGTTGTAGTCCGGCTGAGGGAAAGACGGCAGTGGGGCAGCGACTTCACAGAGTTTGTTCTTTTGTCGCTTGTAGCGCGCTCGTAGTTGGGGGTACGGACACCAGTAGTCGACACTGGTCCCCAGCTAGTCCTGTTTTTAGTGCCTCACTTTAGAGTGCTCCGGCCAGAGACTCTAGAGGTGCCAGGCATGGGCCTGCAGTTGTGTGTCTGCAGGTGTGGTGTTGGTTGGTCTCCACAGTGTTTGACTTCTTCCTAGTGGAGCGGCAGTTGGACCTTTCATCCGTGACTGCGAGGCTAAGAGGTAGTTCTTGTGTTGTGTTGTCCGGGTTGGATATTGGCCTGATCAGCCAGTAGTCCGTTCCCGTGTGTGGCGTCGTTCTTCGCGACTCGTGCTTTGTTAGCTCCAGTGTGGTTGTGGTGACGTCGTTCCCTTCCGACTCGTGCTTTGCTACTTATCGTAGTTTGTGAGTTTGTGACTTGGTCGAGGTTTGACCAGTTCGAGGTGTGCCCTGGTGTTGGCACAGCTGTGACTGAGTTGTGGTTTGTGTGACTTGTCGATTAAGGTTTCACTGTAATGTTGTGTCTAAGTGAAGGCACAATATAATTGTGGTTCAGTATGGTGTTTATCACCTACTTGTACTTTGATCGGGTATTTGTGTTGTGGTACCTCAGAGTAGTAGGTACCTATTTCCTTCGAGGGTTACTTTGTAGTTTTATGGTGGTACATTGTGTACCAACCTTTTCGGGTACTTGTGTGTTGAGGAGGTCTTGTGGTTTGACCTGCCACTTGTTGTATCCTAACTGTTTTAGGTAGATCTTTGTTTATAATTTATTGTGGATTAGTTTGAGATTATTAATTGTGTTACCTTTGTGGGTAATTTGCCGATGAGGCTTATGACCTAGGCATATTGTGGTTTAGTTAAGCTATGTTCCATGGAGGCCGTGTGAGACCTTCCATTTGTTGAGTTTTACTCTTCTTGGATATGATTCCAATTATAGTTTTAGTGTGTTATGATTGGCTTCGTGGTAGCCAGTTCCGTTACCTTGTGTGTAGTTTCCGATGTAGTGTGGTTTGGAGTATAAAGGACCAACTCTTTGTTAGCGGTCTGTTACTCAAATGTTTGAGGTTTGCCTAAAGCTTGTAGTCTGGGCAGTACTTGCCTGTATGGCTTTTAGCTTAGGCAACCAATTGTCGTGGCAGTGTGCCAGTGAGACTGTGGTTAGGCACTTTAGTAGTTGGGCTAACTAATGATTTTATGTTAGGCCTGTAGTCCTACTTTTCTTCTGAGGACGTTATGTTTATTATCATAAGCATGTTTAATTGTTATTTATTGTAATTATGTGAGCATGAAATGGTTGGCTATTGTTGTTGCCAGTGAGACCATTGTGGTCGAGGTGTCTATGGTTACAGTGTTGTTTTGGGTAGCCCCTACTGAGCAGTGACTTGTTGAGGCTCACTCCCCTACAGTTCTTTTCAGGGCTTGCCGTGTGTTTGGCTTGCAGCGGTGTTGTGACAGACTTGTACCCCAGCAGTTGAGTAGTAGTTAGCGTTCTGTGAGCCTGTTCTCCCTCAGGGTATGCCCAGGTAGTTGTACTCTTTTAATTGGACATGTATTAATGTAATGGGACAGTTGTACAAATTTGTGAATAGATATGAGCACATGTACTTTCTTGTGTCTTATATTATTGTGCTTTGTCTTTTATACTCTTACTGGACACGTGTGTGAGATATCCCTGCGAGACTTCGGTTCGTTCGCGGGAGGCGGATCTGGATATGGAGCCTTAATGGGCATAAATACCCCGGTCCGTCACAACATCCAACAAGGACACACCCCAACAAGAAGGGGACATCCAACAAGGACACACCCCAACAACAAGGGGACATCCAACAAGGCAAGGACACCTTCTACCAGTTCCGCAGACCTCAACCCTGCACCGATGAAGGCCACACCACACGTAGGCTCTCTCAGCCTTCGCAGCACACCCACCCGGACGCACAGGCCGAGGACGAACCCAAACGCAGCACGAGCAAAAATGTAACCGTGCTCGCAGCACGCGTACCCAGCAACACTCTCCTGCAGCTCACACTCGGACCCTGCTGGAAAGCAAGCCACCTGCAATAAAGAACCAAATGCTCACCTAACAGCACTTTACATGGACGGGCCAGTAGTGCACAAGTACCTTTCTTTGGGATAGCCATAGTTGTTAACTCATTACAAATCTCGTTGGACCCCTGAGCTCTGATACCACTGTAATGACTCGACCTCCCGGACCCCCCGCCAGGGACCCCCGAAGGTCGCACCACAACCCACGGATCTGAAGACCGGAAGGGTTAGAATTTAGTCCAGTGAGATAAGCAATGAATTCAAATAACTATAACAAGAAAGTTCGTACATTAATAAATAAAAATAAGTATAACATGTCCCAAATAAAAGTACAGGTACAGAAAGAAAGGTACAGTCCTTAAGGGGCATACCCCGAGGACTTGCAAAAAGGCCAGTCTCAACTCACGGTACAAAGAGCACTCACGCTCACAACTCACACTGCTGGCAAGGCACGGCGAACAAGCCGCCACCACGATCGTCCGGCAACGAACTCCTATGACAACGAGTCCCTACCTGAAGAGAGTAGGGTGGTGAGCCTCATGAACAAGGCTCAGTAGAGATAACCAGTCCCTTACCAGCCAGAGCAGCAGGAACTCCAACAAGTGGAAGCAAAACTACTCTACAAAGTAGTAAAGCGAGAAACGCCTACCACAGAGTACTACAAAGCAGCGGAATAGAGAAACACCTCGACCACAACCCGAGTCAGGCCAAACACGACTCCCGTAGAACCAGCGGGGTCAAACACAATGCGGAAGCAACCCTCGGCACACACACCCGCCGAGACAAAGAAGCTCACAGAACACCGGAGCAACCACGTGAGACCAGAGTCTCACGACACAAGTACCAACATCCCGGACCTCCACGAGGTCGGGAAGGAACAACTAGGTGTCACCACGAGAGACACCAAGCAACCAAGTGAGAACGAACATCTCACTACAGGCACGACACCTCCACAAGGTTGAGGGCCCACAAGCAGAACCACCCTGAACCTCGGACACGTCACAAGGTCAGGGAATTACACCTATCGGTGCCACCACGGACGGCACCCAGGAACGAGTTACAGAAACATCAGATGGGTGCCTGCACCAGGCACCCCGAGAGAACCCGCAGAGAGAAAACCACTAAACACGGCCCATGGGGCCAAACCAACCAAACCCACAGAACTAGACATGGCTAGGCTACAACCACCATGTAAACTAGGGCGACGAGAAAACCAATCTCGAAAGCAGCGTGAAACACCGTCACAACAAGAGCAACCAAGCCACCGCCACAGGTAGCTAAGAGAGGGACACATAGTCCACCCCTCTTTCACGCCGACCGCCGACTCCCGCCTACAACCTCCCCGGTAGAGTGAGCCTAGCGGGTTACAGCCAAGAACAATCACAAACACCGCAGTCCGGCCGAGCTGTAGCCCCACGCCTGACCTCCCTATGCGGCTCCGGAACCAACGCAGAGTGAGGCAGTGAGAAGGACTAGCTGGTCTGCACCAAACGAGCACCACAACAACCTCAGAGACCCAGACCCAGCTAAGAGTGCTCTACAAATGACTCTATGTTGTTGTCCCCACCGTTTTCCCCTCCGCTCCTAATCCGCCACACTAGACTGTCCACCTGAGCACGCTTGTAGCCCAGAGAACTCCCTCAACAGGCTCCCGAGGATGGGGGTCCCAGGTAACGGTAACAACCTGTCTCGCGGATAAGCCCTCAAGTGTCGAGCACCGGGCGAAAGAGAACTGGCGTGGCAACCACCAACAGAAACAGCACAGCTGGCTTGTAACTGAGACAAGCCCAGTAGGCATAGGCACACATGGCACCCCTTCCGGAAACCTCCAAAATGGGCCGTCGGCCAACGCCAGCACACACGGCACGACCCAAGAAACTAGAACACCACTAGGCAGAACAGAAACCAACGCTCTGCTAATAATCGATTGGCAGCCAGACCATCAATTATTAGACAGACACGAGCCTCCTAGCGACACCGCTAGGACACGGCCATGAAGGTGTCACCTTCGGTCAGTGAACGCAGGGAGGCAACCTACCGCGTTCCCACCAAAAGGTCCTAACGGCACACCCTGCCCTGGGCACACACCGACACGCCAACCGTGGCCACGAAAACACCCGAGGCAGACCAAGTCCTATCGCGCCCTCCTAAGCCGTCGCGATACCATCGCGACGGTCAGGGCCACAACGACAAGACCCTATTGCGATGGGGAATCAGGATGCGACAACAGTGCTGTCATGACAGGGAACCAAGTCGCGACACCCTTTTCACGACGAATGACCAGGCCGCGACAGAAACATTGTTGCGACGGCCAACTGGGTCGCGACACGACCCTTATCGCAACGGCCAATCACTCCGCGATAAGGTCGTGTCGGACCGGGGCGATGCCTTCTCTGATGTCGCGACGCGCTCGGCGGTCGCGACATCAGCTGGAAGGCCAACCGCTGGGATGCTACATTCTGGGGTCCTCCACACGCTACAAACATAACCACCATGGAGAGGGGAGCATGGGGAAAGCATTTAAAGCATGCAAACACACAAAGAGACTTCCAATCACTCGGATTGGAAAGGGCACAAGAATCCCTACTGGAGAACGAAGAACCAACCCACAAAGGGGCCTTCACGACGCCACGGCCACCTCCTCCTCGCTCCACGATACCGCTCCCGAGCTCCACACGAGCCGCTGACGCCACCAAGCTCCAACCGCCGGAGAGGGGAAAGCTTTCCCCCTCGGAGAGGAGGAGGGAAAGGAAAAGGGGAAGAAAGGGAAAGGGGAAGCCGGCCAAGGCTTTTAGCCTTCGGCCCCTAAGACGCGACGGGGCAGGGCGTCGCGATACAAACCTTATCACGACGGCCGCCCACACCGTGACCAGAATGCGCTCTTCCTGGGTGCCGCGACAACCCGACAGGTCAGTCTACCACGCCTACCACTCTGACAGGCGTTAGACGACCAAAAAGCAAAAAGCAGTCGTGACCCGTTGACCGGGCGTGACCAGAACGCGACGACAAAGGCGGTTGCAATAGGGATGACTGTCGCGACGGGCACCTCCATCGCAACAAGGCCAGTCATCCCACACACAACGGAAAGTCGGAAAGCCCAAGATGTTACAATTTATGTATGAAGTGACAATACATGACATTTGGTTTTCGTTCGATGTGCTTGCTATTGTTCTATGCTTCGCTTTATGTGCATGTATTTAGGGGGAGTTTACACTTAGAGGGAGAAACAAAACAATGTTTTCATGAATGGATATATGTGGTGACAAACGATTTGAACAAAACTCTGTGATTGTATGTTTTAAATGAATAAATATATGGTTATATCTATGATGCCTTAATGTATTTAAGGATCTTGGTGTAAATGGATGGTTGGTTAAGGATAATGTTAATCTTTCAAATTAGGTGTTTTGTCATTATAAAAAAGGAGAAGATTGTTCGATTCTTTAGAGTTTTGATGATCACAAAACACTCATTTTGTTGGCTAACAAGTTCTTGAGTTGTGTGCATCAAGCAAGATATTTTCCAAGAGCAATTAGAGCTCCAATTGTTTTTTAATAGTTCTTAATTTAGGGAGTTGACCTTAAGATTTCAAAGGAGTCGACTCTGAGCAATGACATTTTGGCTCTGATAAATGAAGTCGACCTCTTAAGAAAGAAGCTGGATTGACTGAAGTGGAGTCGACCTCAACTCTATGAAGGAGTCGACTCTGAGATTGTCCTTTTCCTTTCTGGGAGATGGAGTCAACCCCAGATGTCTAAGGGAGTCGACCTCGTAAGAAAATAAGTGATTAGGCTGAAGCGGAGTCAACCTCAGAAATATGTGAAGGAGTCGACTCTGAGTTTCTAGTTTTTGGCTATGGAAAATAGAGTCGACCTCTTTACAAATGCTGAACAAGCTTTGCAGAAGTGGAGTCGACCTCAACTCACAAAGGAGTTGACCTCGGTTCAAGTGAGGTCGACCTTAGTAAAAAGGGGAGTCGATTCTGACTTGCAGATCTATAGGAAAAGCAGTCTTTGAACACCTTTTTGACCAAGTTTGCTTTTCACCTGCACTCAAATGGATAATTCTTTGAAAATACTATAAAAAGGACACTTAGGGGAAACCCTAGGAAATGATTTTCATGGAAAAGAGAGCCACCCTCAAGAAATTACTCTCAGCTCACTCTTTTCAAGCTTTCTCTCTCTCTTGAGCTTCCACCTATTAGATCTTTAAAGAAAGGAGTTTTTGGAGTTCTCTTCTACTCTAGAGCTTCATCAACACCTGAAGATCATCCTCATAAGCTTTTCATCTACTATTCTTAATTTGCTCTATCATTCTTTATATGTGATTACTTTGTACTTTTACCTTCTTGGTTGAAGGTTGGTTTGAGTTCACATACCTAACGTTGTGTATTTTTGGTGAGCTGGACACCGTATCAACTATGGTTTTTTTGGTGAGTTGGCACCATATCATCCAATGGGTGTAGTGTTCCATAGTTTATGAGGGTAAATCTCACCCTGTTGTTGGGCTGGACGTAGGTAGATCAATGGGGGTCTTATCGAACCAGGATACAATTTATGCCTCTTTATATGATTGTCTCCTTCTTCCATCTCACCATTCTCTATTTTGTACCGTATTTCATTTTTGCATTAGTTTCTACTGCCCACTCTGACAAATTTTTATAGCCTATTCACTCTCCTCTAGGGTTAGTCATAGTGTAACATCTCGAGTTTTGGTTGCCTTGGAGTTGTTCTTGGGATCACGACGGATCGGGCGGTCGCGTTCTAAACGCGACGTGTTCCGTGTCATCTTTTGGTTGAGAAGGCGACCGCCCCCGTGTCGCGTTCCTGTTGTCTGTGGCTGGTGTGCCACGTGTCCGTAGTTTGTGTGTGAAGGCGACGTGCCACTTGTCACGTTCACCTGAGGTGCCTGTGTGCATGACACGTGGCCTGGAGGTTGTCTGCCTGTCAGAAGACCTGTCAGAACTTTTGAGAAGGCGACAAGATGCTTGTCGCGTTCTGGTGAAGAGCGCGATGCCTATCTTGTCGCAACCTCAGTTCTGAGGCCTTAAGGCATGTAGACCCCTCTTTCTTCTTCCTTCTTCTCCTTTCTCCTTTCTTCTTCCCCTCTCCATGGTGGGGGAGTTTCCTCCCTTCTTCTCAGGCTATGGGCATGGGGAGGTGCCGGCGTGCTTGTGGCGGGGCGTTGGAGCGGCGTGGAACGAGGAGGAGGTGGCCAATCCGACGTGAAGGGCTCCAACGGATCTGGCTCGTCTTTTCTCTGTAGGGATCTCTTGCTCTCTCTTACTGTCTTGAGGAGATGGAGCTTGTTTTGGGCTATCCTCCTTGTGCTCGAGGCTTGCTTGTGGTTTTGCATGGGAGAAAGCTTTCCGGTGATGCTCCCTCTTGTGTGGTTTAGTTCTTGTGGTTTGTGGGCGAGGAGAGGTGGCATTGGTGTCCCTCGAGCCATATTCAGTTTCTCTCTAGATGTGCTCTTCTTCCTCCCTTGTTTAGTGGTAGTTTTGTAGCTTGGGGGACCGTGGTATAGCCCCCATTTGTGGTTTGGGCTTCTGTCTGAGGTCGCGATAGGTTAGCTGTCGCGACACCAGAAGAAGGCGACATGCAACCTGTCACATTCTGATGGTGAACAGTTTGGCCGTCGCATTCCCCTTTGCCCTTCTGTTTCCCCATTTTCAGTCTTGGTGGGGGTGGCCTGTGCCCAAGTTGGTTAGAGGGAGGTCTCCCCAACTTGGTACGGGGCCTGTCTTCCTGGTTGGTGGTTTACCTTCGTGTTTCCCTTGGGTGTGGGCCTTGGGGAGGTTCTACTCTAAGAGTCTTGCCTTCAGATGAGGAACGTGATAGGTCGATATGTCGCATTCTGAATCTAAAGGCGACACCTTCCTCTGCCTTCAGATGAGGAACGTAATAGGTCCCTGGTCTCCTTCCGACTTTGGTGTTGTTTTGGCTACAGGTCTTCTGGCCTGCTTGGGGTTCAACCTTCTGATGCTGAATGCGACGGGTCATTATGTCACGTTCAGATCAGAAGGTGACACTATGGCCGTCGCGACCTGATTACGACAGGTTGGTCGTCGCCTTCTGTTTATGAAGGCGACGCCCCTGTGGTCGCGTTCTTGTTGCCGAGTTTCTGGCCGTGGTGTGTGTGCCGGGGTTGGCCAACGGTCCTCCTGGGTGTTCTGAGAGGGGTGTCGTGTGTTCCTGTGCCTGCTGGGCTTGTCTTGGTTACAAACTAGCTGTGTCATTTGCTTGTTGTGGTTGTCCCGCATGTTCTCAGTTCGCCGGGTGCTTGGCACTCGAGGGCTTGTCTATTGTAGAGGTTTCACTGTTACCTGGACACCCAGTCCCCGATCCCATTGAGGGAGTTCTCTAGGCGGCGGGTGAGCTCGAGCTCAGACTCTGGTAGCAGAGGGGAAAATGGTGGTGGACAGTGGCGTAGAGTCGTTTGCAGAGCTCTCTTCGCTGAGTTTGGCACGCCGAGGTGGTTTGGTTATTCTTCCGGCACAGATCAGCTAGTCTTTTCTCACTGCCTCTCTCGACGTTGGTTTCAGAGCCACGTCGTGGTGTCAGGCGTTGGGCCACAGCTCGGTCGGGCTGTGGTGGTTTGTGTGTGGTGTTCTTTGTGGTAGCTCACTGGCCTCACTCTTCCGGGGAGGTTGTAGGCAGAAGCAGGTGGCTGGCCAGCAGAGGGTATGGATGGTGTATCCTCCTCTTAGCTACTAGTGGCGGTGGCTTGGTTGCTATTCTTGTGACGACATTTCTTTTACAATGTTTCCAAGTGTGATCTCGCTGCCCTAGCCTGCATGGTGGTGTTAGTCTGGCCGTGTCTAGTTTTCGTGGGTGTTATTGGTCTGGCCTTGTTGGCCTGTGCTTATGGCAGTTTCCACATCACGTGTTCTCTCAGGGTGCCTTGTGTAGGCACCTAACTGTTGTTTCTTAGTTCGTTCCTTGGTGCCAGTCTGTGGTGGCACCAGAGTGTGTGGTTCCTTGACCTCATGGCGTGTCCAGGGTCCAGGGTCCAGGGTGGTTCTGCTTGTGGGCCTTCGACCTGGTGGAGGTCTGAGGTGGCCGTGCTTGTGGTGAGACGTCCTTCTCACATGGTTGCTCAGTGTCGTTCGTGGTGACACCTGTCTATTTACCTTCTGGACCTCGTGGAGGTCTGGGATGGCTGTGCTTGCGTGGTGAGACTTGGTTCTCACGTGGTCGCTCTGGTGTTCCATGAGCTCTCTGTCTCGGAAGATGCGTGCTGAGGGTTGCTTCCGCATCGTGTCTGACTCCGCTGGTTCTGCAGGAGTCGTGTCTGACCTGACCTAGTTGTGGGTCATGGTGTTACTTTGTTCTGCTGCTTTGTAGTACTCTGCAGTAGGTGTTTCTTGCTTTACTACTTTCTAGAGTAGTTGCTTCCACTTTTCTTTGGAGTTCCTACTACTCTAGCTGGTAAGGGACTGGTTATCCCCACTGAGCCTTGTTCGCAATGCTTACCCCCTACTTTCTTCAGGTAGGGACTCGCTGTCGTAGGAGTTCGTTGTCGAACGGTTGTGGTGGCAGTTTGTTACGCCGTGCATTGCCCGCAGTATGAGTTATGAGTGTGAGATCTCTTGTACTGTGTGAGTTGAGAGTTGCCTTTTTGCAAGTCCTCAGGGTATGCCCCTTAAGGATGCACTTTTTCTTTCTGTACCTGTACTTTTTATTGGGACATGTTGTACATAATTTCTTTATTATGTACGAACTTTTTTGTATAGTTTATTTGAATTCATTGTTATCTCACTAGACTAAATCTAACCCTTCTGGGTCTTCAGATCCGTGGGTGGCGGCGCGACCTAATTTGTAAAAAGCTTTTGTCAACTTCCTTCATTAATAAATTGGCCAGATTATATATATATATATATATATAATATATATATATACATTTGTCAGCGACTTTATATTGTCGTTGACATATTCTGACATTGTCAACGGCGACATACAACCGTTGATATATGTGTTAACATTTGTCACGGCTAAGGATAACTGTTGACATATGCTACATTTGTCAGTGACTACCTGTAGTCATTGGCAAATGTAACATTTGTCAGCATATCTACGTAGCTGTTGACAAACTGCTTGGATATTTGTCAACAACCGAGTGGAGCGGTTGACAAATGTATCATTTGTTAGTGGCTAACTATGGTCATTGACAAATACTTCAAAAATGGTGAAAAGGAGTGCAATTTGTCAACGGCTGAGTAAAGCTGTTGACATATGTGACATATGTCAATGGCTAATTAAAGCCGTTGACAAAGATAACATTTGTCAACAGCTAACCATCGTTGACAAATACTTGGCAGGAAATTTCCTTCCATTTAGGGTGCAATTTGTCAACGGTTGAGTTGAGCCGTTGACAAATGTAACATTTGTCAGCGGTTCCTTTGAGCCGTTGACAAATATTTGACAAAAATCTGTCAGGTGGTCCATGTCTCGTTGCTCTCTCTCACACACCCATTTGCAAGAGAGTCCAAGGAGAAGGACAGGGGAGGATAGCTACGGCGCTGTTGTGATGGAGGGGTAGGTGGCTGCCGGCGAGACCGTCGGGTCCTGCTCACCATCCGACCGGAATGCCCTGTTGGCCCTCAAGTCCGCCCTAGATGAGCCCTACATCGGCATCTTCTCCTCATAGACCGGCGATGACTACTGCTCCCACTGGTACGGGTGAACTGCGATCCCACCAACGGCTGCGTCACCGACGTCACCCTCCGCGGTGAGGCAGAGCACCCTCTCATCTCCAGCAAGGCCGGGTTCATGTCCCGCCACATCTCCCCCGCCGTCTGCCGCCTAGACCACCTCACTACCATTATCCTCGCTGACTGGTGCAACATCTCCGGCCCCATCCCGCCCTACATCACCTCTCTCCCACTCCTCTGCATCCTCAACCTCACCGGGAACCGAATCTCCGGGTCCATCACCGACGACGTCGAGAAGCTCTCTCGCCTAACCATGCTCAACCTTGCTGATAACCAGATCTCCGAGGAGATCCCCTCGTCACTCTCGAGCCTCGCCTCCCTCATGTACCTCGACCTTAGCAACAACTGCATCACAGGGGAGATCCCCGTCAACTTTGGGGACCTCAGGAAGCTTAGGTGGGCCCTGCTGGCGGGGAATCAGATCACCAGCCGACCTCGATGGACTTCTCATGGAAAGCAAAGTAGAAGGAAACGACGGTGAGAGAGAGAGATGAAGTACCTAGATTTGCTCAGCGCCGCTAAGCCCCACCAGATCCGGCGGCGAAGCAGATCGGGATGGCGAGCAGGTAGCACGTTCAAGGCAGAAAAGGCGAAAGGGTGCTCCCCACTGGGGACGTCAGTGTGGCGCCGCCGCCTCCGCCGCACCTCCACGACGGAGAAGGCAACATGGGATTTTTATTATTATTATTTTAAAAAAAAGATCATTATCAGCGGCTAAAATAAGCCGCTGACAAATTCTACCTATGTCAGCAAATAAAAGCCGCTGACATATGTCTATGTCAATGGCTTAATTCATTGAGCTATCCGATGTATTTCAGCGGCTATCAGCCGCTGGCATATGTACCTTATATAAACGGTTGTTGTTAGTCGTTGACAAATATTAGTCGACGACCTATTTGTCAACAGTTATAAGACCGTTGACATATGTCTATGTCAACGAATATTTGTATTTTGTCAACAACTATTAGCCACTGACATATGTCTTGTTTCTTGTAGTGAAACGATTAAGTATCCAGTACGTTAAAATGTTAATTAAAAGAATTAACATGTTAACGCATTACTTTAGGATACTTTGACATCTCAGTGCATTAACATGTGGATCTATTAAAATAATATTATATGAGGTGGATGATTTAAATAAAGTATATTTTTTTTTCACCTCCGCTCAATTAATCTTCAAAGTTCATCTTGAATGTGAAAAGTGTTGAAACTTGAGAATTTAATTAATCTCACATCATTTTTAAATTGTGATTCTCATTACTTATAATTTTAGACATGTGAATCTCAACACAGTAATTTTATAATTTCAATAGAAAATATGAATATGTAGAATAAGTTATCAAACAAAAGTTAAATCCCTTCTCTTGGTTCATTGTCGGAGATTGGGATTTGAATCCAAAAGCTTTTCAGTAAAAGATGTAATATGCTAATGGTGCCATCATTTGATACATGAATTAATGGTATTGATGATCATGCATCTTCGATAGGGGTGTCAATTGGACCGGGCCGGCCCAGAGGCCCGGAATCCCGGCCCGGTTTTAACTGAACTTGGGCCGAAAAAATGAGCCCGTTAAATTTTTTAGGCCCGGCCCGGAAAAAAATAGAGCGGGTTTGGGCTTTGTGAGGCCCGGCCCGGTCGGCCCGCCGGCCCGAAAAATATAATATATTTATATTAAATATATATTTTATATTTAGAAAAAGAATTATATGTTTTTTCTATAATAAATCTACTCAAAAACATAATCTTTTACAAGTTAAATGTTAATATAGATATAAGTAAAATATATATTATTTTTTATAGATATATTATAGTAGATATATTAAAATTATATATTATATAAATAAAAATAATATTTTTCTTATTTTTTCGGGTGGGGCCGGACTTTTCCGGGCTTTTTCTGGGTCAAGCCGGACCACCCATACCGGGCCTACCCCCGGGCCTGAGCCGAGTCCGAGCCGGCTTTTAAAAAATCGGGCCTGGACCGGGCCTAGCAATGCCGATCTAGGCCCAGCCCATTGACACCCCTAATCCTCGATGTCCAAGTGAATCATCAAAAGTTGGCACACACGTCAATCTTTTACTCATCTAATGTACAAGTTGAATAGTCTAAACATATCAATTTAATTATCAATATTCACATATAAACCCAAGATCAAACATTAATTACACAATAAAAGTACTATAACATTGCTTACATTATCAAGGCAGATTTTTTATAATCAAATAATTTATATATTTACAAATAAATTATGCACAGATAATATATCTGATTGCAAGGGTTTTGATTAAAATTATCAGAATTAATAACTTTATCAGATTTTAGGAGATGAGAACATTTATTAAGACGTATCAATATTTATTAAAAGTTTTAATAAATATCTGCCTCATTAAATGACCTTTTGAATTAGAGAAAGATTTATTGTACTTGAGGAAGTACAGTAAATGCAATCCACGTAGGATAGCAGCCCATGTGACGCCTTCTTGGGCGCAACATATATATATATTTTAATCTAGTATTCCCATTTTGGAGTCCAACCTCTCTATTTTAGAGCCCAACGTTTTTATTTTGGAGCATAACTTTCTATTTTGGAGTCTAAAAAATAGTTTGGCTCCAAAACAGAAGGCAAGTTAGGCTCTAAAATAAAAAAAGTTGGGCTTCAAAATAGAAGGGTTGAGCTCCAAAATACAAGGTTAGATTTTTTAAAAAATTCCTAATAAATGGTTTGGCTCCAAAATAGAAGGTAAATGAGACTCCAAAATAGAAAGTTAGACTCCAAAATAAAAAAGCTGGACTCCAAAATAGAGGGGTTGGGTTCCAAAATAGAAAGACTAGATTTAAAAAAAAAAAATCACGTGGTACCCAACAAAGCGCCACATGGCTGCCATCTTATGTGGATTGCACTTACTGCACTTCTTCAAGTGCAGTAAGCTTTTCTCTTTGAACTAATAGGTCTAATAATTGAGAGTTATCAGAATTTTGTTATCAAAATGTAATAACCCCGGGAACCAAACCTTCAGTTCTCACCGAGAATCCGATTCTCGATGTCGCCACCCACAGATCCGAGAATCTAGAAGGGTTGAAAGATGAGTCTAACAAGATATGTAAAGTAAATAAATCACAAATAATGTGCTAAAAATGTACGTGTAAGTGAAAGTAAGTAACAAATATAAGGTAAACTTTGGTAAAAGTCCGAAGCATAATAGTACAAGTAAAAAGGGAAGGATGGAACCTTTAAGGGGCATACCCCGGGAGTGAAGTGCTAAGAAACAAAAGGGACATTGTTAGATATGAATTGACGACTAGGGTCCCACCTCCTCCCTCCTCCACAACCTAATGTTGCATTGAAGTCCCACATGGGAAAAGAAGAGAGTGAGCTTCACACAGAAGTTCAGTAGAGACTACCAATTATGTATATATATAATTCTACTAAAGGAAAATGTACGAACTACATAACTATCGGTCGGAAAGACACTATGGGGCTAGAAACCTCATATAACCAACATGATATGACTACCACCTTGTTGAAAACATGGACAGAAGTAAATCTGCTTGGACAAAGACACTAGCCAAGGAAAACAAGTATCACTAGTCAACCAGTTAGGAGCGCCACATGTCTTACCTTCGATCTCACATCTGGGCCTGCCGTCCCCTCATCAAAGTGAGGCTGCGGAACCAAGAACCACAACAACAACCATAGTTTGTCTAGACTATGGTCCTACGTATGACACCTCTAAGTGGTTTCGATACCATGTAGAGTTAGGCAGCAAGAAAGAACTGATTGACCTACACCAGAAGAACAATTCCAAACCACCTCGGCCTTCCAGACCAATCACAAGAGCTCTACAAATGACTTAACGTTGCTGCCCACACATTGTTTTCCCCTCAGCTCAGAGATTCGAACTCAAACATGCTCATATCCTGGAGTACTCTATCTGCAGGCTCACGAGGATGGGGGTCTCGAAAAATGGTAACAATCCAAACCAATGGGACAAGCCCTCAAGTGCCGAGCACTGAGTGAACCGACTAATATAGTACTATGTTAGAGAAATCACATGTGCCACAAGTACAAGAGAAACCTAAAACTTGACAGAATCACAGCTCTGAACGGAACAACCTGCTCTCTGGTTGAGAAGGCGGCAGACTCATTGTCTCTACCTAAGACAAGGAGACGCATGGGTGGTTGCTGCCTGAAGGCGACACCTAGCCTGGCGCATTTAGGAGCAGAAGTTGACATACATCCTGTTACTTAATGAATGCAAAGGGATGTCCAGTGCGACTAGAAGAGAAAGAAGGCAACAAGGGGAGTGTCGCGATCAGAACTCAATGACCACAATGTCACATTCTCAGCTTGCTCTCTGGTTGAGAAGGCGACAGAGTCATTGTCTCTACCTAAGACAAGGAGACGTATGGCATGGTTGTTGCCTGAAGGCGACACCTAGCCTGGCGCATTCAGGAGCAGAAGTCGACGTACATCCTGTCACTAAATGAATGCAAAGGGATGTCCAGTGAGACTAGAAGAGAAAGAAGGCAACAAGGGGAGTGTCGCGATCAGAACTCAATGACCACAATGTCGCATTCTCAGTCTGACGGCTAGCATCCATGGCCGAGCCCTCAAAGCATCTCTCAAAAACACAACCACACCAATAATCTGGGAAGGGGAGCATGGAGAACGATAGAATAACTTGAAAGGAGCTCAAACCACTCCAATGCACCCACATGCATGGCAAGGAAGCTACCTACACTCAAGAACAAGGCTCTCATTCATGAACCTCTCACCCATACCCACATGAATTACATGAAGGACATCAAAATAGAAAGACAAGCATACATAAGGTTAAGAGAGTCATAATGTCATGCTAGAATTAGAAGGAAGCCAGTGTCCCTATATAAAAGAATCAACCCATTGGAGACTTCTTGTGTGCATGGCCACCTCCTTCTCACTCTAAGCTTTACGTCGAGGCTGCCTACAAGCAAAGGAGCCTCACTACCAATACCAAAACTCCACCAAGTTTGAGAAGAAATCCACAAGTGGTGCAACTCAGAGAGAAGAGAGGAAGAGAGGGAAAGGGGAAGAAGAGGGGGGAAAGGGAGGAGGAGATCTGTAGACCTTGGTTATACAGGCCTCAAATTCTAGAACACGACACACAATTGTCGCGAGTACAAGAGAATGTGACGACCATCTCGTTCTGATCTCAAAAATTAGGTCAAAGTTGATAGACGGGCCTGACACATGTCACCCTGCATGCGTACTACTCTGGACATGACAACTGGAATGCCGTCTTCACACTATATGCGTCCTGACACATGGCACGACTGCTCTGACAACAAACATGACACACCAGTTGAAAAACAAGAATGCAATAGGGAAGGGGGTGCATTCTAAAATAGAACATGATGCCCATATTGTTGCCTTTAGAAGCCAACAAGTCGATACGTCAAAATCCCAAGGACAAAATGAAGGCCTAAAATGATCATAACACTCCGGGAGTTACACAAAAAGATCCTCAATATTTCTTTTATTAGACATTGATATGATCTTCCAACTATGGAGAAGCTCCATACTTCCGCCAATTTTTTTTAAACTATCTACAAATGTACGTGGAATCCTTTTGCCACATGTAGGATCCGCCCTCAAGAGGTATTAAATACGTAGGAGGTACATTTAATGGACTACTGGGGTACATTTATTGCATTCACATTTCATGACGTACTTTGTACATATAAAATAGTACACATAAATAATGATACAATGCACACATATAATATAACAATGCACATAAATTCTTTGTGCGCATTGTACCGCTATTTGTACATATTTACATACGTACAAAATACGTCGCATAAAATGTGAATGTATTAAATGTACCGTATCTCTAACCTATTAAAAGGTAGATGGAGGTGATTTCACCTCAATTTTGCTCTCGTGTCACATGAGAGCATAACATTTCTCTTTTCTCAACTGGTGGGTGCTCTCGCGAGTGGATTGTAGTACTTCTATTAATCAACTTACTGAGATCGAGATTTCCTTTTTTAGAAGCTTCCTCAACGTGGGAGGCATACTTAGTCATAAGGATAATGCTTTGCAAAATATTTTGTATATTTTATGTTTTTTTTTAATCTAAAATTTCTCTAAAAGTTCTTTCAACTAAACTTTTCCAGCTCAAAATCTAAAATTCCTTCAAAAACTCCCACACCTCAGCGTTTGGTAATGCACTTTGTAGATTTTGAAGAGAGAGATAATTTATTAGGCTGTTGTTTATTTTGATCGGTGTTTAGAAATAAAAAAGAAGTCCTTTTAGGGTTATGTGTTTCTTGGGAAGAAGTGTGTTCTTAGAAGGATTTTTTTTATCAACAATTGAGGAATTTATTTGGGACATTTCATTAAATAGATGAAGTTTGAAGGACTTATAAACAAATATCTAGCTAAGTTGGATAGGATAATCGATATGAGAAAGTCTTCCTGCACACGCCCTTGAGGGGGTGTGCAAACACACCGCATCGTGATGACGCCATGGCATCATGACGCAGTATCGGATAATGAATCGCTGCTAGATGTGTGCACACACCTCCTTCGCGGGGTGTGAGCCAAGACTTTCTCTAATGAAAATATGAAAGATTATTAACTGAAAAATGAATTTAAGTCCCTTGAATAATATGGCATTCTCTCTCTCTCCCCGAAAGAATTGTTATTTTGTATACTTACTTTAAACTGTATAACAAATATTCATATATATTATATAGCATGGAGGTCTGAGGTTTGACTATGAGATTTTCTTTGACGCACATTTAACTTTTGAGAAATGTAATCAGAATTTGGGAGCCGTCGGGGGAAAAAATGATGTCTGTTTGGTATAAAAAAAGGAATTTTCACTCATAAACTATTGATACAACTAAATATTAATTATAAATATTATTTTAAATTAAATGTTGTAAAAATATTACTTCCGTTTAGCCGAACATTTTATTGTCAAAAATATCATTATTACTCTTCTTGTTAAAGCGGTGGGCACTATAACACCCATAATTTTATCCATGGGTACTCTTGTCATTTTCCTTCAAGTGTTATTCTGTCCCATGGTTACTTGGATGTGTGGTAAACCATTTAATATCGATGATGCTTTTATATTTTGATATTTAACAGTGATATTATAAGAATATATCATATTATAATATTTATTTTAAAAATGATTTATATGTAAAAATCTAAAAAATAGCTTTTAATATTATTTGCCCAAATGCGCACACCAAGTTGAGATATGAGACCAACCGTTTAATGTTGCTTCCAGTTTCAGTTGTGTACTTCATCGCCTCGGATTGGTGCGCTTAATTGGTCGTTGTCAACTCTGTGCACGCCGCCACTGCAATAATATATCTCTTGGCATCTAATTTTCCCTCTCGGCCGACGGCATGGATCTCTTCTTCCTTCCCGGTACATGACGGCAATCTATATATCTAGATAAGGGATGGAGATCACGCAAACAAATTAACACAGAAAGAGCTAGAGAGAAATAAGAGAAAGAGTGATAGAGAGAGAGAGCTGAGAATGGTGCCCATATCAGTACTGCTGCTGATGAAGATCTTGGTGATGACGACGATGCCAGCTGTTGCAGAGGCCTCTACGACGAAGAACACCCTCCTGCCACACTGCCAAGACAAGTGCGGCAACATCACCATCCCCTACCCGTTCGGCGTCGGCGAGGGCTGCTTCCGGGAGGGCTTCGAGGTCCGCTGCGACTACTCCGCGAGCCCACCCAAGCCGTTGATAGACACCGACAGTGGAAGCGTCGAGGTGGTGGAGATCTTCCTCTCCGGCGAACTGCGCATCAGGGCGTGGATCGGCCGCGCCTGCCACGACGATTCCGGGGCCGTCAACGAGGCCAGGACCCAGTCGATCGACCTCACCTCCAAGCCCTTCACCTTCTCCAACACCAAGAACAAGTTCGTCGCCGTGGGCTGTGACACGGTGGCGATCGTCGAGGGGATCGTTCGCACCAACATCAGGGGCATCTCCCTGCCGCTCAGGTACGCCGGCGGGTGCGTATCCCACTGTTACAATAGTAGTATGCATGGCGCCACCAACCGGTGCGACGGCATGGGCTGCTGCGAGGCCTCCATCCCCAAGGGACTGAAGCAATTCGGCACCTCCTTACGTACCAACTTCAACTACAGCGATGCGGACATGTGGGGGTTCAGCAAGTGTGGATACGCCTTCGTGGCGGAGGAAGGTCGATACCAGTTCGAGGACGGCGACCTCACCAACGGCGCGTTCGATGCTAGGTTCGCCATCATGCTCGACTGGTCGGTGGGGAACCTGCCGTGCTACCTGGGCATCGAGAACGGCACCGGCTACGCCTGCCGCAGCAGGAACAGCGAGTGCTCCGACGCGCCCAACCCTGCCAGCATCAAGACGAGCTTGGGGTACGTCTGCAGCTGCTCGGCGGGCTACCAGGGCAATCCTTACCTCGAACACGGATGCAAAGGTGATCATCCACCACCAGATATTCGGTGCATGATTCCTCCTCATCTCCTCGGTCGACACAGGGATCTCCCAACACTGTTTGTTTTGTAGATATCGATGAGTGCGCAGACCCTGGTCGATATCCCTGCAATGAAAGCTGTACGAAGACCCCAGGGAGCTACAACTGCTCCTGCCCTCCCGGCGCCGCTTCCGCCGACCCCAAGCGGTTTCCTTGCCTTCCTATGAGGATCAGTACCGAGCCTTCTGAAGCTGCGGCCTGCCGGGTGCACTTGCCAGCTCTGAATATTGTTCTCGGTCAAAATCTTCATCCATTCATCCTTAATTTCGATAGATACAAGCTTAATTCACACGCCCGTCTTACAAATTCTCTCATGGGGTTACATTCTTCATATCGTTATCCCTGGATGCATGGATCGATGCTATATGTGACCCGTCACTATGACACGATCATCAGACCCTTTCCTTCCATCGGCAAAGCCATGGAAGCTTCCCTTCGGATATCTTAATCCTCGAAGGGAAGTGCCACGGAATTGTGGGTCACCGCCATGAAAGTCCCATATCAGATTGGTGATCAGGCTCTCCCTCCCTTATGCATATATAACTCCGCTCCACTAATCATTTGCAGGCCTTGGCATCGGTCTCCTCGCACTTGCAGCTACGACTTTCTGGGCATACCGGGGATTTCAGGAGCGGAGGCGCGGCATACTCCAGCACAAATTCTTTCGGTACAACGGTGGCCTGTTCATGGAGGATGTCTTCAAACGACGGCAGGTGCATGATGTATAGGGCAGTTGGGAAACAGAAGTTGAACAGGGTTGTACTTCTTGTAACGTGTGTGTGTGCATGTCCATCTGAATGCTCATGCACATCCGGGACTGTGTTTTTGGTTTATCTGAAAACTCATGCACATCCGGGACTCTGTTTTGGTTGTGTTGTGGCTGAGGACTTTAGTGTTGTGTGTCCCGAAGGGATTCTTATATGAGAAAGGCCGCCGCGTGGAGGGGGGCGGGCCCCCCAGCATGATGTGGCGTTTTTTTTTTTTACAATTTGTGTGATGTATTTGTGCACACAAATAAATCATTTGTGTGCACAAATACATCATTTGTATGCCAAAAAAAAAAACTCATTTAATGCGCTGGGCCCGCCCCCTCACGCGGGGGCCGCGCGGAGGGGCGCGGCGCTTCCAGCGCATGCTGCGCTCCCGACTAGCCGGGAGCGTAGTATTTCTCTTCTTATATTGTTTGAGAAATGCTATGCCGGGAGCATAGGGATGCGTTTTGGAGCCGTGCTCCTCCACAACGCGCCATGTGGAGGAGCAGGGCCCCAGCATTAAATGCACTTTTTTTTTCATCCTCAAACATGCACACAAATACTCTTATAGTGCACACAAATACTCTTATAGTGCACAACAAATACCTATGTAGTGTACATAGGTATTTGTGTGCACAAAAATTGTATTGTGTGCACTATAAGAGTATTTGTGTGCATATTGAGGGTGAAAAAAAAAAACAAAAAACAAAAATACATTTAATGCGCTGGGGCCCTGCTCCTCCACATGGCGCGCTGTGGAGGAGCACGGCTCCAAAACGCATCCCTATGCTCCCGGCTTGCCGGGAGCATAGCATTTCTCATATTGTTTTGGGTCATGTTGGACTCTTGGTGATATATAATGGATGCCTCGCCATACCAGCAAGGTATTGGCATGTAGATTCTACCCAGTTCTTTTTTCTCTTTTCCTCTGGTTTTCACTTGGTATCAGAGCCTCTCCGTTCCTATTCCTTGAAGGCCCCCTCTCATGGTGGAAGCTGGAGAATCCTCTACTGCGATTGAGTCCAGCGCTCCTGCTCTTAGCGCTACTTTACCCAATGTCGTCGTCCCTTCTCTTTCTGCATCTATGTCCACTTCCTCTCCCTTGCTCTCGTCTCACTTGGTGCCTCTTCCCAACATCTCTCAATGCCTCACTGTCAAGATGACCGGCGACAACTATCCCTTCTAGTGTGCACAATTGACACCAATTCTCCGGACCTACCGCCTGTTAGGTCTTGTGGATGGCTCGCTCCTGTGTCCCCCGCTGGTAGTCAAAGATCCCACTGATCTGACCAAGGTTGTTCCCAATTCAGAAGCGGAACGATGGATTCAACTCGATCAGTTGGTCCTCAGTTGGATCAATTCATCCTTGGCCGAGTCAGTGCTGCCACAGATTGTCAGGATGCGCACATCTGCTTCTGCATGGAATGCTCTTGCCTGGGCATACGGATCTTCCTCTCGTGTCCGGGCTCTGCAACTCCATCTCCAACTCTAGACGCTGAAGAAGGGAGAACTTCCCATTACCAACTACCTTCAAAAGGCTAGATATTTGGCAAATCTGCTTGCCAACATCTCCGACCCTGTGTGTCTGACAGTGATCTTCTGCTGCATATCTTAGGGGGGTCTTGGCCCTGACTATAGTTCCTTTGTCACGGTCATGACCGTTCACCCGGACGTTGCTTCGATCACTATTGATGATCTTCAAGGTATGCTGCTCAGCCATGAGATGTTTATGCAACATCATCATCTAGCGTCTGGAGATGGCACAGCTCTTCCTGCGGCAAATGTTGCGCACTCAGACGGCACTTCCAGAACGCCCAGTGCACAAGGAGGGCGCGGACGGGGACATGGTAAAGGACGTGGTCGTGGGCGCTCCAACACTCCTTCCACGAGTCCCGGCTCACAGCAGACTTCCGAGATCTGTCAGCTCTGCGAGTATCCAGGGCATGGTGAGGGGCAATTTAAGAAAGGGAGAAAGAAAACATAATATTGATAAAGCAAAAAGTGCACGAAAAGGTACAATTTTGTTCCTCATGTGAGGGCTTAGTCTCACATGAGAAATCTCTAAGGAGATGTAGGGCTTCATAACCCAAGTGTCCATAAGACTATGTCTTATAGATAAATGTGAGGGTATGCTAATCTATATCACACACACGCACGCCGCCGGGCCGGGCAAGCGCGCGCGTGTGATGGCGTGGTCTTGCCGGCTTATCTTGGTACCTTTTTGTTTCTTCTTTTTTATGTTTTTCTATTTTCTTGGAGAGATTGGGCCTGTTTGGGCCGGTTCCTTAAACTAGCCCATTGTCTTAGCTTTTACGGGCGTGGGATGTTTTATATAGCGATTAGATCTCCCTAATCCCAGTTACTGGTGTTGAAACGCCTTTTGACTCTCCTAGGAGGAACTGCTCACCGTGCTACTGCTCTCTCTCTCTCGCCCCTTCTCCCCACCGGACTACTCACCGACGAGGACCTCACCGACCGCTCTTCCGTTCGGGTGCACAGTCGCTCTCCAGCGTTCGGTGCATGCTTTCTGCCCTTACTTTCTATTGAAGAGGATTACGTTTCCCGTATAGCTTTCGTCTTACGGAGTCGATCTTGTGCGAGACCGATTTCGTGTCTCGTGGTTGTACCCTGGGAGAAGGTCGCCGGACCCCATCGCACCATATAGTGGGGGCGATACTTTCTCTAAGGCAAGTTCCATTTTGGAACGCCTCCACAGTCTTATTTCGATTTTGATTATTCTGTAATCGCCATGCTTATGATCCATATTCTCATGATATATTTCTGTTTTCGTGGTACGCCCATAAACATGTTATTTCTTATTGTGATTGCCATATGGTTTGCACTGTTTCACATGATGATGAATTACCATGCTCCATGCCATATTCCCACTATTTTATCAACAGTCTTAGAGAAAGTATTGATAATGGCTTCATCCTCATCGTTTAGCCCGAAAGTGGACATGTCGGATATGCCTTCAAAATTTGCAGGGCAACACTTCAAACATTGGCAACAACGGATGAAGATTTGGTTCACAATGATCGGGTTAATCACGGTTATAGAGTCAAATCCTCCTAATGTGATTGAGGGTGATTCCACAAGTGCAACTAAGGCTGAGGAATGGTAAGAGAAAGATAGACTTGGACATGGGTGTATACTTACTGCATTGTCGAATGTCCTGTTTGATGTCTATAGTTCTTCTACGTTCCTAACCTCTAAGGCACTGTGGGATGAACTTGACTGGAAATACAATATCGAGGACCAAGGTCTGGAAAAGTATTCCGTAGGAAAGTTCCTCAAGTTTCACATGCTAGAGGACAGATCTACAGCCGAACAGGCACATGAGTTTCTCCTTATGATCCACGACTTGGCAGAGGGTGATATGAAACTCCCTGAAAATTTTCAAGTCATGTGCATAATTGAGAAATTTCCAAAGATCTGGCAGGACTTTGAAATGGCTCTCAAACATAGAAAGGGATCTATTTCTCTTGATGACTTGATGAGAACCATTGCCATTGAAGAGGAGCATAGAAAGGAGAAACCAGGGATGCCCGTGGAGGCTAGTGCAAACTTTATGGTAAAGTAGAAGAATAAAGATGTTAAAGGCAAACCCAAGACAGGTTCCACTACACAAATGAAACCCAAAGGAAAGATACAGAAGAAGAAGTCTAGAGAATGCTGGGTATGTGGTCAACAGGGTCATTTTCGTGGGGATTATCCTAAATGGAAAGAAAAGTTGACCCATAAGACTGCTGAAAATCCAGCTCAGATCAATGTAGTGACCGGTGGGGACTCTACTGGTGACATGTATGTTTCTCTAAACCCTCAGCTATTTACTATTTATGAACCTAATGAGTGGTTAGTAGACACTGGAGCCAATGTACATCTATGTGCTGACAGGGCTAACACTACAAGAAAATGAGGTTTTAGAGACCGAATCTGAGACGAATTATTCAGTCACTTCGGTCTCAAATCTGAGACCGAATAGTGACTAACAAATATCGGTCACTATAGTTTAGATTAGTGACCGAAATATTTCAGTCACTATTCGGTCTCAGATTGGAGACCGAATAGTGACTGAAATATTTTCGGTCACTAAATCTATGAAATGGCGGGTTCAGGGTGAAATTTTGTGACCGAATAGTTCGGTCACAAATTCGGTCTCAGATTTGAGACCGAATTGTGACCGACTGGCATTCGGTCCCAAATTTTGGCACGTTTAGAGACCGAATAGTGACCGAAATATTTTCGGTCACTAAATCTATGAAATGGCGGGTTTGGGGTGAAATTTTGTGACCGATATTTCGGTCACAAATTCAGTCTCAGATCTGAGACCGCATTGTGACCGACTGGCATTCGGTCACAAATTTTTGGCGCATTTAGAGACCGAATAGAGACTGACATATGTCGGTCCCAATTCGGTCTCTAAAACCTCCTTATCCACCGTCCGCACCCCTCCTGTGTTTTCTCTCGCCGACGGCCGACACCTCCTTTAATTCTCTCTCCCTCTCCCTCGCCGGGTGGTGACGACATCGTGCTATCGTGGCCGCCACGCGCTCCGTGGCCTCTCCTCTTTTCTCCTCTCTCTCTTGTTCGCCCCAACCGGAGGCCGGTGTCGTCACTCCCGCCACGGACATCGCCGGCGTCGTCGCCACTGCGCCAGGTCCCCGCCATCGCCCCGACTGTGCCGAGGATCGTGGTCTTCACCCCGACTGCGACCAGTCCCCGCCTGGCTGCAGCCAAGTAGCCGTCGTCATCGGACCCCGTCGCCATCACCGTCGTCGGTAAGTTGTCTCTCTCTCTCTGTGTCAGTGGCCTCTTTCTCTCTCTCTCTCTCTGTCTATATTTGTGTGTGTGTATGTGTGAGATGGCGGAGGGGTGCTCCTCTTTTGTGTGTATGTTTGTGTATATGTGTGTGTATGTGTGTGAGTGTGTCTGTGTTGTGTGTGTACGGCGGGGGCCGGTCGGTGGGGCTGAGGGTAACCGACTGTAGGAGGGGGGGAGGGAGGTGGGGTGCAGTGGGGTGGGGGTTAGGCAGGTGGGGGTGGGGGGGGGGGGGGTGATGTGCAGTGGGGTGGGGGTTTAGGGGCAGTGGGGGCGGGGGGGGGGGGGGGGTGATGTGCAGTGAGGTGGGGTTTAGGGGCAGTGGGGGCGGGGGGGTGATGTGCAGTGGGGTGGGGGTTGGGGCAGTGTGGTGGGGGCAGTGGGGTGGTGGTTTAGGGGCAGTGGAGGGGGGGGGTGATGTGCAGTGGGGTGGGGGTTTAGGGGCAGTGGGGGCGGGGGGGTGATGTGCAGTGGGGTGGGGGTTTAGGGGCAGTGTGGTGGGGGCAGTGGGGTGGTGGTTGAGGGGTTCGTAGGGTGGGGGTTTAGAGGTGTGGGTTTAGGGGTACTGTGTGGGTGGGGCTGAGGGTAGCCGGCTGTAGGCGGGGGGGAGGGAGGTGGGGTGCAGTGGGGTGGGGGTGGGGGTTTAGGGGCAGTGGGGCGGGGGGGGTGATGTGCAGTGGGGTGGGGGTTTAGGGGCAGAGTGGGGCGGGGGGGGGTGATGTGCAGTGGGGTGGGGGTTTAGGGGCAGTGTGGTGGGGGGCATGTGGGGTGGTGGTTTAGGGGCAGGGGGGGGGGGGGGTGGGGCAGTGGGGTGGGGGTTTAGGGGCAGTGGGGGCGGGGGGGTGATGTGCAGTGGGGTGGGGGTTTAGGGGCAGTGTGGTGGGGGCAGTGGGGGCGGGGGGGTGATGTGCAGTGGGGTGGGGGTTTAGGGGCAGTGTGGTGGGGGGCAGGGGGTGGTGGTGAGGGGTTCGTAGGGTGGGGGTTTAGAGGGTGTGGGTTTAGGGGGTAGTGTGTGGGTGGGGCTGAGGTAGCTGGCTGTAGGAGGGGGGGAGGGAGGTGGGGTGCAGTAGGCAGATTCTTGCCAGTTTTTGAGGTGAGAAAGTCCAGTCATTATATAGAAGAGAAGTTCTATGAAATATCTGATGTTGGACTGTTCCAAACATGCCTCCACACGTGCAAACAAGCCCGCTTTGATATCATGATAAAGACCTATTATCTCAACCTCAAAACCTATGTGTTGAGGTGAGAAACCCCGATCATTATATAGAAAGAAAATTCCATCTTCGATGTGGGACTATTCCCAATATGTTGACAGTATATGCTTAGTTTACTAGCATACTCAAATGCAATTAAGATTGATGGGCATTTTTTTTATGTACCTTGGTTGTAGTCCAAGCGACCGCTGGAATAGTTACAACTATCCCAGTACTCCCCAACGGAAAAAATTGGCTTTGTCTCCTCTACATATTCTTTTACAAATTTTGGAGCATATCTGGACATTGTGGAACAATATTATGAGCTTGAGCTTTGATGACTCACAACAAGCCAGCAAGCAAGCATTAGGCAATTTCTATTGAGGGTCACTTACCCCTTGGCAATTTCTATTGAGGGTTCACTTACCCCTTGGCAAATTCTATTGAGGGTTCACTTACCACTAGTCGGGTTTATTATTGCACTTGTTTATATGTATGATATTGTTTTCATTTTCTTTTCATATTTATGTGGTTTATTTATTGTACTTGTTTATATGTATTGCACTATTACTATAATGCAATTCATTACAAGGTATGCTTTAGTTATTTTTCTTTTAACACTGCACACACTTTACGAGAGCGTGTTAAGCCCGTGTCAATGAACCTCCCGTTCAAGACTTGGGATTGATGTGCACGAGTCTTATTTTCAAAGATGAGAACGTGTATATCTAACTCAAAGTCCTGAATTGTCCCGTTTTGGACAGTCTGTGAATGTTGATCGCAGTTAGGTGGTCATTTACTATGTGGTTGAATTATTTGTTGAAAATTTCGGGTGTGTCTACTCACTCCTCTCTGATATACCTTTATTGATTTAGAATATTTTCTTAACCACTTATTAGTAAGTGTTAAGAAAATATCTTAATCAATAATATTTTTGGTATATCGAGAGAGGTGTGGGGAGATGCTGCCGAAATTTTCAGCAAATAATACAATCACATAGTAAATGGTCATCTGAGTGCGATCAAATATTCACAGATGGGTAAAAAGTGATAATCTAAATAATAAATCCTTCCTATTCATTTCGGTTGCGTCGAAGGATGTGTGATTTAGAATTTTAAACTTATTTGTCTATTGATATTGTTTGGGCGTAGGACAGCAATGGCTTCAGCCGTTCATGGATGTATCGCAGATAGTTGATCATGTGGTGTCCCAGGAGTTTAGGGTCGGAGTTGAGAATTTCGTTCAGTTGCATTGGGGAATCCAAATGCAGAAGTAGACAGGCAAGGTGGAATCCGATGTCCTTGTATGATTTGTAAAATTTGAAGTGGAATTCCCCATGGGAAGTTCAACGCCATTTATACAGAAAAGGGTTTGTTGAATGTTATATGAATTGGACATGTCATGGTGAGGACTTCTGGTCGCACGAGCCTAGTAATGTGGAAGGCACAAGTACGTACGTGGATATGGTTGTAGATGCTGCTGGTCCGGCATTCAGTGTACATGTGGATCCTGTATACGCTGAAGACGTGCCGAATAAGGGAGCCGAAAGATTCTATCAGTTACTTAAGGATGCTGATGAGCCATTGTGGGATGGTTGTCAAAAGCACACTCGGTTGTCAGCGGTGTCACAGTGTTGAAATGAAATCTGAATTTCATATTTCTGAGAATTGCTTTGATCGTCTCCTCCTCATCATCAAGAGCATGTTACCTCCAGATGAAAAGCTGCCTCCAAAATTTATCGTGCCAAGAAGATGGTGAATGATTTAGGACTTGGATATGTGAAAATAGATGCATGTCCTAATCATTGTATGTTGTATGACAAAGAGAATGCAGATATGGTATCCTGTTCAGTTTGCCGTCATGATAGATTTAAACCTAAAAGAGGGGTCAATTCTAGGGGAAAGGATATACCTTATGCGTCATTGCGATATTTCCCCCTTACACCCAGGCTGCAGGGATGTATATCTTCAAAGACAGCTGGACATATGAGGTGGCATGCAGAAAGAGTACGTCGGGACATCGATATTATGACTCATCCTGCAGATGGCGAAGCTTGGATTCATTTCAACCATGTTTATCCTATCTTCTCAAGGGAGTCACGTAATGTGAGGCTTGGTTTATGCACTGACGGATTCAATCCATTTGGAGGTTCAGTGGCTTCCTACTCCAGCTGGCCAGTGTTCGTGACACCATACAACCTTCCTCCGAGCATGTGCATGAAGCGAGAGAATTTGTTCTGTCCTTATTGATTCCTGGTCCGAAAAGTCCTACAAAAAATATAGACATCTATTTAAGACCGTGATTGATGATTATTGAAATTGACTTGAGGGGGTCAATACTTATGATGCATCTAGAAAGCAAAATTTCACTATGAGGGCAGCATTGATGTGGACTATAAGTGATTTTCCTGCATATGGAATGCTATCTGGTTGGAGCACACATGGGAGGCTAGCATGTCCGTATTGTATGGATAATACCAAATCGTTTGTACTTAAACATGGTGGGAAGTCCTGCTGGTTTGATTGCCATCGTCAGTTTTTACCAGCTGATCACCCTTTCAGAACACAAAAAGATGCATTCCTAAAGAACAGAAAGGAACGAGATGAAGTTATATTCGAGAGGTTGTCCGTCATCATATGGCAGCACGTGTTGAAAATTTGCCAGATATCACAAACAGATGGGTAGTACCCGACACCTTTCAGGTTTGGGAAGGAGCACAACTGGGTGAAGAGAAAAGCATTTTCTGGGAGCTACCTTATTGGTCGACTCTTCTTGTGCGGCACAATCTAGACGTGATGCATATCGAGAAAAATGTCTTTGATAATGTATTCAACACAGTTATGGATATCAAAGGTAAAACAAAGGACAATGTGAAAGCACGCTTGGACTTGTCCATGCTCTGTAAACGTCCAGAGTTAGAAATTGTTGAAGTAAATGGGAAATCAAGTAAACCAAAAGCAGTTATGTGCTTGGAGGAGGACAAGTTAAGGAAGTGTGTCAGTGGCTGAAAACGCTGAGATTTCCTGACGGTTATGTGTAATATTGCTCGTTCTGTCAACGTCAGTGAGGGAAAGATATATGGAATGAAGAGTCACGACTGCCATGTGTTCATGCAAAGGTTGCTACCTATTGCATTTCATGACATCTTGCCGAAGCCGCTATGGGGAGCGTTATCTGAGTTGAGTCGATTTTTCACGATTCTATCTGCATCAGAACTCAGGCTTCAGGATGTGCAAACTATCGAACAGAATGTGGTCACCATTGTATGCAAGTTGGAGAAGATATTTCCACCTGGTTTCTTCGATTCAATGGAGCATTTACTACGTACATCTACCATATGAAGCAAAGGTTGGAGGGCCAGTACAATATAGATGGATGTATCCATTTGAGAGGTATATGCATGATATTAACTGTTCCTTCTTACAATTGCACCTTACATAAGTGATAGATTTTCTAATTGTCTCTTACATTGTGGATGTAGGTGTATGCATGACCTCAAAATGAAAGTCCGAATAAAGCAAAAGTGGAGGGTTCTATTGCTGAGCATACATTATGGAGGAAATCTCTAATTTTTGTTCAATGTACTTTGAAGCAGACATTCAAACTCGTTGGACACAACCTCACGTAATGATGATGGGGGGGAATCTGTGGGTTCAAATCAACTCTCAATATTTACTCATCCTGGACGTGCCTTCGGACGTTCTTCAACTCGAATGCTGGATGACAGAGAGTTATGTGCCGCAGAGATATATATTCTTTTAAATTGTTCCGAGCTAGAATGTTATGTTGAGTAAGTACTAATATCACAATTTAAATTTATATGTAAGTTCTTTGCCTTTATTCTACCTATTGAATGTGGTCTGCTATTCATATTGCAGACAATTGATTCAGAATTAATTCAAAGAAATCCACATCTCACTGATTTTGAGGTTGAAAAAGAACGAGAGAAGTCATTGGCCTTATGGCTAAGAAAACGCGTAAGTGTACACCGTCAAAGAGTATTCAAAAAAATACATTTCACTTTTTAACTAGCTTTTCTACACGCAGGTTGAAGAAGGTTTAACTGATGAAAGAGTCGTCAGGTAGCCTACGGCCCATCCAAAATTGCACAGATTATGTGGGATTTATTGTTAATGGGTATAGGTTTCATACAAAAGACTATGGGCAGAATAAATCTACCATGAACAGTGGCGTATGTGTAAAAGGGAGTACATACAATGAAAGTGAGTATGACTACTATGGTATTGTAGAGGAGATCCTACAGTTGCAATATCTAGGACAAGACAATCATATATTCTTGTTCAAGTGTCATTGGTTTGATCCGAATTCCATTCGAAATGACACAACGCAGGGGATTGTCGAGCTTAAGCATAAGTCAAAATTGAATACTTATGAGCCATTCATCTAGCCACACAAGCCCAGCAAGTGTATTATACAAGCTATCCATCATCTACAAACAAAGAACGAAATGATTGGTGGGTAGTTTGCAGAGTTAAGTCAAAACTATTCTCTGATTATGAATTGGACAGACTGATCAGACACCTGTAGAGGTCAGTGCTGAATCTTTCAAGAAGACTTTGTCGAAAATGTAGAGTTGACAAATCATATTGGAGAAGCTGAAATTGAAGCACCAATGTCCTTGTCTCACGGAAATGAGGTCGAAGAAGTCGATCTACGTGAGATGGAAGACAGTAGTGCTCGTCGTACAGATATTGAATGTGAAAGTTCTGATGAGGAAGATGAATATACCAGTGATGAATGTGAAGATGATGATGAAGATAGGGTTGAATTGAACATATCGTCATCATCTGAGGAGGAAATGGATATCAATTAAACAAGGGTGTAGATTTTTCACACTTGTAAAGTATATGTCAAGTAGCTCACTTTGAATATAAGCAATTGACTAGTACACATTATTATTTATGTTCTCTATGAAGATATGGTTCGTGGAGCTAGATCTGGTAGCAGTTCTTGGAGGGGCAGCCGTGGGAGGGCTTTGTTCGTCGCATCTGGTATGTATATTTTTCTAATGTAGTCATCTGTGGTATTTTTCTTTGTGTATTATTTATGTGTACTTCTGTAGTGTTAATGCCATTCAAATTGTACAGCTTCTGCTTCTCCTTGGATGAGCGGACACCTCCCCCCTGCAGGTATGTATATTTCAATTTCAAGTATTTTGTAGTGGCTCTATATACATATTATTAATGTTATTAGAATTGCTACAGTTGTTAGTCCTTCTGCTCCTCCTACCGTGCCCGCAGGTATGTATAATATTTGCAGATGTACTTTTATTGTGCATTCATCTTCCTCATTTACTTATGCCTCTATTCTAGTTACAGCTATTGGTGCATCCTTCGAGTCTCCTCTTGTAGCAGCTGGTATGTATATTTAAAGTTATTACTCATGTACGCATTAATTTGATGCCATTAAAAGGTCACATGCTCAGGTCACTCTACACATTCTGCAGATGCACCATTAGGTTTTATATTAAATGTTAATATTTTCTGTAGTATTTTAGTATTTTTTTACTGTTCATTTTCATTTTTTCAATTTTTTCCATGTTCGGTGCCAGAGGATGCTTGAGTCTGCAGGAGGGCGGAGGTCAGTTTTATGAGAGCACTCTGCGGGGGGTCTGGATTAATGGGTACGTAATCAAAGTGTATGTATTTTATGGGCAATGAGGTGAATTTAGTTCATAATTTGACATTATGCAGTTACATCATTGCAGTGATAAAATAGAGCCTGCTCAAGCTTCTCATTTATCACAAGAACTTACAAGCACACTTTCCTGGACCTATTCATAGATTCAATGATTTCCCGATGGAGGTCCAGGAGCACTTGTATCAGATGTTCATGGTATGTAATTTCGCATTGTAATTTAATTCTTATCGTATTCATACATGCAGTTAACTAACTCTTTGTATATAGAGCCAGCATTGACACGCGTCGTCCAGACGAGGCGCGGTCTCGATTTGTATGGACGATGACCGCAAGATCAAATTTCAAGCATTTGATGTATAACGTGAAAAAAATAGAGAGAAACATTCTCAGAGTGTAGACCCGATCTTTGGAAGGAGCGGGCACCCAGTTGGATGAGGGGAGAATATTGGGAAACTCTTTGCGACATCTGGGCTGCAGAGAAATGGCAACAACATCCTCAATAATGAAAGTTAATCGGGCTGCCAATCCAGAAGCAAACATGCATAGTAGTGTTCTGTCTCTTTTGCGACCCATCAGTCCAGATTGGTAAGTAATTTGTCCATTTCTGGTCTCTTTTATTATAAAGGTACTTATTTATGTCATATTTTTTATGTGAATAGGAGAAGGAGCTAAAAAGGCAGCCGACATTTTCGGAGGTGTTCGATAGAACACAAGAAAAAAGGAACGGATGCATACATTAGCGATAGAGCCCGCGTGGTTGCAGTAAGTATTTAGAAGATATTCACTATTTAATTTTTCACTTTAATATGAATATTAACTACTATCATTTTTTCTGTTTTCTTACAGGATTCATACAGAGAACAAATGACGGAGAAGTATGCCGGGGAGGACGAGCAGCCGCCGTTAGATCATGAGGTATGGTTTGCGGCAAGCTGGGGCCCCAAAGAAAGGCCATGTGTATGGTTTTGGGCACAGCATCGACACGAGCCGGTGTTATCTGGAGGATCCAGCTCAGGGTCACAGACCAGTGCATTCCACGCAGGAGTTGTACTCCAGGTACTTCTTCAGGACAGCTGATGGGCTTCATTGACAGTAGGATATCGGCTTGGAGTCTTGTCTGGCGGATTCGATGGAGACTCGTCTTGCCCAGATGCAGATGCAGGTGACCGACGCACCTACAGGCCAGCTCTCCCAGACCCCACTCCCAAGTTATCGCCCAGGCCTTCTCATAGGCACCACCTCCTCCGCCACAGGCAGCACCTCCTCCACAGGCAAGTTATTTTAACTTTCATTTGGGTTGATCGACGCACAATTTTTGTTAAGCAAGACAGTTGGATTAAAAATGAAGAACTTAGGTAGGTTTCGGGGTTCAAAATTAGAAATACTCATCGATTGGCCTCCGGTTTTTTCCAGCACGGCCAGAGCGATGAATGTGACTTGTGGAAACTGACGGAGTTCAATTCGGACTCCCAGTTTGAGGTCGACGCCTCAAACTTGCATTCGACAAGTCAGTTTACATTAAAGATGAAGAACTTACGTTTAGGGGTTCAAAATTAGAAATACTCATCTGATTGGCCTCCGGTTTTTTCCAGCACGGCCAGGGCGATGAATGTGACTTGTGAAACTGACGGAGTTCAATTCGGACTCCCGGTTTGAGGTCGACGCCTCAAACTTGCATTCGACAAGTCAGTTTAGATTAAAGATGAAGAATTTAGGTAGGTTTCGGGGTTCAAAATTAGAAATACTCATCGATTGGCCTCCGGGTTTTTCCAGCACGGCCAGGGCGATGAATGTGACTTGTGAAAATGACGGAGTTCAATTCGGACTCCGGTTTGAGGTCGACGCCTCAAACTTGCATTCGACAAGTCAGTTTACATTAAAGATGAAGAACTTACGTTTAGGGGTTCAAAATTAGAAATACTCATCTGATTGGCCTCCAGTTTTTCCAGCACGGCTACGGCGATGAATGTGACTTGTGAAAACTGACGGAGTTCAATTCGGACTCCCGGTTTGAGGTCGACGCCTCAACTTGCATTCGACAAGTCAGTTTAGATTAAAAATGAAGAACTTACACCTTTAGGGGTTAAAAATAGAAATACTCATCTGATTGGCCTCCGGTTTTTTCCAGCACGGCCATGGCGATGAATGTGACTTGTGGAAACTGACGGAGTTCAATTCAGACTCCGGGTTTGAGGTCGACGCCTCAAACTTGCATTCGACAAGTCAGTTTACATTAAAGATGAAGAATTTAGGTAGTTTCGAGGTTCAAAATTAGAAATACTCATCTGATTGGCCTCCGGTTTTTTCCACACACCATTGGCCAGCGAGAATGTGACTTGTGGAAACTGACGGAGTTCAATTCGGACTCCGGTTTGAGGTCGACGCCTCAAACTTGCATTCGACAAGTCAGTTTAGATTAAAGATGAAGAATTTAGGTAGGTTTCGGGGTTCAAAATTATAAATACTCATCCGATTGGCCTCCGGTTTTTTCCAGCACGGTCAGGGCGATGAATGTGACTTGTGGAAACTAACGGAGTTCAATTCGGACTCCCGGTTTGAGGTCGACGCCTTAAACTTGCATTCGACAAGTCAGTTTACATTAAAGATGAAGAATTTAGGTAGGTTTCGGGGTTCAAAATTAGAAATACTCATCCGATTGGCCTCCGGTTTTTTCCAGCATGGCCAGGGCGATGAATGTGACTTGTGGAAACTAACGGAGTTCAATTCGGACTCCTGGTTTGAGGTCGATGCCTCAAACTTGCATTCGACAAGTCAGTTTACATAAAGATGAAGAACTTATGTTTAGGGGTTCAAAATTAGAAATACTCATCTGATTGGCCTCCGGTTTTTCCAGCACGGCCACGGCGATGAATGTGACTTGTGGAAACTGACGGAGTTCAATTCGGACTCCCGGTTTTAGCTCGACGCCTCAAACTTACAATCAACAAGTCAGTTTACATAAAAAATGATTAACTTACGTTAAGGGTTTAAAATTAGAAATACTCATCCGAGGCCTCCGAATTTTTTGTAAATTTAAATATTTTATTGTTTCTAATAATATTCAATTTTAACTTATTATTGTTATATATGTATTGTAGGTTCCTTCAGCGAGTGGCGTGGGAGGAGACGAGCACGAGGACGAGGAGGATGATTCATGATTTCCATTTCACTATTATTCTTATTGTTATTGACATTTGTATTATTGTTGTGGATAGTTATTATTATGATGTTGTGTATATTTTTATTGTTCATGTGGACTTTATATTATTATTGTGGACTTATATTATTGTTTGTTGTGGACATTTTTATTTTATATTGTGTTGTGGATATTTTATTATTGTTGTTTGTGGTCATTTACTGTGTTGTATTGTGGATATCTATTATTGTTGTGGACGTGTTTTATTTACACAGGTTATTTTGCTAAAAAATTTAAAATAAAAAAAAATTACAAAACAGAGACCGATTAGTGACTGAAAAAATCAGTCACAATTCGGTCCCTGATATAGCGACCGAATTGAGACCGAAATTATTCGGTCCCAAATAGAGACCGAACTCATCGGTCTCTATTCGGTCCCTATATTAGGGACCGAATTGTGACTGATTTGATCGGTCTCTATAGTGACCGAATAATTTCGGTCTCAATTCAGTCGCTATATCAGGGACCGAATTGTGACTGATGAATTCGGTCTCTATTGAGACCGAATAATTTCGGTCTCAATTCGGTCGCTTATCAGGGACCGATTGTGACCGAAATTATTCGGTCTCTGATGTACACTTTTAGCGACTGAAGTGCTTCGGTGACTATTCGGTCACTAATTAGTGACCGAATAGTGACCGAACTTTTCGGTCACAGATTTGTGACCAGAAATTGTTCACCGACAAGTTCGTCTCTATTCAGTCGCTATTCGGTCTCTGAACTGTTTAGAGACCGAATAGAGACCGAATATTTCGGTCTCTCCCGTTTTTTCTTGTAGTGTAACTTTGTGTCTTATCAGGCCACCAGTGATTGCTCCGTGATGATGGGTAACGGTAGCACTGCAAGTGTGATGGGAACTAGACACGTGGATTTGAAGTTTACTTCAGGACATGTACTGTCTTTTCACAGTGTGCACCATGTTCCTAGTGTTAAGAGGAACATCTTATCAGGTTCTAGAATGGTTAGGGAGGGTTATGAGTTGAACTTTAAATGTAATAAAGTTGTTATTTTATGTCAGAAAACTTTTATTGGTAAAAGTTATTTATCTGATGGGTTATTTAAGGTGTATCTGAACCATGTAATGAATAAAAGCTTAGATGTTGATGTTGTTTCTACATCTGTTTCTGTGGCATATAATGTCGTTGATTCATCTAACTTATGGCATGGACGTTTAGGACATATCAATTTCAATTCTTTGAAACGAATGATGAACCTGAAATTGATTCCTAATTATGCTATTGATAATTCTAAAAGGTGTGATATCTGTGTATAGGCTAAACAGCCCAAAAAGCCGTTTAAGTTTGTGGTGAGAGATTCAGAAATTCTGAATCTTGTGCATTCTGATATATGTGACTTTAATGGCATATTGACTAGGGATCAGAAAAAATATTTCATTACTTTTATAGATGACTGTAATAGATACTGCTATGTGTATTTGCTTAAGTCTAAAGATGAGGCTTTACTAAAGTTTATCATCTTTAAGAAAGAAGCAGAAACACAAACAGGTCGGGTGCTTAAGAGGTTGAGGTCTGATAGGGGTGGAGAATATACCTCCAACCAGTTTAGTGAATACTGCCAAGACAATGGCATCATTTGTGAGACAACTGCCCCCTATTCACCACAGTCCAATGGGATAGCTGAATGAAAGAATCGTGTATTCATAGACATGGTCAACTCTCTCCTGCAGAGTTCAGGACTGCCTAACTATGTGTGGGGGGAAGCATTGAATATGGCTTGCCGTATTCTGAATTATGTTCCCCTAAAACACAAAGATAATAGTCCATATGAACTTTGGAGAAATAAAAAGTCTAGCTTGAAATACCTTAAAGTGTGGGGGTGCCTAGCAAAGGCACTTGTCCTGAACACAAGAGGAAAAAGCTGGGACCTAAAACAGTTGACCACAGTCTAGTCTTTCTAGGCTCTGCTGAAAACAGCTATGCTTACAGGTTTCTTGTGATTAAGTCTGAGATTCCTGGCAAAGATGTTAACACCATAGTTGAGTTTCGTGATGTTACATTCTTTGAGAATGTGTTTCCCATTAATACTGGTTTACCTCAATCTGTGTCTTCTGAGACTGAGCCTTCTACATCTTCATCCATTCCAGATCATGTGGAAAGGATGACAAATGTGGGGGGCAAGTGCATCCAGCTCTCATCCTGATTCTGATAGTAAGGAAAAGGAAGTAGAACCTAGAAGGAGTAAAAGATAAAAGATTGCCAAGGATTTTGGAAGTGATTTTATTGCTTTCCAAATCGAGGGTGATCCTCCCACTTTCAAGGATGCCATGGCCTCTCCTGAGGCACGACATTGGAAGGAAGCCATAAAGAGCAAAATGGATTCCATTATTGCTAATGACACTTGGGGGTTGCTTGATCCTCCTCCTGGTTCTAAAACCATTGGATGCAAATGGGTCTTTAAGAAGAATCTAAATCCTGATGGGACCATTGACAAGTTTAAAGCTAGGTTAGTTGCTAAGGGGTTCAAACAGATGGAGGGGATAGACTATTTTGATACCTATTCCCCTGTAACCAGGATTACCACTATTAGGGCACTAATTGCTTTAGCCTCCATATATGATCTGACTATCCATCAAATGGATGATAAGACTGCCTTCCTTAATGGTGATCTTGATGAAGAGATCTATATGGATCAGCTGAAGGGTTTACAGCACCTGGTAGTGAAACAAAGTTGTAGACTGTTAAATCTTTATATGGATTGAAACAAGCCCCAAGCAATGACATGAAAAATTTGACATGACTATCATGTCATTTGGCTTTAAAGTCAATGAGTCTGATAAGTGTGTTTACTACAAGATAAATGATGATGATTGTGTTGTCCTATGTCTGCATGTAGATGACATTTTGTTGTTCAGCAACAATTTGGGAATGATAATTGAGACTAAATCATTCTTGAGTAGAAATTTTGAGATGAAGAATATAGGTGAAGCTAGTGTAATTCTGGGACTAAAGCTGACCAGATCAGCTGAAGGGATAGCTATTTCTCAGTCTCATTATATTGAGAAAGTGTAACGGACCACATCGTTCAAACCCGTTAACCCAATAACGAGCCTGACACGACTCTGTCTCTCGTGATCGAGCCGAAGCCTCACAAGGGATATCAACCACATGTGTCCGTGAAAATATAAAAGAAACACACTAAACACATATAAGATATATTACTCACACATGTCCATATGAAATGTACATACTAAATTCCATACATAGTCACTATACAAGATACAACAGTCCGGGATAAACCCCTAAGACTCCACAAGTAAGAACTTTACTCTGTTGGTGGCGAGGACCCGACTCCACTACGGCGCTGACTAGTACTAGAGGAGGGACGTGAATCCTCCTGCTCTTCCTCACCTGGAAGAAAAAGGGGTGAGCCTCGCAAGTCATTGGCTCAGTAGGGTAACTCCCCCAAAGTAGAGAAACACAATTAATAATAAAGCTGTAAATCATGTAACAGTTGTAATCATTTAAGCATGATACTACAGAGCGGATTAATAAACGGCAACACACGTACAAGTGTACAATCTAAAGAAAGAGTACGCCGAACACAAGTCACGAAGACTGGTTCGCGACACCAGCCACAGACTCAGACAACAACACAAGTACACCTCTCTACCTCGCAACCACAGACGAAGGGTCCAGCTGCCGCTTTACCTCAACAAAGACAAGAATTGTGGAGACTAACCACACCACACCTGCTAACAACACTGCTGCAGGACCAAGCCTGACATCTTTAGAGACTCCGCCCGAGAACCCTAAAGTGAGGCACTGAAACAGGACTAGCTGAGAACCAGTACGTCTACCGGTGTCCGTCCCTCAACCAAGAGTGCTCTACAAACGGCCGCACACCCACAAACACGAGCTGTTGTCCCCTGTCGTCTTTCCCTCATCCGGACGTACTACTCAAACATAGGAGTGAGGGTGTCCAGGAAGACGACACAAACTTCGACGGTACTCCCATACCAGGACAAGCCCTAAGCACCCAGTGCTAGGGTAACCGACTAGAGAGGTAACTATGAAAGGTGTGACACCCAACTTGCTATGCACACAAATCCATGCAAAACACCTCGATATTAATCACAACGTGGGTTAACATAACCCATACAGACCCTACATTGCCTTGGTAACACAGCCCAAGTAATGTGGAACAGAAACTGGACAAATAGGCCACAACACACCAGAGCTCGGGTGGCCACTTTATAATTCGCGTCCAATACAGACGCCGCTATTCCTTAACCAAAATGCGTCGGACATACCGGACGCTACTTAACTCTGAATCGCGTCGGGTGTAAGCGACACGTTCACAAGAACGCATCCACTGCACCAGACGCCTTTCAGAGTTCAGGAACATTCCTTACAAACTCATTCTGAAAATCACTCCACCCAGTCCCACAATCATGTCAAGCTGGAAATAAACATGCAAATGGATTTCTACACATGCTTGCTATCATGCCCATGCAATTCCCAATAAAAGGAACCCTCAAACCATGATCCACACAACCTTACATCATGCAAACTGAGTAAGAAACAGGGTAGAGTTCCCCTACCTATGAAGCACACAAATCCGACGCTGCCAAGGAATTCCCCACGCTCCGACGCTCGCCCACACGCCGGAAATATGCCGAAAAGACTCCAATTGCCCCTAAACAGCCAAGAACACCTTCACAACTACTGCAACATCTTCCCCAGGCCTGAGCAGTGCAAATGCACTACTCAGCCAAGGGGAAGATACACTTAACAGCACACGATCGAATTGCGTCGCACATACCCGACGCATTAAGAAATGCGTTCGATGTTGCTGACGTAATTAAAATGCGTGACGTCCTGCATGCGCCACGCGGTGCACATGCAGCGACAGCCACATAATGGTGGTGCATAGTCGCGTCCCATATAGTGGTCGCGATTAGGATCCTAATCGTGTCAGGCATACCGGACGCGATAACCCCATGAGAATCGCGTCGTCTTTATGCGACGCGATCTCAAAGAGCCCGACAGAGCCCAATCTGGGCTGGGATGCCCAGCTCTCCTGCCTACCTCCTGACCATAAAACCTGTAAAAACACCTATAGATCTCCATGGTCCAACAATGGCCACACACTGGCCTCCAAACCGGGTAAACTCGATCCGAACCTATCGGTTATTACATTACTATCACCTAAAAAAAATTCGTCCTCGAAATTAAAATGATAAGCACAGACACAGTTCAAAACACATCCAACTATCACCTAATTCGTGAACATCTCTTTGGCCAATTCCCAAGTATCTTCACCACCTTGCCTATTCTCCCACCGAATTTTCACTAACTCGATGTTTTTATTTCTCAACCTTTGTGTCCGCCTGCCTGTGATCATCACCGGATATTATGGCATGGTGATATCTGACTTCAAATCATCTCACTGGTAACTAACAATTTGAGAAGGATCTCGGATATATTTTCTTAACATTGAGACGTGAAACACGTCATGAGCATCCGTGAAGTCTGCCGGAAGCTCCAACCTGTAAGTCGTTTCACCGATCCTTTCCAAAATTCGAAAAGGACCCACAAACCTAGGGCTCAACTGCCTTTCTTACTGAACCTTAGAACACCTTTAGTCGGGGAAACTTTTAAAAAACATATTCTCCAACCTCAAACAACAAGGCTTACACCGGACATCCACGTAGTTCTTTTGTCTATTTTGTGCCGTTTGGAGTTCTCCTTAATGAATAACCACTTCTGCACACGCCGCACCAATTTCAGTCCCATTACCTACCTTTCACCCACTTCATGCCAATTCAACGGTGTTCTACAAGGTCTTCCATAAAGTGCCTCATATGGTGCCATACCGATACTTGTATGATAGCTATTGTTGTAGGCAAACTCAACTATACCAAGGTGATGTTCCCATCCACCTCCCCAAGTCAAACAACATGCCGGAGCATATCCTCAATGGTTTGAATTATTCTCTCCATTTTTTCGTCAGTTTGGGGATGGTATGCGGAACTATACCTCATTTGCGTGCCCACAACCCTCTGCAAACTCCTCCAAAAACCAGATGTAAACCAGGGATCCCGATTTGAAACAATAGTAACCAGTATCCCATGCAATGGCACAATCCTTTCAACATACAACTTTACCAACTGATCTACTGCCCATGACATGCTAACCGATAACAACCTACACACTTTAGTTAACCGATCAACAAAAACCCAAATGCCATTATGACCCGAAGTTGTCTTGGGCAAACCTGCAACAAAATCCATTGAAATATCATCCCACTTCCAATGTGGTATTGGTAGTGGTTGCAGTAACCCACCTGGCCTTTGATGCTCTGCCTTGACTTGCTGACACACCGCACATCTTGCTATAAACTCCGCTATCTCCTTCTTCATGCTTGCCCACCAAAAATACCTTTTCAAATCTTGGTACATTTTAGTGCTCTCCGGATGTATAGTGTACTTGGACCGGTGTGCTTCCTCCAACACTTTTTGTTTCACTCCTCTTTCACTTGGGACAGACAACTGTGCCTAAATCGCACAACATAATCATCATCAATTGAAACTTCCTCCATCTTCACAATGTCGGCCAAATATTCATCTTCCTTTTGAGCTTTTACAACTTTCCAATACAAAGATGGTTCCACCGCACTATTAGCCAATGCGGCTCTCCGTCGGTTGCTTGGTACAAATAAAGAATTTTCTGCCACATCTTCATACAACTTCCATTCTTTCATCATGATATGACTCATAACCACCTTTCTGCTTAAAGCATCCGCTACCACATTTGCCTTACCTGGGTGACATGCCAAACTAAAATCATAATCTTTGAGATATTCCATACACCTGCGCTGCCTCAAATTTAAATACTTCTGAGAGAAGATATACTTTAAACTTTTGTTGTCTGTGAATATCTCAACCTTTCCCCATATAAATAATGCCGCCAAATCTTTAATGCAAAGACAACTGCCACCAACTCCAAGTCATGTGTAGGATAATTTTCTTCATGACGCTTCAATTGCCTAGATGCATATGCCACCACATTCCCATGTTGCATAAGTACTGCCCCAAGTCCTCTCCTGGATGCATCGGTATATATCACAAAACACCTCGTCCTGCCAGTATCTCCAATATTGGTGCTGAAGTGAGCATCTTCTTCAACTCCATGAAACTACGCCTACAGTCGGACGACCATTCAAATGGTACTCCTTTCCTGGTAAGCCTTGTCAATGGCACTGCAATTTTAGAAAAATCTTGAATAAACTGCCTATAATACCTAGCCATTCCAAGAAAACTTCGGATTTCTGACACTGTCTTTGGCTCCTCGCATTTCATAATAGCCTCCACATTGCTGGATCTATAGCAACACCCTCACCTGAGATAATATGCCCAAAAAAATGAACTCCTTAAGACAAAACTCACACTTACTATATTTTGCATAAAGTTGATGCTCCCTCAATGTTTGCAATGTAATTCTCAAATGATTTGCATGCTCTTATTCTGAGGCTGAATATACTAAAATGTCATCAATAAACACCACAATAAACCGGTCTAAATAAGAATGAAAGATCCGGTTCATCAAGTTCATAAATGCTGTCAGTGCATTGGTTAGCCTAAATGGCATAACCACAAACTCATAATGCCCATACCTTGTTCTAAATGTCGTCTTATCAATATCCTCTTCCTGAATCCTCAATTGATGGTATCCTGATCTCAAATCTATCTTGGAGAACACATTTGCTGATTGCAATTGATCTAATAGATCATCAATGCATGGAAGTGAATACCTGTTCTTTATGGTGACTTGATTTAACTGGCGGCAATCTATACACATTCTCATACTACCATCTTTCTTCTTTACAAACAGAACCGACGCTCTCCATGGTGAATGCCTCGGTCGAATAAATCCCTTCTGATGACCAGTATGTCCCCATGTAATTTTAATTAATTATATATATATTTTTTTTATGATTAACAAAACCAAACAAGAGTTTATCATTTATATCTAATGAATATTTCACAAGTCTTAAGTACAGGAGAAATACCAAGGTCAAACAAGCCAATAAAGGTATGCACTACTTCTCTGAAGCCTTAATCTTTTCAACATCATATTTCTCTAAGTCCTTATCGACTTCTATTGAAGGCCATAACGATTTCTTTATAAGCGTATCGATTTCAATAGAATTATCGTAACGATTTCATAAGTTACCGTAACGACTTGCCTGTCGCAACGACTCTATAAGTGTCGCAACAATTCATTAGAAACCCGTAATGACTTGCCTGTCATAACGACTCTATAAGTTATCGTAACGATTCTTTAGAAAGCGCAACGACTTTTTGTTGTAACGCTTTCATAAGTTACCGTAACGACTTCTTTAGAACTCGTAACGACTCGCTGTCGCAACGACTTATATGTTGTCGCAACGATTTCTTTAGAAATCGTAACGACTTGCCTGTCATAACGACTCTATAAGTTATCGTAACGATTTCCTTAGAAAGTGCAACAACTTGCTGTTGTAACAATTTCATAAGCTACCGTAACGACTTCTTTAGAACTCGCAACGACTTGCTTATTGTAACGACTTCATGTTCCATAACGATTTCTTAGAGTTCATAACGACTTGATAAATGTTCACAACGATTTGTTTTGTATAACGATTTGTTAAGTGTTTCATATTGATTTCTTCAGAAACACAAGATTTGCATCTCATAACGATTTGATAAGTGTTTCACAACGACTTCTTCTGTATCACAATGACTTGGTCAACCTGACCTATTCATAACGATTTCATAAGTATATAGTCATCGATTTCATATAACGTGAATGATCTTGTTGACTAGTCAAAGTCCACATGGACATCTCTCTGACGCACTTGCATTTAATGAAACCTGAACGTATCTCTGCATGCATGCAGACCATATCGTGCCTACTCTGATAACGTCCTTAGACTTAAGCTATTTAGCATTTACTATTTCCATGTCTATTGCTACTAACGTTGACTGACATCAGAGACAGCTTAGCTGTCTGCTATTTAAGTTTGACATTTGTGCAGACCTCTGATCCAGCTTCACGGTACAACGTTAAACAAATAGAAGCCAACGGATATATTTGAAGATCTCATCTCTTTGCGTGCTCAAGTGATCAAAAGACTGTTGACAGGAAGCTTCCAAGACTCCAGATGTCATTCAGTCTAACGACTACTCAAAAGAGAGACAACGGACACCTCAACGTCTATATTTCAAAATTGAAGATATAAATTCAAGTCAGAAGAACATAGATCGTGCATTCAAGCATTCAAATTCTTCTGAAGAAAGTCCAGAGCAAAAAAACCTTCATTCCACTTAGCTTTTGCTCTTTTGCTCTCCACTAGTTTGTGAAAATCTTGAGAGAGCTTGTGTAGTTCTGAGAGTGAGCCTAGATTAAGATCCTTTGCTCTCAATGCTAGTTGCTTCAGATCCTTGCTTATCAAAATCTTGATCTAGGGGCTTAGATTTCATTCACTCTCTTTGTGTTGTTCCCTTCGGGTGTGAAGGAAGACCTGGTGTGGTATCCAGGGTGTTGTTCCCTTCGGGTGTGAAGGAAGACCTGGTGTGGTATCCAGGGTGTTGTTCCCTTCGGGTGTGAAGGAAGACCAGCTGAGCTGGGTGTTGTAGTGTCCATATGGGGATTGTACCCTAGTTAGTGAAATCCTGAGTTGTTGCTCAGGGACTGGACGTAGGACTCCTAAGGAAAGGAGGTCCGAACCAGGATAATCTTCGTGTTGTGTGATTGTCTTCTTTATGCGTTTGTTATTTCAACTAATTGTCACTAACCTACTTCGAAAAACATTTGTGTGAATGTTTTAGTTACAGGTATCTTCTAGATTAATTTTTAAAGACCCATTCACCCCCCCTCTGGGCTCGTCAACTGGGCAACAAGTGGTATCAGAGCAAGTCTCTTCGACAAAGAAAAAGGATCAAATGATCTGAAGAGTAAAGATCCATGGCAGCCCAAGGGTAACTTGAAGGTCAGTCTGTCAACGACCCTCTCTTCGATGGTGAAGATTATCCTTACTGGAAGACCAGAATGGAATACTTTCTACAAGGGCACGACTATCAAATTTGGTCCATAGTAGAAGAAGGTGATCTGTTAGTCACAAATGAGAAGCAAATGGACAGATGATGACAGGAAGAAGATTTCCCTGAATTGTAAAGCAAAGAGCATCCTATGCTGTGCTCTAAGTAAGAAGGAATTCAACAGAGTTTCAGCCTGCAAATCCTCAATGGAAATGTGGGAAAAGCTCAGGACTATGAAGGCACGGACAAAGTAAAAGAAACAAGAATCGACATTCTTGTCACTCAATATGAAAGATTTCAGATGCAGTCAAATGAGTCCATAACTCAAATGTTTAGCAGGTTCACTGACATCACAAATGGACTAGCTAGTCTGGGGAAAACCTATGAGATGGGAGACATGGTAAGGAAGATACTTAGATCCTTACCGTCCTCATGAACCCCAAAGGTCACAGCAATAGAAGAAGCTAATGACCTGAAGAGAATGTCTGTAGAAAAGCTCATTGGGTCCCTCATGGCCCATGAGATCAACATGGAAAGGCTAGGAGAGTCCTCGAGAAGAAAGAAGCACTCCAACGCCTTAAAAGCTGAAGAAGATTCACCAGAAACAAGTTCAGTTGAAAGTGAAAGCGATGCAGACAGTGAAAATGAGGAAGCTATGCTATCTAGAAAATTACAGTGAATTTTGGCTAAGAAGAAGAAATTCCAATCTGGAAGAAGGCACTTCAAGAGAAACAAGGAATTCAAGAAGCCATATGGAAAAGAAATAAAGAAAGGAGAACTCGTCTGCTATGAATGCAAGAAGCCAGGACACATCAAAACTGAGTGTCCAAAGTTAAAGAAGCCGGAATTCAGGAAAGAAGGACAGTTCCAAGAAGTTCAGAAAGTATAGGAAGAAGGCGATGGCAGCAGCTTGGGAAAACAGTAGTGACTCAGACAGTGAGTAAAGTTCTTGCAGTGATAAAGAAAAAGCCAACTTAGCCTTCATGGCAAATACTGAAGATAAGGTAACTTCTGACTCCTCTTTTGATTCATACAATGATTCAGATTCTGATAGCTTAGAAGAGGCTTTCAACGAACTATATGAAAAATATAAAGAAGTGACCAAATTATTAAAAGTGAGCAAGAAAAACATAATCTGTATAGAAAATACAACACAGATCTAAAATCAGAAAATGAACAATTAGAAAGTCAAATAACTGAACTTAAAAGAAGAAATGAATTGTTATGTGAAGACCTAAAAGCTAAGAATGAGCAAATAACAAATTGGGAAAATAGGAAAGTACAGATGAATTAAGAAAAGAAATAAAAACTTAAATAAAGAAAATGATAAACTATCAAGCACATTAGAGAAATTACTAATGGTAAAAACTCACTAATATTAAAAGGCGCTAGAAGACCAGGTAAGAAGAAAAATGGATTAGGATATACACCCCCAGATAATGAAGAAACCATAATTATCCTAAAATATATCTAACACCAAAATTTGTACCTGAACAAGATATAGCATACAAAGCTGATTTCAAATATATAGAAAAAGTAACTAAGTTATCCTGCTGTGGTCACTGCACTAAGTTAGGACATATTATAACTACATGCCCAACAAGACACAAGAAATGGATAATAAAAGGCAAAATCAGTGATACTAACCAATCAGGACCCAAAAGAATTTGGGTACCTAAAGCTTGAGTTTTTATTTCAGGTTAACCCTAGAGCATCAAATGGTACTTGGATAGTGTGGTGCTCAAGACACATGTCAGGCAACCAGAAGCTATTCTCGCATCTCCAAGCTGAAGAAGGAACAGTCACTTATGGAGAAATGGGAAAGGAACAGTATAGGCAGTGGCTCTGTAAATAACAAAGAAAAGCTGTCATAGAAGATGTGTATTAGTCAAGGGATTGAGGCACAATCTCATCAGCATCAGCCAGCTGTGTGACAGAGGCCATCAGATCAAGTTTCAAAAGTCAAAGTGCAGCATAGTGAAGGATGGAGCAGTCATCTTTGAAGCAAATAGAGAAAAGAATTGTATGTGCTCTATCTTGAAGAACTCAAAGAGCAAAATATTTTCTGACAGCAAGCAAAACAAATCTACGGAATTATGGCACAGACGACTTGGTCATTGCAGTTTAGATGGCATGAGGAAATTGCTAAAGAAAAATCTTGTAGAAGGTCTGCCAAAGGTCAGTGCAAAAATGGAAGGTGTATGCGGACCCTGTGCTAAGGGAAAGCACACCAAAAGCTCCTTCAAGTCAAAGACGGTGGTGACCACCTCAAAACCCTTAGAGCTCCTACATATGGATCTATTTGGGCCAATGAGGACTACCAGTCTTGGAGGGAAGAACTTGGATTTGTCATAGTGATGACTATTCAAGATATACATGGGTATCATTCCTAGAGCATAAAGATGACACCTTTGAAAACTTTGTTAGTTTCAGCAAGAAAGTGCAGAAAGATCAGAAGTTCAGCATTGTGTCTATCCGATCAATCATGGTGGTGAATTTCAAAATGAAAGGTTGCTAGATTCTGTGATGATCAGGAAATTGAGCATAATTTCTCAGCACCAAGGACACCACAACAAAATGGTATTAGTGAGAGGAAGAACAGAACCCTACTGGATATGGCAAGAACTATGCTCTCAGAATATGATCTGCCAAGATATTTTGGGCTGAAGCAGTCAACACAGCAAGCTATATTGTCAACGAGTAATGATCAGGCATATCCTGAAAAAGACTACATATGAACTGTTCAAAGGGAATAAGCCAAAGATCAGCCATTTTAGAACTTTGGATGTCCCTGCCTTCACAACAATGGAAAAAGGGACATTGGTAAATTGGATGCCAAATCAGATGAAGGCATCTTCATGGGGTACACTTCTAAACCCAAAGGCTTATAGAGTGTTTAATAAATGTACCTTATTGATTAAACAATCACTGCACATTATTTTTGATGAAACTAACCCTTCCTTGAGAAAGAAGTAGATAGTGACAATGATGATGCAGATGAACTGTCCAAGAAACTAAAAGATACATCAATTGAGGACAAGGATGATCCGCCTCTGGAAGAATTGCAACAAGAAGAATCACTCATGAAAATCTTCCAAAGGAATGGAGATACAAGAAAGATCACCCACCTGAAAACATCATTGGTGATCCATCCATAGGGGTAAGAACAAGAGGTAATGTTATTCCTTGTGATTATCTAGCTTTTGTTCTCAAATAGAGCCTAGGACAGTCAATGAAGCTCTTTCTGATGAATCTTGGATAGTAGCCATGCAAGATGATTAAATCAATTTAAGAGAAACCAAGTAGTATGGTCACTTGTTCCTAGACCATCAGACCATCCAGTCATTGGCACCAAATGGGTGTTCAGAAATAAACTGGATAAAACTGGTGCAATTTTAAGAAACAAGGCCAGATGGTAGCTCGACTATTCTCAAGAGGAAGGCATAGATTTCGATGAAACCTATGCACCTGTAGCTAGACTTGAGGCCATTAGAATATTACTTGCATATGCATCTGCTTTGAACTTGACATTATTTCAAATGGATGTTAAATCCGTATTTTTAAATGGTTTTTAAAAAGAGGAAGTTTATGTGGAACAACCTCCGGATTTTGATGACACAGAATTTCCCAATCATGTTTTCAAACTTCATAAGGCATTATATGGTTTAAAACAGGCACCTAGAGCCTGGTATGAAAAGCTTAGCTCTTTTCTTTTAAACCATGGTTTCAGTAGAGGTCAAGTAGATAGTACACTTTTCATAAAATCAAAGGTCAAACACATTCTATTAGTCCAAATTTATGTAGATGATATTATCTTTGATCTACTGATGAATCCCTTTGCAAGTACTTTGAAAAGTGATGCAGGGAGAATTTGAAATGAGTATGATGGGAGAACTTAATTACTTCCTTGGATTACAAATCAAACAAGGAAAGGAAGGAACTCACATCTGTCAAGCAAAGTACACAAAAGAACTCTTAAAGAAATTTGGATTCGAAAATACCAAGCCACTGTCAACACCAATGAGCACATCAACAAGAATGGACAGTGACAAAGATGGTAAGAAAGTGGATCAAAAGATCTACAGAGGTACGATTGGTTCACTACTTTATTAACAGCTAGTAGACCAGATATACTATTTAGTGTATGCATGTGTGCTAGATATCAAGCTGATCCTAAAGAATCACATTTAATTTCGGTAAAAGAATATTTAGATATTTAGCAAGATCTCATGACTTAGGTCTATGGTATCCAAAACACTGTGAAATTAACTTAGTAGGTTACTCTGATGCTGACTATGCTGGATGCAAATTAGATAGAAAAAGCACCAGTGGTGGTTGTCAATTTCTTGCAGGATGTTTAATATCTTGGTCTTCAAAGAAACAAAATTCAGTAGCATTATCCACTGCTGAAGCTGAGTACGTAGCTGCTGGAAATTGTTGTACGCAACTCTTATGGATAAAGCAACAACTTGAAGACTTCGGATTAAACATTAAATCCATCCCACTGCTGTGTGACAAACCAGTGCCATTAATCTCACAAGAATCAGTTCAGCACTCAAGGACCTAAACATATTGAGGTTAGATATCATTTTATTCGTGATCATGTTGCAAATGGAAATATTGAAATATCTTTTATTAATACAAATGGTCAATTAGCTGACATTTTCACAAAAGCCTTACCTGAAGAGAGATTTACATCTCTTAGAAGGGAATTAGGCATGTGCAATTTGTGATAAAAGTTTGCTTACAAATGGCACATTAAATTCAGAATTAAGTACTTTTTCCCTCCATGGCATTAAGCAAATAAATTCAAATTATTCTTTGTAACCGCTCTCTCATTGAAGTCGGTTGAATAGTCAACATCTTTTGTCCTTTTCCACCGCCTTTTGGCGCCTCACTTTCCACATCGCATTAATTTATTCATAAAATCAATGGCAGAACGATTCGTATCTCATCGTCTACCTTTTCCCCTTTTCATCTTGTCGCATGAGCCGATGCCCTAGCAACTCCTATCTTGACCCTCTGCAAATTTGAACCTTCCTCATCTCCTCCCGCCAAAATTTCTTGAGGGTTCCTTCTCTTCACCTTCCGTCTCAACCCTCCAGTGCCTTTCCCCTGAATCCATGGCCGCACCAGTCATCGCCGGCAGTTTGGGTGGCTACAACGCCGAATTTCTCACTCCTGAGCAGCAGGAGAGGTTTACCTTTGTGAAGACGAAGCTGTGTGGCCATAAAGAAGTCGATGTCGCTAATCTGAAGAAAAGTGGAATGAGCAGCGTGGTAGATTTGATCAATCAGATGCAGTGGACAGAAATTTCCACCTTTCAAAGGTCAGTTATCCGGACTTGGTAAAAGCTTCTTCGTGTGTATGAAAACAGAGGAAGATGGGTCTCTAGTTTCTTCAGTAAAGGGAATCATGATTAGGATAGACCTGAGTTGCTGAAGATGTTATTTAATGTGAAGACCTCCGGATTTAGTGGGGTTCACACGGTGGACGCCCAAGTGAAAGTTTTAGGAATCATCGGGCCATGATTCAAGCTGAGGGACGGCAAGATCGATATAAATCAACTATCTGCCTTCAACCGCCTCCTTCATTTTATTGTCTATCAAATCTTAGTCCCAGAAGTGCAACTTTTTCATCTGCACAAAGGCCGACTCAGACATGATGTACTGGGCCATTCAAAATAAGGAGATAAATATGGTCGCAGTGATAATGGAAAGAATTAAATTTGCCAGATCAGATTTGGGACACCAAGAGTAAGTAAAATGTGTCCCTGCCTTATGCCCATCTACTTACCAAGATCTTCAAACACTTCGGTGTTGATCTTTCTGGGGCAGTTGTAGAGAAAATGGGCCAAGAAATCCGGTCCAGGAACTTGAAGAAGAGTGGCTTCTCTGTGGAAAATGGTGTCTGGGTCAAGGCTTCAGTTGTGAAGGCGAAGCCATCATTGACGACACCTCAGTTGTTCACCAGGAGATGGGATCAGCAGATATGATTCCAGATTGCCAGTAGAGTCAGTTTCAGTGCCAGTAGTTGGAGCAGCAGAATCTTCAGGCCCCTCTATAGCAGAAGTTCAGTCTGAAAGTACAGTAGAAGAAGAAAGAGTGTCTGTAGCAGCTTCAGAATTTCCAGAAGAATCTGTTCAAATCTTTGCAGAAAGGAGAATTGAGGATATTCTCCCAGAAGACATTATTCCAGTTGAGGACCCACTACCATCAACTGTAGTTGCATCTATTCTTTCAGATATCATTGATTCGATTCCTTTCATCTCAAGTGCTCTTGAAGCGTGTGGGAGTGTAGCTGAAGAGGCTGTGGCATCAAGCCACTTTGATGTTCAAATGGAAAATGTACCAGTAGAGTTAGAGCACCCAGATGGTCAGGGTGACTTGTATGGTGGATGCTCCCATTCAGGGAGAGCAGGTATCAAATGAAGAAGAAGCTCCTGCTCAAGGGGAGCAGTCAACGAACATTGAAGCAGAGAAGAAGGAGATCACCTTGATCAACCAGTGGGCTCTGCACAGAAAATGATAACATCCTCGTGGCTCAGAAGATGTCAGAGAAGGGGAGACAGCCAGCTCCTCCAGTTCAGATGATGATGAGCCTTCTCCAGCTTCAGAGGCTCAGAATAAAGGGAAAGAAGTAGAATCTGAAATTCCAATGTTGTCAATACTCCCTTTGAAAGGCCAGTAAAGCAGAAGATTATAATCAATCTGAAGCCTGTAATAGAGAGACTTGATGCTCAAGGACAAATCTATGTACTCTTCAGGCAGACACCAATTCAATCTTCATGAGCCAAGCTTCAACTCCAGGAATTGGCGAGTGTCAGAAATGCCATTGAAGTGGTTTAATAAAGAAATGGGCACCATGAAAGAGATGCTAGAGAAAATTCTGAAGGTGGTTGGAGATCACCTTCCTCCTCCTCCTCCTGCTGACCAAGCAAAGAATCAGGGCCATCCGGGGCACACACCACCACCACCACCAGCACAGCAGCAGCAGCAGAACCAGAAGTGCCAGCTGATAGGTTGCAGGGCCACTAGGGCCATCTGAGCAAGGGTCAGGGCCATCAGGGCCGTTTGGTGAGTGAGTCTGTGCAGATAGAGGCAGAAGAGTTCTTGGCGCCCAAGCCCTCAGCTCCCTCTTCTCCCTCTCACACTCCTATACCTCCAACTCCACCCTCAGCTCCTACAGCACCTCCTGCTCCTCAGACTTTCAAGAAGCCCCAATCTAGACCTGTTCTTCTCCCACTCCATTTCCTTCTCAATCAACCTCAACTCCAACCTCCTCTACCAACATTCCTTCTTCATCACCAATTCTTGAAGCCCTCTAGCATCCTCAGCTGGAGCATACTCCTCCTCTGGTCCCTCCCTTGGACCAGTCGATGACCTCCTACTACTTCCACTCTTTCTTCATCCTACTCCTCCACCTTCTTCATCACTATCATACCTGAAAGAGCCCAACTTAACTCTCCCTTTATGGAACAAATAAAGGATGAGTTGAGGAAGGGATCCTCAGGTCTGTGTTGAAGGTTGGGGAACACATCACAGGGCAGACCCTTCTAGTCCTGCCCCCAAGAAAAGGAAACTCACTTCTACTTCCTCCATTTCCTCTGAAACCAAGTATCCACCTTTGTGGTTCTCTCTCACAGTGGTTAACAAACATAACCATTGTATAGAGAGTATCTGACAAAGGTTGTCTTGCAACAATGTCAACTCCCTTTTTTAATCTTTCTGATCACTTAACCACCATCTTACCCTACACCTCTCACCAATCCGAAAGAAGAGCCAAAATCTTTTCTGGTGCTCATTCGAAATCTGAAGATCAATGGGGCAAAGGTCACAAGGATCTCTTAAAGAAATTCATTCTTGCCAAATCTGCCAGATTTCCTCCAAGGGACCACTCCCTGACCCTATCAGAGTGGTTCAGAATACATCATCAAGAACTCTGGGCACCCTACATACAAAAGGAAATCAAAATGATCAGGCACTTCATGCTTTTCAATAACTACAGATACATCAACAGTCTCCTAAAGGTCAGCTCAGCCAGTTCAAAAGAGCCATTTCAGCTCTGGCTCCAGCCATCTCTCATACTTCAGATGTCCAGGTAGATTTTGCTACCCTTTAAGTACCAGAAGAAATAGCTCTTCCGCAAATCCATTTCCTTGTCATGGAGTCCTCTGTAGGATCCATTATATTGAGCGTTATGCTAGAATCATGGGCAGAATTAAGTGCAGAAAGGTTATCTGGTAGCCTTTCCAGATTCTTGTTTAGGAATATATCCAGGGACATGTCAGTGCTGATGTCCTAGGCCCTATTCTGTCAGAATGTGAAAGGCTGTCTTCCACAGAATGGTCCTCGTATTATCCCCTGTCAGCCCAGCAGTTAATGCCCTCAATGAAGCCCAAGCATCAGAAGGGAGCCTGCAGTGTCTCCAGCACATCCTTGATATGAACCTCTATCCACCTAGTCAATGATCCCTTCAAAGTCTGGGAGGAGGAACGCACAAAGTCTATGTGGCTCTTTCAAGGCTCTCAGGGACAATCAATCTATCCTGTCACAATGGACCAGTTCCTCTCCTGTGCCAGCTTTGGGAAATCCTCTACTCTTCGAATGACTATGGACAGAAACTCCTACATTGAGCTTTTGACAAGCACTATCAGCTTCATCTTAAGAAGATGGTCCCCACAATGGGACCAAATTACTCTATTGTTTTGGCGCTTTTAAACAATACTTTGAAAGGCAGGAAGAACAGGCATGGGAAACCATTTCCCATTATGCTTCTCTTTTGTCTCCTGCTTTCTACTTACATGTACCTCCACAGAGTTAGTAAAATCTCTTTGCTGGTGATCCCATCTTTCTCTTCTTTCTTTGTCGAAGTTTCTTTTTGCTTAATGACAAAAAGGGGGAGAAAAATCTTAGCATGTCTGAAATGTTCATCCAATCTTTTTTTTAGGAGAGAAAAATTAGCATGTCATATCTTTAGACTGATTTCAGATAATTTTTTATCCATGCTTTGGTTCATTTTGTCATCACCAAAAAGGGGGAGATTGATGACCAGTCTGTCCCCATGTAATTTTAATTACTTTATATATATATATATATATATATATATATATTGATGATTAACAAAACCAAACAAGAGTTTATCATTTATATCTATGGATATTTCACAGTCTTAAGTACAGGAGAAATACCAAGGTCAAACAAGCCAATAAAGGTATGCACTACTTCTCTGAAGCCTTAATCTTTTAACATCATATGTAAGACCCAGAACCCGCATTACCAAGTAATAACCGGTAACCCGAATTCGGACCCGCTAACCCACGAGACAAGCTCGGAAGGGTAGGAATTTAAGAGTCCGAGGAGGACTATATGTAAGAAGATACACACCATTCAAAGCAGTAAATTCCATTATATGAACATATCATATACAACCTCAGAGTCTGAGACAAGGTACAGAGTACAGAAGTACAACAAAAAGGTAAACTCACTGCAGCTAGGGAGCACCAACACCGGAGTGGCTAGACTCGCCTGGAACGGGAGTCGACGAAGACCCACCTGAAAGGGAAGGGAGTGAGTCTCAAGAAAGAGACCCAGTAGGGAAAAGTAACCCCACCGGTAACAGTCTAAAGTGCGGAAAGTAAAAACAGAAAGTAAGTACACGTCGCACTACACAAAACTGTAAACCACAACGGATCAGTAACACACACTCACACACACACAAAAAGTAGGACTCAGCTAGGGTCTGTGGCTCGGCGTCCCGTCACAACAGAGGCTCTCAACCCAGCCACGTTGCACTACAGACGCTCTCTCTCGCGTCTGGTCCACGACGGTTTTTCCCCTACGCTTGACCCTAGCGGTAGAGAAGGGTCCACGGAGACCGGCTCAAAACACCAAAAGGAGTAAGCACAGGACAGAGTCGCACTCGATGTCCCGGCTCACTAGCGGAGGACAACCTACACGCTAGTGTCTAGACGGAGTCGCACCCACGCCTGTAACAAACAGAAACGGGACACGGAACGAACGCGCGCGACAACAGACGGAACACACTCAAGTCTGAAACCCGTACAGTAAGTAAAAACACCTCGTGCCACAACCAACTACTACTAGCACAGGCAGAGTCACACTCTAAGCCTGGCCCAAATGTGTTATTAGGGCGGACATCACACGTCAATCGCCTCTAATCACATAGCTTAAGCCTGCTGGGAGACAGGATATAAACGGCCATATCGATTGCCGCCAACATGGGTAAACGGCAACCTCATGTCGTTAACAGGAACTAAACGGCAATCGACCTTGTCGTTTACTTCACCCCTGAAGATCTCAACGTCAAACAGATGTGGACGTTGATATCTTCAGTCCCCCTACCCAGAACTGAACTGAATCAGTCCCAATATGGGCAATTCACCCAACCAGACCTGACTGATGGAGAGAAACACTTCCTCTCATCAATCTGAGCTACCAACCAAAACACTAAAAAAAAAAGACAGTCTAACACCTGATTATCTGATTCACCAAATCCCGGCATGATACAACCCAAACCTAAACCATAAATTACACACCAATTTGCTTAATTGGACATGCTGGTTTGCTGGAGAAGGTTATAGGGGTTAAGTCCCTACCTCAGAACACTTAAGAATCCCCAAACAGCCACCAATCGCGCCGGATCCCCCGAAGACTCCGCGCGAATCACGCCAAAACCTTGCGATTCAGCCGATCTAGCAACGCCACACGATCCAGGGACTTCCACGAGCTAAATCACTCAACAGAAGCTACAGGAACAAGAAAGGCTAGGAGGAAGGAAGGAGAGAAAGGGAAGAAGAAGCTCTGCTCTCGGGCTGCCCTATTTCAACAGGACTGGTTAGTCGACGTCAACATCAATGGCCGCCAACTGAACCGACTACAGATTAACGTCCACATATCTTGTCGCTGAGTTCAAGCTCAGACGTCCACATCTCTGGACGCTGACTCAGACTCAACGGCAAGCCTGGCCGTCAACTACACAGAACTACTACAGACCCAATATCGGATCCATTAAGAACCCTAGACCTTACATCATATTTCTCTAAGTCCTTATCGACTTCTATTGAAGGCCATAACGATTTATTTATAAGCATATCGATTTCAATAGAATTATCGTAACGATGTCATAGTTACCGTAACGACTTGCCTGTCGCAACGACTCTATAAGTTGTCGCAACGATTTCTAGAAACCCGTAACGACTTGCCTGTCATAACGACTCTATAAGTTATCGTAACGATTTCTTTAGAAAGCGCAACGACTTGTTGTGTACGATTTCATAAGTTATCATAACGACTTCTTTAGAACTCGTAACGACTCGCCTGTCGCAACGACTTATATGTTGTCGCAACGATTTCTTTAGAAATCGTAACGACTTGCTGTCATAACGACTCTATAAGTTATCGTAATGATTTCCTTAGAAAGTGCAACGACTTGCTGTTGTAATGATTTCATAAGCTACCGTAACGACTTCTTTAGAACTCGCAACGACTTGCTATTGTAACGACTTCATGTCCATAACGATTCTTTAGAGTTCATAACGACTTGATAAATGTTCACAACGATTTGTTTTGTATAACGATTTGTAAGTGTTCATATCGATTTCTTCAGAAACACAACAATTTGCATCTCATAACGATTTTATAAGTGTTTCACAACGATTATTTCGTATCACAAACGACTTGGTCACCTGACCTATTCATAACGATTTCATAAGTCATATAGTCATCGATTTCATATATTAACGTGATATGATCTTTGTGGACTAGTCAAAGTCCACATGGACATCTCTCTGACGCACCTGCATTTATGAAACATGAACGTATCTCTGCATGCATGCAGACCATATCGTGCCTACTCTGATAACGTCCTTTAGACTTAAGCTATTTGGCATTACTATTTCCATATCTATTGCTACTAACGTTGACTGACATCAGAGACAGCTTAGTTGTCTGCTATTTGAGTTGACATTTGTGCAGACCTCTGATCCAGCTTCACGGTACAACGTTAAACAAATAGAAGCCAACGGATATCTTGAGAATCATCTTTTTGAGTGCTCAAGTGATCAAAAGACTGGACAAGAAGCTTCCAAGACTCCAGATGTCATTCAGTCTAATGACTACTCAAAAGAGAGACAACGGACACTCAACGTCTATATTTCAAAATTGAAGATATAAATTCAAGTCAGAAGACATAGATAGTGATTCAAGCATTCAAATTCTTCTGAAGAAAGTCCAGAGCAAAAAAAACCTTCATTCCACTTAGCTTTTGCTCTTTTGCTCTCCACTAGTTTGTGAAAATCTTGAGAGAGCTTGTGTAGTTCTGAGAGTGAGCCTAGATAAGATCCTTTGCTCTCAGTGCTAGTTGCTCAGATCCATGCTTATCAAAAGCTTGATCTAGGGGCTTAGATCATTCACTCTCTTTGTGTGGTCCCTTCGGGTGTGAAGGAAGACCTGGTGTGGTATCCAGGGTGTTGTTCCTTCGGGTGTGAAGGAAGACCAGCTGAGCTGGGTGTTGTAGTGTCCTTAGGGGGACTGTACCCTAGTTAGTGAAATCCTGAGTTGTTGCTCAGGGACTGGACGTAGGATCCTAAGGAAAGGAGGTCCGAACCAGGATAATCTTCGTGTTGTGTGATTGTCTTCTTATGCGTTTGTTATTTCAACTAACTGTCACTAACCTACTTCGAAGAAAGTTTTGTGTGAATGTTTTAGTTACAGGTGTCTTCTAGATAATTTTTAAAGACCCATTCACCCCCCCTCTGGCTCGTCAACTGGGCAACACCTTCTCAAGTAATTCTCGCAACTGCTTCTTTAACTCCTTCAATTCTGCAGGTGCCATCCTGTATGGTGCCTTGGAAATGGGCATACTACCCGGCTGCAAATCAATTGTGAAATCTACCTCCCTGTGTGGTGCCACACCTGGTAGCTCATCCGGAAATACATCCGTAAATTTCTTAACAACAGGTACCATATCCACTACCTTTTCTGCCTCAACCAAACTAACAGATGCCAAATAGGCTACACACCCTGCATTAATCAATTTCCTAGCTTTAAGGGCAGAAATGATAAACTTAGGGGTATAAAATGGCATACCTTGAAACTCAAATAAATCTCCTCCTGGATAACTGAAACTCACTTTCTTTTTCCTACAATCCACCACTGCCCCATACGCCTCCAACCAATCCATGCCCAATATCATATAATACTCCTTTAACTGCAAAGCATATAATCTAGCTGGCAACTGATTACCCTGTATCATAATAGGTACCTTATCCAAATAACATGTGGTAAGCATAAAATCTCCCGACGGTACCTCCACCATAAGTTCACACTGCCTTTCCTCAAAAGGATGCACCATAACATCAAGAAAATCTTCAGAAATGAAAGAGTGAGATGCACCCGGATCAATCAATGTTCTTGCTGAAAATTTAAAAAGTGGTATAATACCTTCAATCATATTTGATGCTTCCACTTGAGCTCTTGTAATCGCCATTACTCATCCTCGTCCTCCGCCCCTCTGGTAAGGTGCACCTCTCCCTTTCCCTGCTGCAGGTTGTTGTTGTTGTTGTTGTTGTGGTGCCCCTCTACCATAATTATCTCTCCTTGGATATGGATAATTCCTTGTCATATGCCCTGGCTGATCACAATTATAACACCGGAATTCTCTGGGTTGCCTTGCCATGCTTTGTTGAGATTCCTCCATCCCCAGCTTATAACCACGCCCTTGCTGGATTCCTTGCTGCTTGACACCTCCTCGGCTTCTAAATATCTTTTTCAACTTGTTGCCCCATTTGCCAAAGCCCGAAGAAGACGATCCTCCCGAAGGTGCCTTTCCCTTGCTAGCACTCGCAGACTGTTGTGAAAGTCGAAAACTACCACCACTTGATCCCAATCCACTAGACTGCTTGGCTTGTATGGTTCTTTCAAGTATTGCTGCTCTTTGGGCTACCTCTTCCACTATACCACACATCAAGGGAATAACTGCATCTTGCAAATCCGGCCTCAATCCCTGGATGAAGTACTCAATCATCATTGCATTGTTGGTTACTACATACGGGGCATACCTACTCAAGGCCATGAACCTCATTTGGTATTTCAACACTGACAAGTTCCCTTGCTGAAGTGTTCTAAATTGCTCCCTTTTTGTTTGCTGAACTTGTACCGAAAAGAAAGTGTTGTTGAAGACCTCAAGAAACTCGGGCCAAGTGATTGTCTCTTCAGCTCTACCGGTGAACACGGTCTTCATCTTAAGTCTCCACCATTCTTGTGCAAAACCCCTCAATTGATAAGTTGCCAAGACAACTCTATCCACCTGGGGACACCTCATTGTGATAAACACCCTTTCAATCTCATGATCCAATGCTCAGCTGTGTCCAGATTTGGACCTCCCGAATATGTTGGTGGTTGCAAACGCAAAAACCTATCCACCATCATTGTGGACTCCTCCACATCTACTGGCCTCACTGGTACCACTGGAGGTAGAGGTGTTGCAGGGGGTGCCTCTACTCCGTAAGGTGGTACTAATGGTGCCGACATTATCTCCTCTATCACTGGTGGTGCTACTCCAGAAGACTGACCAGGTAGTTGCTGATCCAACCTTGTCCGGATATGCGTGATACTCTCCCACATCCTTTCTATCATCTAGTGAGTAGAGTCCTCAGAGTCATTACTTCCTCCTCCCCAATCTCTCCTATCCACCAATATAAACCTGCACATACACATTCCATTCACACAACACGCAAGTATATCATTATAAAAACAAGGCCAACTACCAGCAGAAGACCATGATAAGAAATAACTATGTATATTTCCCGTTCTTTTATATTTACACGGACCTTGCTCTGATACCAATTGTAATGGACCACGTCGTTCAAACCCGTTAACCCAATAACGATCCTGACACGACTCTGTCTCCCATGATCGAGCCGAAGTCTCACAAGGGATATCAACCACATGTGTCCGTGAAAATATAAAAGAAACACACTAAACACATATAAGATATATTGCTCACACATGTCCATATGAAATGTACATACTAAATTCCATACATAGTCACTATACAAGATACAACAGTCCGGGATAAACCCCTAAGACTCCACAAGTAAGAACTTACTCTGTTGGTGGCGAGGGCCCGATTCCACTACGGCACTGACCAGTACTAGAGGAGGGACATGAATCCTCCTGCTCTTCCTCACCTAGAAGAAAAAGGGGTGAGCCTCGCAAGTCATTGGCTCAGTAGGGTAACTCCCCCAAAGTCGAGAAATACAATTAATAATAAAGCTGTAAATCATGTAACAGTTGTAATCATTTAAGCATGATACTACAGAGCAGATTAATAAACGGCAACACACGTACAAGTGTACAAGCTAAAGAAAGGGTACCCCGAACACAAGTCACGAAGACTGGATCGCGACACCAGCCACAGACTCGGACAATAACACAAGTACACCTCTCAGCCTCGCAACCACAGACGAAGGGTCCAGCTGCCGCTTCACCTCAACAAAGACAAGAATTGTGGAGACTAACCACACCACACCTGCTAACAACACTGCTGCAGGACCAAGCCTGACACCTTTAGAGACTCCGCCCGAGAACCCTAAAGTGAGGCACTGAAACAGGACTAGCTGAGAACCAGTACGTCTACTGGTGTCCGTCCCTCAACCAAGAGCGCGCTACAAACGGCCGCACACCCACAAACACGAGCCGTTGTCCCCTATCGTCTTTCCCTCAGCTGGACGTACTACTCAAACATAGGAGTGAGGGTGTCCAGGAAGACGACACAAACATCGACGGTACTCCCGTATCGGGACAAGCCCTAAGCACCCGGTGCTAGGGCAACCGACTAGAGAGGTAACTACGGAAGGCGTGACACCCAACTTGCTAAGCACACAAATCCATGAAAAACACCTCGATATATTAATCACAACATGGGTTAACATAACCCATACAGACCCTACATTACCTTGGTAACACAGCCCAAGCAATGTGGAATAGAAAACAGAAACCGGACAAGCAGGCCACAGCACACCCGAGCTCGGGTGGCCACTTTCTAAATCGCGTCCAATACAGATGCCGCTATCCCTTAACCAAAACGCGTCGGACATACCGGACGCTACTTGACTCTGAATCGCATCGGGTGTAAGCGATGCGTTCACAAGAATGAGTCTACTGTACTGGATGCCTTTCAGAGTTCAGGAACAAACCTTACAAACTCATTCCGAAAATCACTCCACCCAGTTCCACAATCATGTCAAGCTGGAAATAAACATGCAAATGGATTTCTACACATGCTTGCTATCATGCCCATGAAATTCCCAACAAAAGGAACCCTCAAACCATGATCCACACAACCTTACATCATGCAAACTGAGTAAGAAACAGGGTAGAGTTCCCCTACCTATGAAGCACACACAAATTCGATGCTGCCAAGGAATTCCTCACGCTTCGACGCTCACCCACACACCGGAAATATGCCGAAAAGACTCCAATTGCCCCAAAAAGCCAAGAACACCTTCACAGCTACTGCAACATCTCCCAGGCCTGAGCAGTGCAAATGCACTGCTCGGCCAAGGGGAAGATACACTTAACAGCACACAATCGAATCGCGTCGCACATACCCGATGCGTTAATAAACGTGTCTGATGTTGCCGACGCAATTAAAATGCATGATGTCCTGCATGCGCCACACGGCGCGCATGCAGAGACAACCACATAACGGCAGTGCATATTCGCGTCCCGTATAGTGACCGCGATTAGGATCCTAATCGCGTCAGGAATACCGGACGTGATAACCCTATGAGAATCACGTCGTTTGTATGCGATGCGATCTCAAAGAGCCCGATAGAGCCCAATCTGGGCTGGGATGCCCAATTCTCCTGCCTACCTCCTGACCCATAAAACCTGTAAAAACACCTATAGACCTCCATGGTTCCAACATTGGCCACACACTGGCCTCCAAACCCGATAAACCTCGTTCCGAACCTACCGGTTATTGCAGAAAGTGTTAGAGAAATTTGGCTATGAGAATTGCAAAGTTGTATGTACACTATGATCCTTCTAGAGTTTTCTGCAAGAATTAGAATGGTGCTCCTGTGTCTCAATTGCGGTATTCCCAAGTTATAGGAAGCTTAATGTATCTTGCAAACTGTACTAGATTGACATTTCATATGTAGTGTCTAAACTTAGTAGATACACTAGTTGTCCTGACCATACTCACTGGGAGGCTTGGATAGAGTGCTGAGGTACCTGAAAGTTACTATGACTCTAGGCTTGCATTTTGGGAAATTCTTTGCTGTCCTTGAAGGATATAGTGATGCAAGTTGGATAGCTGAAAACTCAGGGAGCAATGGTGTAACAGGGTATGTCTTTACCCTGGGAGGTGGTGTTGTCTCCTGGAGGTCGACTAAGCAAACCATCTTGTCTCGGTCTACTTTTGAGGCTGAGTTGTGTGCTTTGGACACCACTGGTATGGAGGCTGAATGGATCAGGGGTCTTCTTTCTGAACTTCCCTTGATGAGTAAGCCTATACCTACGATCTCTGTGCATTGTGATAATATGACTACAAGATCAAAAGTTTAAAGTATAATCAGAAAGAAAGGAGACACATCCAGCTCAGATTGAAATATGTAAGGGAGTTAGTGTCTCAGGGAGTGATGGCTGTGGATTTTGTTGGTACCAAGGACAACACAGCTGATTCTCTAACTAAGGGACTGAATAAAATTCAAGTCCAAAAATTTAGGATGGGGATGGGACTGAAACCCATCAGATGTTCTCCTTCAGTAGTAACCCAACCTATCTGAGTAGAGATCCTACAAAGAAAGTTTAATGTGGTAATAACAAGCTGATTGAGAGAACTGGTAGGCACTCAAATTATTATATATCTCATATCTGAGTTCCTCCCCTGAATCCTAAAGCTAATGCCTATAACTGCAAGATTAGGATGAGTTGTATACTCTTAATGGGTTCAAGCCTAGTAAGGCGGGATGTCAGTGTAGACACGCGAATTTGGCTCCTCCGCGGGCAAATTTCATATTGTGCCATAATGCCACAAATGACTTTCCTCCTGAGGTCGCGACGGCACGATACGCCGCGATCTCAGAGGGGTCATGACACCGGGGTCTGACGCGTTATGAACGCAGTGGATCGACTGGTCCGACTTCCCCCCCCCCCCCCGGTTCACTCCAGCACCCGATTCAGCAAAACGCGACCGGACACGCGCCGTGACATGAATGCGACAAGGAACCCTGTCACGACTTGACTTGATCGCGACCCGACTCTATGTCGCGACCTGAACGCGACCTAACCTACGTCGCGACCTAACAGAGCGGCCCAAACCTGTGATTTGCTTGTATAACCTTGCTAATTGCCCATTTAATCCTGTTAAACCCTAATCATGCACCATAAGAATAGTAACGACCTGTTAATAAATGTGAACATTATTCTCATGTTTTAATCAAATAAAAGATGTGTGAACGATCCATCTTGCCCTTATGATTATCTTACACAAGCACACACTATACATGAATGATTGCCACGAAAACTTGTTAAATTGCTCAATAATATATCTGGTAATTGAGTTAACTATTCACTTAATATCCCTTAATTGTTTTAATAGACTTGTCTTCATTTTAATCGCGTGTTTCAGATACCGTTATCGATTCCCTCGGCCTTCGAGCACTCGAGGCACGACAGACCCATTTTCTACACACTTCTCTTGGCTTGGACTACCTCTCCATCGAGAATACTCTCGACTGGGCCAGGGACTCCTTGTCAAGGCCCCGTAAGTCTTCTTGGCTTTGGCGCACGTCCTTAGTCAATGAGCTGGTTGTACCCCAAAAACCCGTTACACCCTAGGGATCAGTACGATCCATGTCTTAGTATTTTCCTTCTTATCTTAAGTTCACACCGGACCACCTAACCCGTGTTCACGACACGGCTAAGTGGGAGGTTGTGACTTCTGCTAGATTGCCGGCCCGCAATGGTGTGTCGTGCAACCGTTACTATCATGTGTTTACGTTGTTTTACGAAAATGTCCCTATCTTACCTACTATCTATGTTCTCTCATCTATTCACATTCTCTCTACACTCTCATCTATCTCGTCTAGTACTCTCTTATCTCTTCTTGGTACTCTATTGGTCATTCTTGTGATTGTCTAAGATAAAGAAATGACTAATGCCAGCGCAATAGGGCCCGATCAGGTCCTGGGAGGAACGCCCGAAAAGTGCCAGTACCCATGGGAGTTAAAATAATCAAGGATGTGTTACGGCATGCATCCAGTGCTAGTTTACTATCTAGATTAATCTATGACAATCAAAGTACTATCTCTACAAGTGCAAGCGTGATCCTTACTCGTGCACCGTTGTGCAATTTACATGTTATAACGTTACATGGCCATTCTATTGTCATTCTCGTTGTACTATTTCCCGTGCCAACTGCTATTGTTCTCTTGTTATCATGACATGCTCTACATGACTTTACTCTCTAGTTAGCCTGCCAATAAAACATAACTATTTAAGCATGCTTGTGTTTATGAGATATTAAGTCCTACTGGGCGTTATTCGCTCATCTGCGTATTTTTTTATGTGTTTCAGGTGAGTCGGATCATGACCACACTCACGAGGATGGGACCGATGAGGAGACTCATGAGTGACCATTTCAGCAACCAGTGCTATCTAGTAGTAGTCTGTTAGCATAGTTGTGAGTTAGTGAGTCAGTTAGTCGTTGATGTAATAGTTAGTTGATGGATTATCAATGAAGTTGGATTTTATTTGGAATTATTTCAATTGTGACATGGTTTGTCATTTATTTCTCGCTCTATACTATTTAATAACTGTAATCCCGCTCTGATATTCTGCGTCGGGGCGTTACATTTATCCTCTTCTATTTATCCTCATTATCAAACCTTGTGTTTGTGGGGGAATGTTGGGTAAAATGGGGTTGAGGAGGGGCAATTTAAGAAAGGGATAAAAAAAAACACAATATTTGATAAAGAAAAAAGTACATGAAAAGGTGTGCAAGTTTTGTCCCTTATGTGAGGGCCTTAGTCCTACATGAGAAATCTCTAAGAAGATGTAGGGCTTCATAACCCCAAGTGTCCATGAGACTATGTCTTATAGACAAAGGTGGGGGTATGCTAGACCATATCACACACGCGCGTCACTGGGCTGGGCGGGCGCGCGCGTGTGATGGCATGGTCCTACCGGCTTGCCTTGGTACCTTTTTGCATTTTTCTCTTTTCTTGGAGAGATTGGGCTGGTTCCTTGAACTGGCCCATTGTCTTGGCTTTTGCGGGCATGGGATGTTTCTTATAGAGATTAGGTCTCCCTAATCACAGTTACTGGTGTTGAAACGCCTTTTGACTCTCCTAGGAGGAACCGCTCGCCGTGCTGCTGCTCTCTCTCTCTCGCCCCTTCTGTAATATTCGGTATGCTCGGATCGAGGTTTACCAAGTTTGGAGGCCAATGTATGGCCCATTGGTAGACCATGTGGGTCTACATAAGTTTTTACAGGTTTGTGGTGTAGGTGGGAGGCTGGAGGGTTGGGCATCTCAGCCCAACCAGGCCTCTGTCGTGTTCATTAAGAACGTGGCGTAACCAGACGACGCGACTCTGAGTAGAACGCGCCCACCTGCATGGACGCGATTTTCGACCGCTGTTATGTGAACATCGCTGCATGTGCGCCACGTGGCGCATGCAGGGACATCGGGGTTTAAAGGCGTCGCCAATGTCGGACACGTTTCTAAACACGACAGGAAGACACGACGCAATTTAAACTCTATGTGTTTTGAGCTCCAGCCCTTGGCTGAACAGTGCAACTGCACTATTCAGCTGGGAGGAGCTCTGCTGCAGTTTTGAAGGAAGATTTGGATGATTCTTGGCCATTTGGAGTCTGTTCGACGTGATTTCGGCGTGAGGAGGTGCTCTGGAGCGCGGGGAACGTCGGGGTATCGTCGGATTTACGTTTCATTTACAAGTAGGCGAAACTTTGCCCTGTTTTCTCTTTCATGGATTGTAGGGATTAGGGTTTACAGATTTTGATGTGGGAATCATGTATGAAGGGTAGAGATCATGCTTAGGGTTTCGTTTATGTATTTATTTCCCTACTAAAATAGCATGTATGGTTCACGGATGTGATTTCCAGAACAAGAGTTGAGTCTGGGTTCTGTCACCTGAAAGGCGACGGAACCAAACGTCATGATTTAGCCTTTAAGGCGTTAGGTAAGTCCGTCGGGATTCAGTCTTCTAAAAGCGTCCACTGTTTTGGACGTGTTTTGAAATGTGGCCACCCGAGCTCAGGTGTTCTATGGCCAGTCTGTCTGGTTCCTGTCCCACACTGCTTGAGCTGTGTTGGAAAGGCAATGTAGGACATGTGTGGGTTGTGTTGACTTGTACTGTGGTTGATAACGAGAAGTTTTGTGTGGAAATGTATGCATAGCAAGTCGGGTCATAACACCTTTCGAGGTTACCTCTCTAGTCGGGTCCCCAGCACTGGGTGCTCGGGGTTTGTCCCAGTACATTGCGTACCATCGAGGTTTGTGTCGTCCTCCCAGACACCCTCACTCCTGAGTTTGAGTTGTACGTCCGACTGATGAAAAGATGACAATTGTAACGACCTGACTTCCCGGACCCCTACCAGGGACCCCAAAGGTCGTGCCGCCACCCACGGATCCGAAGACCCAAAAGGGTTAGAATTTAGTCTAGTCAGATAAGCAATGAATTCAAATAACTATAACAGAAAGTTCGTACATTAATAAAGAAATTATGTACAACATGTCCCAAATAAAGTACAGGTACAGAAAGAAAGGGGCATACCCCGAGGACTTGCAAAAAGGCCACTCTCAACTCACACTGTACAAGCGCTCACGCTCACAACTCACACTGCTGGCAACGCATGGTGTACAAACCGCCACCACAACCGTAACGGCAACAAACTCCTGCGACACGAGTCCCTACCTAAAAAGAGTTGGGAGGTGAGCCTCATGAACAAGGCTCAGTAGGGATAACCAGTCCCTTACCAGCTAGAGCAGCAGGAACTCCAGAAAGCGGAAGCAAACTACTCTAGAAAGCAGTAAAGTGAAAAACTACAGAGTACTACAAAGCAGCAGAAAGGAGTAATGCCACGACTCACAACCAGGGTCAGGCCAGACACGACTCCCGTAGAACCAGTAGAGTCAAACACAATGCGGAAGCAACCCTCGGCACGCACCCACCGAGACAAGAAGCTCTCGGAACACCGGAGCAACCACGTGAGACCAGAGTCTCACGACACAAGCACCAACATCCCAGACCTCCACGAGGTCGGGAAGGAACAACCAGGTGTCACCACGAGAGACACCGAGCAACTAGGTGAGAAGAGCGTCTCACCCCAAACACGGCCACCTCAGACCTCTACAAGGTCGAGGGCCCACAAGCAGAACCACCCTGGACCTCGGACGCGCCACGAGGTCAGGAACTACACACTCGCCGGTGCCACCACAGACGGCACCAAGGGACAAGCTACAAAAATAGCAGTCGGGTGCCTACCCAAGGCACCCCGAGAGAACACACTACGCGGAACGCTACCACAAGCACAGGCCAACCAGGCCAGACCAACAAAGCTCACAGAAGCTAGACACGGTTAGGCTACAACCACCGTGCAGGATTAGGCAACGAGACTCACTTGGAAACAACGTGAACCATCGTCACAACAAGTCAACCAAGCCACCGCCACTGACAGCTAAGAGAGGGACACACAGTCCATACCTCTTGCTCGCCAGCCACTGACTCCTGCCTACAACCTCCCCGGTAGAGTGAGGCTAGTGAGCCACCGCAGAGAACACACCACACACACACCACCACAGCCCGGCCGAGCTGCAGCCCCATGCCTGACACCACGACGTGGCTCCGGAACCAACTCCGAGAGAGGCAGTGAGAACGGACTAGCTGATCCACACTGGAAAGAATGCCTCAACCACCTCGGCGACACAGACTCAGCTAAGGGAGCTCCACAAGCGACTCTACGCCGCTGCCCACCACCGTTTTCCCCTCAGCTCTGGAGTTCGCCAACACGGCTGGCAACTTGAGCACGCTCATAGCCCGAAGAACTCCCTCAACAGGCTCCCAAGGATAGGGGTCCCAGGAAAACGGAGACAACCTCTGAACGGGACAAGCCCTCAAGTGCCAAGCACCGGGCGAAAGAGAATAGGCGGGGCAACCACCACAAGAAAACGACACAACTGACTTGTAACTAAGACAAACCAGCAGGCACATGCACGCACGACACACCTCTTGGAAACCCCCAGGAGGGCCATTGGCCAACCAAGGCACAAACCAAACCCAGAAACCCGGTAACCAGAACGCGACCACAAAGGTGTCGCCTTCTAAACAAGAAGGCGACGACCAACCTGTCGCCACAAGGTCGCGACGACCAGAGTGCCGCCTTATGATCTGAACGTGACGTATCGACCTGTCGTGTTCAACATCAGAAGGCCGAACCCCCAAGCAGGTCAGCAGACACGCAACCAACAACACTAAATCCAGAAGGTGACGAGAACCCAGTCGCGACCTGAGGGAAGAACGCGACATGGACCCTGTCGCAACAAGAAAGTGACACACAAGGTGTTGCCTTCAGATTCAGAACATGACGTATCGAACCGTCGCGTTCCTCATCTAAAGGCAGGGCCCTTGGGGCAGACCCACCCCAAGGTCCACACCCCAAAGGGCCACCAAGGCAAGGCCCCAAACAGAAGGATGGGCCTCATGCCAAGTTGGTGAGACCTCCCTCTAACCAACTTGGACACGAGCCATCCTCCGCCACGATCGGAAACCGGAAACAAAAGGTAGAGGGGGAACGCGACGACCAACCTGTCGCCACCAGAACGTGATAGGTTAGACGTCGCCTTTTGTCTGGTGTCGTGATAGGCAACCTGTCGCGACCTCAGACAGAAGCCAACACCACGGATGGGGGCCATCCCATGGTCCCACCAACTACACTACTGCCTCCAAACAACAGAGGGAGGGGAGCACACACCGAAAGCAACTAAAAGAGGGCTTGAGGGGCAACAATGCCACCTCTCCTCACCCCCAAACCACAAGAATAAGCTAAACACGTAGACGGAGCACCACCGGCAAGCATCCATCCGTGCGAAAACACAAGGGAACTCACGAGCATGGGAAGAATCACCCAAAACCAAGCTCCATCCACTCTAACTACGAAGGGAGCAATAAAACCCTACTTGTAAACAAAGAACCGAACCCAAAAAGGGCCTTCACGAAGGCTCAGCACCTCCTCCTCGTTCCACGACACCGCTCCACTGCTCTGCCACGAGCTCGCCGCGCCTCCACACTCCAAAACACCTGAGAAGGAGGGAGGGAGCTCCCCCACCTTGGGGAGGAGAGGAAGGAGGAGAAAGGGCAAAAAAAAGGAGAAAGAAAGGAGGGTCTACTGCCTTAAGGCCTCGAAACTGAGGTCGCGACAACATAGGCATCGCGTTCTCAACCAGAACGCGACAACCACCTTGTCACCTTCTCAAAAGTTCTGATAGGACTTCTGACAAGTAGACAACCTCCATACCACGTGTCACGCATGCAGGCGTCTCAGGTGAACGCGACAACTGGCACGTCGCCTTCACACAAACGCTACGGACACGTGGCACACCAGCCAATAGACAATAGGAATGTGACACGAGGGACGTCGCCTTCTCAACTAGAAGGCGACACAGAGCACGTCACGTTTAGAACACAACAGCCCGATCCATCATGATCCCAAGAACAACACGAAGGAAGCCAAAACCCAGGATGTTACAACAATGGGCAGCAACACGTGTTTGTGGGTGTGCAGTCACTTGTAGCGTGCTCGTGGTTGGGGGACGGACACTGGTAGATGTACTGGTCCCCAGCTAGTCTTGTTTCCAGTGCCTCACTTTAGGATTCTCGGCCGAAGTCCCTAAAGGTGTCAGGCTTGGACCTGCAGTTGTGTATTCTACAGGTGTGGTGTTTGTTTGTCTCCACAGTTCTTGTCTTGTTGAGGTGGAGCGGCAGCTGGACCATTCGTCCGTGGCTGCAAGACTGAGAGGTGGACTTGTGTTGTTTGTCCGGGTCTGTGGCTGGTGTCGTGAACCATTTCTCGTGACTCGTGTGTGGCGTACCCTTCTGTAGCTTGTACACATGTTGTGGTTTGCCGTTTACTTACTTACAGCTGTAACATCATGAATAGACGTTGTTATATGTTAATTGCTTACAGCTTTGTTATTTATATCTATTGTTTATTGTGTTTATCGGCTTTAGGGGACGTTACCCTACTGAGCCAGTGACTTGTGAGGCTCACCCCTTCTTCTTCTAGGTGAAGGAGAGCAGGAGGGTTCCCGTCCCTCTTCTAGTTCGAGACCGCACCGTAGTGGAGTCGGGCCTTCACCACCAGCAGAGTAATGCCTTTACTTGTAGAGCCTTGGGGATTGTCCCGGGCTGTTGTACTTGTTTAATGACTTATGTATGGAACTGAATATGTACATTCATGTGAATATATGTGAGAAATGATATCTTATATGTGTTCATTGTGTTTCTTTATATTTCCACAGACACGTGTGATTGATATCCCTTGCGAGGCTTCGATCTGATCGTAGGAGGCGGAGTCGTGTCGGGCACATTATTGGGTTAACGGGTCTGAACGGAGAGGACTATCACAGTTGGTATTAGAGAAAGTCCGTGTAAATATGAGGAAACAGGAAATGTACATAGTATGTTCCTTATTATAGTCTACTGCTGGTAGTTGGCCCTATTTTTGTAATGATATGTTTGTGTGTTGTGTAGATGGTTTGTTGTGTGTGCAGGTTTATAAGTGGCCGATAGAAGAGATTGGGGAGGTGGTGGTGATGATCCAGAGGAGACCACTCATCAAATGATAGAGAGATTATGGGACAGTATTACTCAGAGTTGGACACAGCTAGACCAACAGCCACCGGTTCAGCCAGCAAGAGTACCACTAGTACAGGAGGAGGTATTGTCAGCACCCTTAGCACCACTGTTTGGAGCGAAGGTACCACCTGTAGTACATGTGTCTCCAGTTGCACCAGCAAGATCAGAAAGTGTGGAGGAGTCCACGATGTTAGTGGAGAGATTCTTACGGTTGCAGCCACCTACGTACTCAGGAGGTCCGAATCCAAATACAGCGAAGCATTGGGTGTATGAAATAGAGAGGGTATTTGCTACTATGAGGTGTCCACAGATAGATAGAGTTCTTCTGGTTACCTATCAGTTGAGAGGATTTGCACAAGTTGGGAGACTCAAGATGCAAACCTTGTTTACAGGACGAGTGGAGGATACCATCACATGGGCTGAGTTTCTTGAAGCATTCAACAACACCTTCTTTTCGGTGCAAATTCGGCAAGCTAAGAGGGAGCAATTTAGGACACTTCAGAAAGGAAACTTGTCAGTGTTGGAGTACCAAATGAGGTTCATGGCCTTGAGTAGGTACGCACCTTATGTGGTAACCAACAATGCAATGATGGTGGAGTATTTTATTCGGGGGTTGAGGCCGGAGTTGCAAGATGCAGTGATTCCATTGATGTGCGGGACACTGGAGGAGGCAGCCCAAAGAGCAGCAATATTGGAAAGAACAGTGCAATCAAGGTAGTCCGGCGGATCGGATCAGTGGAGGTAGCTTCCGACTTCCACAACAATCATCGGGTGTTAGCAAGAGCAAGGCACCTTCGGGAGGAGCTTCTTCATCAGGCTTTGGCAGTGGGGAAATAAGTTAAAGAAGATATTTAGAGGCTGAGGAAGTGGCAAGCAGCAAGGATTTCAGCAAGGGCGAGGCTATAAGCCGGAGGTGGAGGAATCGCAACAAAGTACAGCAAGGCAACCCACAGAATTTAAATGTTATTATTGTGATCAGCCGGGCATTTGGCGAGGAATTGTCCTTATCCAAGTAAAGCTAGCTATGGTAGAGGGGTACCACAGCAGCAGCAGCAGCAGCCGCAACAGTAATTTTCAGCTGAGCGAGGTAGAGGCATGCCCTACCAGAGAGGAAGGACGAGGACGTGTGATGGCGATCACAAGGGCTCAAGCGGAGGCGTCAAATCTGATTGAAGGTATTATACCTCTTCTTGAATTTTCAGCTAGAACATTAATTGATCCAAGTGCGTCCAATTCCTTTATTTCTGAAGACTTCATTGATAGTATGGTGCATCCATTTGAGGAGAGGCAGTGTGAGCTTGTAGTAGAGGTCCCTTCCGGGGATTTCATGCTTACTATATGCTATTTGGATGAGGTTCCTATTATGATCCAAGGTAATCAGTTGCCAGCTAGACTGTATGCATTACAGTTGAAGGAATATGATGTGATATTGGGCATGGATTAGCTAGAAGCATATGGGGCAATGGTTGATTGCAAAAGAAGAGAGTGAGGTTCAGCCATCCAGGAGGGGGCATGTTTGAATTTCAAGGTATGCAATTCTATACCCTTAAATTTATCATTTCTGCCCTTAAGGCTAGGAAATTGATTAATGCAAGGTGTGTAGCCTATTTGGCATCCGTTAGCTTGGTTGAGGTAGGTAAAGCAGTGGATATGGTACCAGTGGTGAGAGAGTTTGCATATGTGTTTTCAGAAGAGTTACCGGGCTTGGCACCACACAAAGAGGTGGATTTCACAGTAGAATTGCCGTCAGGCAGCATGCCAATCTCCAAGGCACCTTACAGGATGGCACCTGCAGAATTGAAGGAGTTGAAGAAGCAATTGCAAGAATTACTTGAGAAAGGTTTTATCCAGCCGAGTCATTCACCATGGGGAGCACCGGTTTTGTTTGTAGGAAAGAAGGATGGTAGTATGAGAATGTGTATTGATTATCGCCAGTTGAATCAGGTCGCAATAAAGAACATGTATCCACTTCTGCGAATTGATGATTTGTTTGACCAGTTGCAATCAGCAAGGGTGTTCTCCAAGATAGATTTGAGGTCGGGGTATCATCAATTAAAAATCTGGGAAGAAGACATTGACAAGACAGCATTCAGAACAATGTATGGGCATTATGAGTTTATGGTTATGCCATTTGGGCTAACCAATGCACCTGCGGCTTTCATGAATTTGATGAACATGATTTTTCACCCATATCTAGATCAGTTCATTGTGGTCTTCATAGATGATATCTTAGTATATTCAGCCTCAGAAAAAGAACTTGTAGCTCACTTGAGGATCACATTGTAGACATTGAGGGAGCACCAGCTTTATGCAAAGTTCAGTAAGTGTGAATTTTGGTTAAGAGAAGTTCAGTTTTTGAGGCATGTCATTTCAGGTGAGGGTGTTGCAGTGGATCCAGCTAAGGTGGAAGCCGTCATAAAATGGAGGAACCAAGGTCAGTGCCAGAGATTAGGAGTTTTCTTGGTTTGGCAGGTTACTACAGGTGATTTATCCAAGATTTCTCCAAGATTGCAGCACCAATGACAAGGCTTACCAGGAAGGGTGTACTGTTTGTATGGTCATCCAGTTGCAGGCGTAGTTTTATGGAATTGAAAAAACGGCTCACTTCAGCCCCGATATTGAAGATTCAGTCAGGCCAAGGTGATTTTGTGTTGTACACAGATGCATCCAGGAGAGGACTTGGGGCAGTGCTAATGCAGCGTGGAAAGGTTGTGGTGTATGCATCCAGGCAATTGAAGCGGCATGAAGAAAATTACCCCACACATGATTTGGAATTGACAGCAGTTGTGTTTGCATTAAAGATTTGGCGACATTATTTGTATGGTGAAAGGTTTGAAATTTTCATGGATCACAAGAGCTTGAAGTACATCTTCTCGCAAAAAGACATGAATTTGAGACAGCGCAGGTGGATGGAATATCTCAAAGATTATGATTTCAGCCTAGCATACCAACCGGGTAGAGCTAATGTGGTGGCCGATGCATTAAGCAGAAAGCAGTGATGAGTCACGTGATGATAAGATAATGGAAGCTATATGGAGATGTAGCAAAAAACTCTTCATTTATTCCAAGTAGCCAATGGCGAGTAGTGTTAGCCAGAGCACAGTGGAGCCATCTTTGTATTGGTATATAGAAGCCCAAAAGGTAGATGAGAATTTGGCTGAGATTGTAAAGATGGAGGGTGTCTCCATAGATGATAATTGTGTTGTCTGGTTCAGGCATAGATTATATGTCCCAAATGAAGCTGGTGTGAAGCAAAAAGTGTTAGAGGAGGCACACCGATCCAGGTACACCATTCACCTAGGAAGCACAAAGATGTATCAAGATTTGAAGAAATGTTTTTGGTGGCCAAATATGAAGAAGGAAATAGCAGAGTTCATAGAAAGATGTTTGATATGTCAGTAAGTTAAAGCGGAACATCAAAGACCAGGAGGTTTGTTGCAACCCTTACCAATACTGCAGTGGAAATGGGATGATATAGCAATGGATTTTCTTGCAGGCTTGCCCAGGACAGTGTCAGGACACAATGGCATTTGGGTTTTTGTTGATAGATTGACAAAGGTGTGCAGGTTATTAGTAGTAAGCATGTCATGGGCAGTGGACAGGTTGGTCAGGTTATATGGGGATAGAATTATGCCGTTGCATGGTATTCTGGTCACCATTGTTTCCGACAGAGATCACAGGTTTACCTCCGGGTTTTGGAGGAGTTTGCAGAGGGTTGTTGGCACCCAGTTGAGGTACAGCTCGGCATACCATCCCCAAACAGATGGACAGACGGAGAGGACAATCCAGACCATTGAAGATATGTTGCGAGCTTGTTGCTTGGTTTGGGGAGGAGGTTGGGAGTAGCACTTAAGTATGGTTGAATTTGCCTAGAACAATAGCTATCATGCAAGTATCGGTATGGCACCGTATGAAGCACTTTATGGAAGACCTGGCAGAACACCATTGAATTGGCATGAAGTAGGTGAAAGGCAGGTGATAGGACCGGAAATGGTACAATAATGTGCAGAAATGGTTAAGTTTATCAAGGAGAAGCTTCAAACGGTGTAGAGCAGGCAAAAGGGCAGATACAAGGCATAGGCCCCTACAGTTTGAGGTTGGTGATTATGTGTTCCCAAGAGTTATCCAACCAAAGGTGTGATGAGGTTCAATAATAAAGGCAAGTTGAGTCCCAGATATGTGGGTCCATTTCAGTTGTAGAAAGAATTGGAGAAACTGCATATAGATTGGAGCTTCCAGCGGACTTCACGGATGCACATGACGTGTTTCACGTCTTGATGTTAAGAAGGTACATTCGTGATCCCACTCAGGTAGTCAGTTATCAGAGAGATGATTTGAAGCCGGATATGTCCATGCCGGAGTATCCCGTGATGATTACAGGCCGCCGCACACAGTAATTAAGAAATAAAGATATTGAGTTAGTAAAGATCAGATGGGAGAACAGGCAGGGTGGTGAAGATACTTGGGAATTGGCCGATGAAATGTACAAGACGTATCCATACTTATTTGAGTAAGCGTTAATTTCTTTTTAGGTGATAGTTGCATATATATTGAACTGTTGTTTATGCCTATTTCTTTAATTTCGAGGATGAAATTCTTTTTAGGTGATAGTAATATAATATTCAGTATGCTCGGATCGAGGTTTACCAAGTTTGGAGGCCAATGTATGGCCCATTGGTAGACCATGTGGGTCTACATAAGTTTTTACAGGTTTGTGGAGCAGGTGGGAGGCTAGAGGGTTGGGCATCTCAACCCAACCAGGCCTCTATCGCGTTCATTAAGAATGCGACGTAACCAGACAACGCGACTCTGAGTAGAACACGACCACCTGCATGGACGCGATTTTTGACTGCTATTACGTGAGCACCGCTACATGCGCTCCGCATGGCGCATGCAGGGACATCGGGGTTTAAAGGCATCGCCGATGTCGGACACATTTCTAAACGTGGTAGGAGGACACGACGCGATTTGAACTCTGTGTGTTTTGAGCTCCAACCCTTGGCCGAACAGTGCAACTGCACTGTTCAGCTGGGAGGAGCTCTGCTGCAGTTTTAAAGGAAGATTTGGGTGATTCTTGGCCATTTGGAGTTTGTTTGACGTGATTCCAGCGCGAGAAGGTGCTCCGGAGCGCGGGGAATGCCGGGATATCGTCAAATTTGTGTTTCACTTACAAGTAGGGGAAACTTTACCCTGTTTTCTCTTCCATGGATTGTAGGGATTAGGGTTTACAGATTTTGATGTGGGAATCATGTATGAGGGTAGAGATCATGCTTAGGTTTGGTTTTATGTATTTATTTCCCTGCTAAAACAGCATGTATGGTCATGGATGTATTTCCGGAACAAGAGTTGAGTCTGTTTCTGTCACCTGAAAGGCGACGGAACCAGACGTCACGATTTAGCCTTTAAGGTGTCAGCTAAGTCCATTGTGATTCAGTCTTCTAAAAATGTCCACTGTGTTGGACACGTTTTGAAATGTGGCCACTCGAGCTCAGGTGTTCTGTGGCTAGTCTATCTGGTTCATGTCCCACACTGCTTGGAATATGTTGGCAAGGCAATGTAGGACATGTGTGGGTTGTGTTGACTTGTACCATGGTTGATAACGAGAAGTTTTGTGTGGAAATGTGTGCATAGCAAGTCGGGTCATAACGCCTTCCGAGGTTACCTCTCTAGTCGGGTCCCCAGCATCGGGTGCTCGGGGTTTGTCATGGTACATTGCCTACTGTCGAGGTTTGTGTCGTCTTCCTGGACACCCTCACTCCTGAGTTTGAGTTATATGTCTGGCTGAGGGAAAGACGACAATGGGCAGCGACACGTGTTTGTGGGTGTGCGGTCACTTGTAGCGCGCTCGTGGTTGGGGGACGGACACTGGTAGACGTACTGGTCCCCAGCTAGTCCTCTTTCCAGTGCCTCACTTTAGGGTTCTCGGCCGGAGTCTCTAAAGGTGTCAGGCTTGGGCCTGCAGTTGTGTAGTCTACAGGTGTGGTGTTTGTTTGTCTCCACAATTCTTGTCTTGTTGAGGTGGAGCGGTAGCTGGACCTTTCGTCCGTTGCTGCGAGACTGAGAGGTGGACTTGTGTTGTTTGTCCGGGTCTGTGGCTGGTGTCGCGAACCAGTTCTCGTGACTCGTGTGTGGCGTACCCTTCTGTAGCTTGTACACATGTTTTGGTTTTCTGTTTACTTACTTATAGTTGTAGCATCATGAATAGATGTTGTTATATGTTAATTGCTTACAGCTTTGTTATTTATATCTGTTGTTTATTGTGTTTATCGGCTTTGGGGGACGTTACCCTACTGAGCCAGTGACTTGTGAGGCTCACCCCTTCTTCTTCCAGGTGAAGGAGAGCAGGAGGGTTCCCGTCCCTCTTCTAGTTGGGGACCGCACCGTAGTGGAGTCGGGCCTTCACCACCAGCAGAGTAATGCCTTTACTTGTGGAGCCTTGGGGATTGTTCCGGGCTGTTGTACTTGTTTAATGACTTATGTATGGAACTGAATATGTACATTCATGTGATATATGTGAGAAATGATATCTTATATGTGTTCATTGTGTTTCTTTATATTCCACGGACACGTGTGCTTGATATCCTTTGCGAGGCTTCGGCTCGATCGCGGGAGGCGGAGTCGTGTCGGGCATGTTATTGGGTTAACGGGCCTGAACGGTGAGGGCCCTCACACTTTCTCCCCGCCAAACTGCTCACCGACGAGGACCTCGTCGACCGCTCTTCCGTTCGGGTGTGCAGTCACTCTCTGGTGTTCGGTGCATGTTTTCTGTCCTTACTTTCTATTGAAGAGGATTAGGTTTCCCATATTGCTTCATCTTACATAGTCGATCTTATGCGAGACCGATTCTGTGTCTCGTGGTTGTACCCTGGGAGAAGGTCGCTGGACCCCATCGCACCATATAGTGGGGGCGATACTTTCTCTAAGGCGAGTTCCATTTTGGAACGCCTCCACGGTCTTATTTCGATTTTGATTATTTCTGTAATTGCCATGCTTATGATCCATATTCTCATGATATATTTCTGTTTTTGGGGTACACCCATATACATGTTATTTCTTATTATGATTGCCATACAGTTTGCACTGTTTTACATGATGATGAATAACCATACTCCATGCCATATTCCCATTGTTTTATCAACATCAGGCGTATCTCATCACATGACGCCGGATGCTAGACTACTGCAAACTCCAAGGACGTACGCTGGCCCGGATCAGGTCTTTGTTGGTAATGGTCAGGCCCTTCCTATCACCTACACTAGTACTGCTGCCTTTACTCTCTACCCCTTAAACGGTGTTCTTTGCGTACCCTCCTTAACCAAAAATTTGTTATCTGTTTCTCGTTACACTCGTGACCATGATGCTTCCTTTGAATTTCATCATGCTTACTGCGTGGTCAAGGATCGACGCACGGGGAAGGAGATATTGCGCGGAAGGAATTCTAATGGGCTCTACACTATTGCCTCATCCACCAACTCTGGGCGTTCTCCACCTGGTGCTTTCTTTGGCTCGTGGTGTTCTCCTCCATCCTAGCTTGCCCGCCTTGGCCACCCTACCTTTCGGGTCGTTAATCAAGTTCTTAGGTCCTTAGGTTTACCATCTATTAATAATCTACTTGGCTCTGTTTGCTGTCATTGTTAACGAGCCAAGAGCCATAGGTTACCTTTCCCTTCCTCTGAGTTTCAGTCATCTTCTCCTTTTGAGTTAGTCGTTTTTGATGTCTGGGGTCCCTCCCCCACTCCTAGTATAAATGGATTTCGTTATTATGTCATATTTGTGGATCATTATACCAGATTTACATGGCTCTTCCCCATTGCTTCTAAGTCTGATGTTTTTTTCGGTGTTTCTCAAGTTTAAAGCTAGTGTAGAAACACTTTTCTGAGCCAAACTTAAAAATTTCCAAAGCGACTGGGGAGGTGAGTTTCAGCGCTTATCGTCTTATTTAGCTCAATGTGGGATCTCCCATCGTTTGTCTTGTCCTCACACCCATCAGCAAAATGGCATTGCTAAGCGCAAGCATCGGCACTTGGTTGAAACCGCATTAGCTCTACTAAGCAATGTTGGGTTACCATTGTCATTCTGGGATGAGGCGGTCTCCTACGCTACCTTTCTTATTAACCACTTACCATACCCTATCCTTCGCGGAATGCCACCCTTCGAGAAACTCTTTGCTCGCTCGCCCAATTACTCTTTTTTGTGGACCTTTGGGTGTGCGTGCTATCCCCATCTTCGTCCCTATAATACGCACAAACTCGCTTATCGGTCTGAGTGTTGTATTTTTTTGGGATATAGTGGCTCACACAAAGGATACCGCTGCCTTCTTCCTTCTACCGGGCGTGTCTACATTGCCCGTAATGTTGTGTTTGATGAGTCTATTTTTCCTTACTCTTCTCTCATGTCACAGTCTACCCCAGCGTCTCCTAGTCCCCCACCTTTGCATGCACCTATGTCATTGCGAGGACTGTTGGACACCTCGCCGCCAAGCACTCAGGGTGCCCCTAGTGTGGACCCGCCTTCCAGCGCTATGTCCCCTTCTCCTGGCAGATCGATTTCCTCTTCCACAATGCAAGCTTCGCCACTTGTACCTACCACCCCACCGTCTACCTCCTCTACACCGGCCAACTCGCCAGTCCCTTCCCCTCATGCGTCTCCTCATCGACGCAACTCCTCCCTGCCACCCAAGCTTAAATCCCTTAAAGAGATCCTCGCCCAACCCCTTGCCCCTCCTCACAGTACACGGCATCCCCTACCCCATGCCCTTACTGCCACTCCGACAGAGTTCAAGCCCACCTCCTTCGCTGCTGCCAACAAAGACCCTAACTAGCGTCAAGCCATGTCTGCAAAGTTTGGAGCACTTCAGCAGAACGGTACGTGGACGCTTGTTCCACCCCCACCTCAGTGTAATGTTGTTGGGTGCAAATGGATCTACAAGATCAAGCAGAATTCAGAGGGCGTTGTGGCCATGTACAAAGCACGTTTAGTAGCTAAAGGTTTCACTCAACAAGAAGGTCTAGATTATCATGAGACCTTCAGTCCCGTCATCAAACCTACAACCATCCGATGTATATTGTCTATTGTTGTCTCCAAAGGCTGGCCCATCCGACAATTAGATGTGAATAATGCCTTCTTGCATGGTCGTCTGACCGAAGACATCTACATGAAGCAGCCTTCTGGGTTCATGGATCAGCATCATCCACACTTTGTCTGCAAACTCCACAAGGCGCTCTATGGCTTGAAACAAGCGCCACGGGCCTGGTTTTTTCGGTTGTACTCTCACCTGCTGTCCCTGGGATTCATCGGCTCCACATGTGATCCCTCCCTATTTCTGTACAGAAACAAGGGGTGACCACCTACTTATTAGTATATGTTGATGATATTATCATCACGGGTAGCAGTACCTCTGCTCTTCAGCAGCTCGTTTCTGATCTCTCCTCTACTTTCTCTCTCAAGGATCTCGACCAACTACACTATTTCCTTGGTGTTCAGGTGGTTCGGACCTCGTCGGCATTGTATCTCTCACAACATCAATATATTGTTGATCTCTTGCGCAAAGTGGAACTCCAGGATTCCAAGCCGATGCCCATCCCCTTCCTCCCTGGGCCTCTATCTCTTTGGCAAATGTTGAGCCCCTTGGAGATCCCACTGTGTACCGGAATTGGTTGGGAGTTTGCAGTATGCCACTTGACCCAACCGGACATAGCTTTTGTCGTGAACAAGTGTGCCAGTTCCTTGCTGCGCCTACTTCGGCTCATCTTACTGCTGTCAAGCGGATTCTTTGCTATCTTAAGGGCACCTTGAGTCTTTCACTGGTGATACGGCCTTCGTCTTCCCTTCACCTTCACGCCTACTCTGATGAAGACTGGGCGAGGTGCCCTGACGATCTCCGATCTACAAGTGGTTACGGGATTTTTCTAGGCAGTAATCTTGTCACCTGGAGCACCAAAAAGCAAACGACTGTGGCACATTCGAGCACAGAGGCTGAGCTTCGTGCCATGGTCTCTACTGCTACGGAGCTCATTTGGCTTTAACATCTTCTACGGGAGTTGCAGCTACCTATTACTCTGCCTGTGCTATGGTGCGATAACATCAGTGCTCTATACTTGGCCTCCAATCCCATGTTCAAAGCACGCACCAAGCATGTGGAAGTGGACTTCCACTTTGTTCGCCACCTTGTTCTTCAACGGCAACTTCGTGTCCTGTGTTTCCAGTCATGACTAGGTGGCTGATATCTTTACAAATGTCTTGGCTCCGCTTAGTCCAGGCACTACGAGACAAGCTAAACATGAGTCCTCATGTTCAGCGTGAGGGGCTGATTTAGGAAACAGAAGCTGAACAGGGTTGTACTTCTTGTTACGTGTGTGTGTGTGTGCATGTCCATTTGAATGCTCATGCACATATGGGACTCTGTTTTTGGTTTATCTAAAAACTCATGCACATCCGGGACTCTGTTTTGGTTGTGTTGTGGCTGAGGACTTTAGTGTGGTGGGTCCCAAAGGGACTCTTGTATTGTTTTGGGTCCTGTTAGACTCTTGGTGATATATATGTAATGGATGCCTGGCCATACCAGCAAGGTATTGGCATGCAGATTCTTCCCAGCTCTTTCTTCTCTTTTCCTCTGATTTTCACTAGATTGAGAAATACTTGGTGCACTATATCATTGGTGTAAACTACACACCAATTAGAAAATTTTCTCTTCATTATAAAAAAGAGATGACAAAAGCAACAGACAAGTTAACTTGAAGCGACGACGAGAACCCTAAGATGACTATCCATGGGACAGCATATATATAAGAGGACCCTAGAAGATGGCATGGTCGTTGCAGTCGAGTTCAATATGATCGGTGAGGAGGAGGAGGAGGAATTATCAAAGGATATTATAGTGGACGGTACTGTTATTTTTTATACACTAACAATGCGAAGTCAGATATGATATGGCCTTACTTTTTCCGAGTGGAGATTAGAAGAGAAGCTAATGTCAGGGATATTGCAAGCTGAGCTGTGCGCAGCCTCCATCATTGACGCAACCCTAGCAAACTGATTGGAAAATAGTTAAAGGTGGAGATCGACCAGCCCATAGTTCACCTGCAATAATATTCTCATGATATATATGCTTTGCCGCCTATTTCTCATCTCTGCACTGGCAATTGGGGGACGTAACCATCATGGTCGGCAGTGACTGTTTTTTAGGGTTCCTACCACCCTTCCCATCCATCCAAAAAGGACCATTCGAATGATTCATCAGCTCGCGTCCTTCTTGTTGAAGATAAGGATGCATATTTACTAGCTAGTCTTCACTCGGGATACGAATACAAATCTGTTTTGTTTTCGATTGAGAAAATGATATGAACATATCATGCATACTGTTACAAGTATATATATTGAAAATACAGACAAGGATCTTGCTCTAAGATTGGATTGCTTTATGTATGTACTTAGACGAGAGAGAGAGAGAGAGAGAGAGAGAGAGATATAAGTCCTGAATGACAGCTTAGAAGTTGTAAAATTCACAAACATTAGCTGGGATAAAAAAGATACTTGACAAGTGCTTTCTCATGAATATTGCTGTGCAGTAAAATTATTAAAATAATTTAAAAGTGAAATCTAACCTGAGAAAAAGTTCATAAGCAAAGTATTAACGATACATGTATCAGGATACATAACAATTCATGAAAGCGAGGGACATGCGTATAAAATATACGATAGTGTGTAGGAATACGTATGACAAAAAACTAAAACCTTCATTAATTGTCCCGGGGTTGACTTTTACCGACATAAATGCGACAAGTAGAACTAATCTAACCTGGAAGAAGCCGTCAAGGTTCCCCTTTTTCATCTTTTTTTCCTACGCAGCATCCACAGGGAAACTGGTTTATTAACATCAGTTCTCCACAAAAACTAATAAAAATATGTCAAATCATCATTTATGAGAGAAAGTAAAAAAAAAACTTCATAAAAGAGGGGGTTCTGGTGTGTTCTGATTGATGTGTTGAAAGTTGTATCCAAAAACATATGTTACTAAACCATTTTTGTGCCTAGAAAGACTCTTGTGCTTCTCTGGTGCATTTAGAAGATTTGATGTATTGTCTAAACAAGTATTTATTGCATGATGAATTTAACAATAATGAAGACATAAATTGTAAGAAAATAATTTTATTAGTTGAAAAAGAGAGAAAAATATCCAATTTTAACTTTATAATTTATATGTAGTAACTCATACTTTTTAGAAAATCTCAATAAAATATAAAATTTATTATCGCATGTGAAAAAGTAGATAGAATTAAACAAAAATTATTATGAGCAAGCTAAATTATATATTACAATAATTAATAAAGAGATTGACTTATGTTATACATATTCGGGGTAATAAATATTAAACAATGTTTTAAAATAATTAAACTCAATAATGATAAAAGTTATTATCACGTGTGAGAAACTAAAGCAAAATCAGATGAAAATTTAGGATGACAAACTTAATAATAAGATACAAAGAATAGTAAAGAAAATAGGGTCAAACAAGCATGTTTGTGATACCAAAATCTTAAGCTACGAGTTAAGAAGATAAAACATGATAACGAATAAATGTCATTATCACATGTGCGAAATGGTAATGAAATTAAATGAAATTTTATACATGTAAAATAAATATCATACTACAAAAATTAACAAAGGAATCGGAGCAAGATTCACATGTTTGGCTAGGCAAAACTCAATAAAGTGAATGGGCCGATAATGCTTACGACCCGTTATCGTATGTGTAAAAATCGATCAAAACTCAAAATGAAAATTATATTTTTACTCCAAATAATGTTCCTAACATCCCATAAAGAAATTTGGGCCAAGAATAAAATCAATAGGAAAAGATAGTCTGAAATTCGTAAAACCCGACTAGATAATGATTGATGGGCTAATTAGCACTTAACATTCCATCATTAGGCTAGTATGATTGTAGCGACCCTCATTATACCGGTACGGTTATACCAACCCACGTCGATATAGTGAACGTTGCCACAGTGAGACATTTACCCAACAATAACATTCAGCTGAGATACACGTGAATATAAGAACAGAGTAGCGGAAGTAAAAGAACCATTGTCTTCATTTCATTCATCATCCACATTTAACATACATGATTGCAATAACATTTAAAGAACTAAAAGTCCACATAATTAAATTGCTGAAAATCAAATACATAATTGTCCACACTTAAACATTTTTTTCCATGATAATGCTAGTACAATGTTGCAATTACATACTATGAAATCAAAATATCGCAAAGTACACCAACGATCTAATCTCCACGCTCGGAGTCGGTCTCCACTACCTCCTCCGCAAGTGTGTCGTCACCAACTACGCCTGTACGCCGAAGCAAGTAATGAGTCTAAAAGACTCAGCAAATAACATTACATATACCATACATGTCCCGTCATAACAGGTTTTACATACACATTTACAAGACACAATCATGTAGCATGCTTGTCATTGAAATTAACAACCTATCATGGTGATTCTACTCATTAAACACATGATTCATGCTTTCAGATTTTCTAAATCAAAATCTCCTATCACATGCTCTCTAATCACTCCAACACATGAAAGGTCTACTTTCAATTAAACTAAAACATGAAGGCAAGTTTAGCATGATTTCAATGCCTACGTAAAAGAACGCACTTAGCATGAATTTCTATACATTCCTATACATACTCATGACCATTTCATCTTCTTTAAGCTTGCTGGTTTTACATGGACTAGAAAGCATAACCCAACACACAAGAGCTACTTAATCAATTTAAATCACAACATGAGGGCAAACAAGCATGGGATTACTTACACACCACTAAGAATCGTTTCTAACATGGATTCTAGGCAATTTACACATGAAAAGCATGATCATAAGTACATTAGTTGCTGTTTTATCATGATTTCCGATTACCACAACATGGAACACAAATTCACAACCCTCACGTTTTGGTTTCACATATTTACACAAATTCTCACTCACATAATTTACACTTTACACATGCACATTTACACATTGTTCACACTACACAATTTGCACATGATCACAATCACATTTCACATTTTACACTTTAGTGCCGTGACACATAGTCCAAACCACCATAAGAAGGACACATCACATCACATACACATAGACGCCACCTAGGCAATACAATGATGACTTTTGGACTGCGCAGATCGGGAGAACAAGTCTCCACCCTAACCAGTGGTACTTGTCCACCTTCAGGATTTCATCCTAATGCCCTTAGGATCACAACACATTGAACCTTCTCAGGGGGACTTTTCCCTGATACGGTTTCACTGCCCTCTATGGAAGCAGTGTCACACTTGGCACGATTTACACATTTACCGATTTTAACGCATATCTTTACACATGTCACTTACCTCTCATTCATTTTCTCATTCACACAAGGGCTCTGTTTTCCTAACATAATATTACAATTAACAGGGATCACATGTTCAGTAATTTGTATAAATCAGATCACACACACATGTCACATTATTCCCACATTAACATGCATTGTTCACATCTTTGCAAGGAAAAATTCATATTTCACTATATAGTTGTCCAAACAACCTGAAAATTTAACCACATGCTGATTTCGGGTTCATGACCTCACATACAAAATTCTGGATTTTTCTGACTCATGATGCAATTACAGAAAATCAAACATCAATTTTTCATATCATTCGTGACTCAATCCACCATGGTGCGTAACATGAAATTTCAGTTTAACAGGTCATAACCCTGAACCCAATATACACAACACCACATAAATTTCCCAGGGATTTTTTTCACAACACACAATTTACTGGAAATTTAGCAATCCTACACATGTTTTCTATTTCCCAAGTATAATTTTTTAGTAAATCACATTGACATGGAAAAATTCCAGAAAATTCAGAGCAGAGACTGACGTATATAGACATGATTCAACAGGATTAGGGCATCCTAATTCCCACGGATTATTAGGATCATGGGTGAACATACATGGCCATTCTTCCACATGCATTTTAAATAAATAATAACTCAACCATCCACAAAATAAATGTCCAACCATTCTCCCACACATTCCAACATTCACATTACGTAGTATAATAGGTTTACAATATATCCTCATCGCAAAACACATCGAAAGTAATCATATATAAGGGGAGAACAGTTTACTGTTCTGCCCAGACGAACTTAACGGTGGTCTCTGGCCATTCCAGGAGTGGACGGCAAGATCGCTGGACGCACACTGGGAATCCTGGCGTCAAGGCATTGACGCCAAGTTCCTGTCTGTGCAGAAACACAGACCGAACTCCAAATAAAGGGGTGAATGGGGGATCCAGGACACGGGGAAAAATGCATAAAAATCATAAAACCCTACTAGACATCTACATAGACGATAGGGGTAGGTTACTTGCCTCTTGCAAAAACTCCAAAGGGATCTAAATGGCCGGAGAAGCTCTCCTTGGGCAGTCCCAAGAAGCCTCCACAATTGCTCTCCTCCGAGTTCTATGTCGATGCAGAAACCAAACCACGGTTGGGGAAGTCCTCCCCGATGTTCCAGCTACCCTCCTGATGCAGTAGGTTGCCGGATGAAGCCTTGAATCGCTGGATTGAAGCCTCCAAAGTTGAGTCTTTGTGCAACTCCGAGCTAGGGTTTTCTCTATCTCTTGAAAGAGGTCAAGAGAGGCTGTTGAGGTTGCAGAAGGCATGGTAAATAGGAGAGGGGGCTCTCCTTTCATGCAGGCTTGTCAAGAAAGTCTTTTACACCGTTGGGGACAGCTCCCCAATGGTTGGGGTAGCTTGTTCCCGGGATTTCCGGCTCTGCAACGCATGCAAGCCAGTGATATTGACGTCCACATCGCTGGACGCTGGCCATTTAGTGTTGGCGTCCAAATGGTTGACGCCTACACAACACAAACGTCCATTGATATTGATGCCAAGCTGGCCTTCGGCCAGAACTCAAAAACATGCATAAACCATGCACAACTTATACCTATATACATGCCATATGTATGTATTATCATGTACACACTACCATCATACCATTCATACATTACTTACAACTAACTTATACCCATGCATACATAAGTATAAATAGTTAATACATACGTAGATATGTACATCTATGCATACACAACATGAATTATTTACACGAAATTAAAATAATGCAACAAAATTCGAGGGCCTTACACCCTCTCCCCCTTAAAGAAACTTCGTCCTCGAAGTTAGAACGACACTACTCAAACAAAAGGGGATACTTCTTCTTCATCGCATCCTCAAACTCCCAAGTAGCCTGCTCTCGCGAGACGTTCCGCCATAGAACTTTCACCGACGCAATACTCTTATTCCGGAGATGTTGAACCTTCCGGTCAAGAATAGCTACTGGTTGCTCGACATACGACAGATCTGGGTGAATCTCCACTTGTAAGGCCCTCAAATTTTGTCGCATTATTATATTGCATGTAAATAATTCATGTTGTGTATGTACGTATGTAAATATCTACGTGAGTACTAGTTAGTATACTTATGTATGCATGTGTATAATTAGTATAAATAATGTATGAATGGTATGATGGTAGTGTGTACATGATAGCGTATACATATGGCACATATAGGTATAAGATGTGCATGGTTTCTGCATGTTTTGGAGTTCTGGCCGAAGGCCAGGTTGGCGTCATTATCAATAGACGCTTGTGTTGTGTAGGCGTCACCCTATGGACGCCAACACTAATCCTAGCGTCCAGCGATGTGGACGCTAACTTCTCTGCCTGCATGCGTTGCAGAGCCCAGAATTTCCGGAAGCAAGCCACCCCACCATTGGGGAGCTGTCCCCAATGGTCTGAAAGGCCTTCTTGTCCCCCTTCAGGATAGGAGAACCCCCTCTCCTATATACAAAGCCATTTTCGCAACTCACACCCTTCTCTTTTCCCCTTTGCAAGAGAGGAAGAAGAGGAAAAGAGAAAACCCTAAAATCTGTGTGAAGAGCTCACCTTTGCAACCCTAAATCCTGCTACCTGAAGCTTGCACCGGCCATCTACTGCAGCAAGGAGCTAGCTGGAGTGGAGGAGGAGGCTTCCCCGACCTTATCTTGGAGCCATCTTCATCCTAGAACCCGGAGTGAAGCTTTTCTAGGAGCTTCTTGGGATAGCCCAAGAGAGCTTCACCGAGCCCTAGATCCATTTGGTGTATTTTCTAGAGGCAAGTACCCTACCCATAACGTCCATGTATGTGTCTAGGATGGTTTTAACCATTTTTATGTATTTTCCCTCGTGTCCTAGACCCCCAATTTCCCCATCTTTGGAGCTCGGGTCTGTGTTTTGCACAGAGCTGACCTTAACGGCAATATCCCTTGCCGCTAAGATCATGCTTAGCGTCCATCGATTATGCCGCTAACATTACATTAGCGGCCATAGCTTGCCGCTAAGTTCATCTGAGCAGAACAGATATGATTAATTTCGATATGTTTCACGATGAGGATATAATGTAATCTCTGATATACTATGTATACTAGTGAATGTGGTGTGTGGATGGATTTTTGTGCAAGGTGGTAAATGATAGAGTTTATTTCTCCCATGGAAATATATGTATGATAGATTGCTAATCTTGTCAACCCTTTGTTGTATGTTTAGGATGAGTCTGAATGTCCTACATTTTATGGGTCATGCATGTATTAGTCAGTCTCTGTTCTGAAATTCTGAGATTTTTTCCATGCTTGTGTGAATTAGCGAAAATGTTGTTTGGGAAATAGAAATCATGCGTAGGTCATGATAAATCTTCGGTAAATCATGTATTGCCCAATAATTTGGAATAAATCATGTGGCTCTATGCATGCTAGGGTTCAGACAGTGAGTTGTTAAATTGTGATTGTATTCAACTCCATGCTAACTTGAATTGTGAATAGCATGTGAATTTGATGTCAGATTTTCTGTAATTACGTTTTAGGTTAGAAAATTCTGAAAATTTGCATGTGGGATCCTAAACCGAAATCAGCTAGTGCTTAAAATGTCAGGTCATTTGGACCAGTATATGATGCAATATGGATTTTCCATGTAAAAATGTGAAACTGATGCATGTCGTTGTAAAATGATTTGATTTTGTATATAGCAACCTGATTAGTGAAATTTCCTGAGCACTAAATTTCTGTAATTGTAGTGTCATGTCAGGAAAACAGAGCATCATGTGTGTGAATGAGTGAATGAGTAAGATGTGAGTGTCATGTGCTAAACTAAGTGCTTAAATCAGAAAATGTGTAATGTGTAAATTGTGCCAAGTGTGACATTGCTTCCACAGAGGGCAGTGGAACCGTATCAGGGAAAAGTCCCCTTAGAAGGTTCAATGTGTTGTGACCCTAAGGGCATTAAGGGGAAATCCTGGAGGTGGACAAGTACCACTGGTTAGGGTGGAGACTTGTTCTCCCGGTCTGCGTAGTCCAAGAGTCGCCATTGTATTGCCTAGATGGCGTCTATGTGATGTGATGTGTTGTGTCCTTCTTTGGTGGTTTGGACTATGTGTCACGGCACTAAATGTGAATGTGTAAATGTGTATGTGTTCATGTGAAAAATGTGAATGTGAACAATGTGTAAAAGTGCATGTGTAAAGTGTGAAATAAGAGAATTTGAAATTGTGTAAAAATGTGAAACCAAAATGTGAGGATGTGAGTTTGTAATCCATGTTATGACAATCTAAAATCATTCTTGAACAATAGCTTTACTATGTTATGATCATGTTTATGTATGCAAAATGCCTAGAATCCATGCTAGGGATAATTGTTAAGCATATATAAACAACTTCCATACTTGATTGTTCACATGTTGTAATTTAAATCGTTATTGTAGCTCTCATGTGTTAGATTATGGTTGCTAAAGCATGTAAAACCAGCAAGTTTAAAGCATGTAAAATGGTTACGTATATGTGTAGGAATGTGTAGATTCCATGTTAGGTATGTTTCCTTTCTGCATGCTCGGAAATTTATGTTAATGGCTTCATGTCTTAGTTGGTTGAAGGTAGATTTCTATGTGAGGAATGAATAAAAGCATGTGATAGGTGATTCTATTTTAGGAAATCTGAAAGCATAGTCCATGTGTTTAAATTGTAGATCACCATGATAGGTTGAAAAATTAAATGTCAACCATACTACATGTTGTGTCTTGTGAATGTGTATGTAGAACCTACTATGCTATGTGCATGTACGGTATGTGTAGAAGTACTGCGGAGTCTTTTAGACTCACTACTTGCTTCGGCGTACAGGTGTAGTTGGTGACGAGACACTAGTGGAGGAGACGTGGAGACCGACTCCGAGCGTGGAGATTAGAGTGTTGGAGTACTTGTGACATTTTGTGATTTTCATAGTATGTAATTGAACATTGTACTATCATTACATGGAAGAATGTATAAGTATGGACATCTATGTATTTGATTTTCAGCATTTTAAATTATGTGGACTTTTAGTTCTTTAAATGTTATCAAATCATGTATGTTAAATGTGGATGATGAATGAATGAAGACAGTGGTTCTTTTACTTCCGCTACTCTGTTCTTATATTCACAGGTATCTCAGCTGAATGTCATTTTGGGTAAATGTCCACTGTGATGACGCTCGCTATACCGACGTGGGTTGGTATAACCGTACCGGTATAATGAGGGTCGTCACAGAGATTGGTATCAGAGCGACCGGTTGAGATTACACATGAATATACCTAAGTCATCATCCCCATTACATGCTAAGTCTACATAGGAATGTCCACATGTGTAAATTGATTAATAACGAATGAAAAGTAGATAAGAAAATGGTTAGAAAACTTAGTAACCTAGCTCTAATGGTGGCTGAAATTTATTACAGCCATGGCTTTGAGAGGTAGGCGTGGTGGAGCGTCGGCCCGTGAGGAAGAGCCCCAACGTGACGAGCGGGCGGAGCAGCAGGCCCCGGCACCGCAAGGTCCTGTACTTCCCCCACCGCCACCTGTGGATTATGGAGTATTCATGCAAGGTCTGGTGCAAGCCATGCAGACACAGGCTCATACCCAGGCAGCACTCCAGGCTCAGTTATAGGCTCAGGTTAGACTAATAAAAGGATTAATAGTCTGTTTTATCTAATTATGTGATATTATGTTGATTGTGTATTGTTGCTGTGATGTAGCAGGCTCAAGTACCAGCTCAGGACCATGGTGGACCTTCTACCATGGAGAGATTCAAGAGGATGCTGTCACCCTCTTTTAAGGGGGAGAGCGATCTGTTGTTGGCTGAAAGCTGGATGAGGGAGATAGAAAAGATCTTCCGAGCCATCAGGTGTGCAGATGAGGATAAGGTTACATTGGCCACCTACATGCTACAGGTATGCTTTAGTTTATATGCTTGTATGTTTGTTAAGCTAGATTTGTTTAGATGGTGCTTATGAGCGGTGTACTGCAGGAAAGAGCTGATGTATGGTGGGCTTCATTGCTGCGTACCCGGTTGAGGACGGAGCTATCGACGTTGCTTGGGACGAGTTCGTGAGGCTCTTTCGGGCCAAGTTCGTCCCGAGCATGTGCAAGATCGGATGGAGCAGGAATTCCTATCTTTGGCTCAAGGCTCCATGACTGTGCTGGAATATGAGGCAAGATTTTCTGAACTCTCTAAATATGCACCTCACATCGTGGCAGACGAGCGCAGGAAGACAAAGAAGTTCGTGATGGGACTCAAGCCATCACTGCGGACGAGACTCGTGGCATTTGACCACCGCACGTTGGACGAGGCCCTCAGTGCTGCTTGTAGGTAGGAGGGAGAGATGGAGCAATACCTGGAAGAAAAGAAAGCTTCGCAGAAGAGGCCAGCAGCGACATTCCAACGGCAAGACAAGAAGAAAGCGGTGTATCAGACACCGCAGCGATCCGTGGCAGTCGGCAGTTCTCAGGTACCTCTGTACGTTCCCCTGGTGTGAAGAAAGAGTGTCCCCACTGTGGGAAGACACATGGTGGTACCGAATGTTGGATGATTACGGGCAAGTGCTTGAAGTGCGGAAGCAGCGACCACAAGATCAAGGATTGCCCAAGACTTCAGCAGGGAGTCCAGCGCGGAGCGCCAGCCCCAGCGGTAGCGGCAGCAGGCGCCAGCTACAGGAAGACCAGGAAGGCCTCGAGCCCCAGCTCGAGTGTTTGCTTTAGCTCGCGAGGACGCCGAGCAGGCGGAGCATGTCACCGAAGGTACGATTTTGCTTTTAGGTGTGCACGCTCGGGTTTTGTTTGATATGGGTGCTACTCACTCGTCATTTCCGAGCGGTTCGCTAGGCAGTTAGCCCTAGAGTCAGATATAGAGTCTGAGGATTTAGAGGTTCCTTTGTCTGTGCACACCCCTGCGGGTACGGTATCGACTAGGAAGTGCATTCCGTCGTTACCTGTGTGCATTGAGGATAGAATCCTAGATGGGTGTTTCTTCTTGCTAAAGATGAAGGACTATGATGCTATTCTTGGTCTGGATTGGCTAGAGGAGCACTATGCGTTAGTGGATTGTCGCCGGAAGAGGATTGTTTTCCGCATTCCTGGTGAGGACGAGTTCTCTCATCCCTTGCCAAGGAACTTGGCGAGAAAGTTAGTCATCTCTGCCATGAAGGCGATGCGCATGGTGAACAACGGTTGTGACGCTTTTCTTGCCAGCGTGGTACTAGTGCCAGAGGCTGATGAGTCACCTACTCTTGCAAAGATTGAGGTAGTGCAGAATTTTCCAGACGTTTTTCCTGATGATTTGTCTTGTTTGCCACTGGATAGAGAGATAGAGTTTACCATAGAGTTGCTACCGGGCACCTCTCCTATCTCGAAGGCCCCATATCGGATGGCACCTGCGGAGTTAGCCGAGTTGAGGAGGCAATTACAAGAGTTGCTTGATAAGGGATTTATTCGCCCTAGTGTTCCCCTTGGGGCGCACCTGTATTATTCGTCAAGAAGAAAGACGGGTCACTTAGGTTATGCATTGACTACAGGAAGCTGAACCAAGTGACTGTGAAGAACAGGTATCCCTTACCTCGTATTGATGATTTGTTTGACCAGTTGCGGGATGCATCAGTCTTTTCTAAGATTGACTTGCGATCTGGTTATCATCAGTTGAGGATTCGGAGTGAGGATGTGTCCAAGACGGCGTTTAGAACCCGTTATGGCATTATGAGTTTTTGGTCCTTCCTTTTGGATTGACCAATGCCCCTGCAGCGTTCATGGATCTCATGAACAGGGTGTTTAGGCCTTATCTAGATAGCTTTGTCGTAGTGTATTGATGATGTGTTGGTCTACTCTCCGGATGAGGCCACGCACCGTCAGCATTGAGGTTAGTGTTAGAGGTTCTTCGTGAGCACAAGCTGTACGCTAAGTTCAGCAAGTGCGATTTTTGGTTGCGTGAGGTTCATTTCCTCAGGCATGTTATCTCCGGTGCTGGTGTTGCAGTGGATCCAGCAAAGGTCCAGGCAGTTATGGATTGGGAGGTTCCCAAGACCCCTTCGGAGATTCGTAGTTTTTTGGTTTAGCTGGTTACTATCGGCGATTTATTGAGGGATTTTCATCCATCGCCGCTCCTTTGACTCAGCTTACCAGAAAGGGGGTGAAGTTTGTTTGGTCCGAGAAGTGTGAGTAGTTTTCAATTATTGAAGACTAAGCTCACGACAGCCCCGGTTAGTCTTACCGAGCGGTGTAGAGGGTTTTGCTATCTACACGGATGCGTCTCGGATTGGTTTAGGCTGTGTGCTCATGCAGCAGAAAGGGTAGTGGCTTATGCTTCTCGTCAGTTGAAGGAGCATGAGAAGAACTATCCGACTCATGACTTGGAGCTCGCAGCAGTGGTTCATGCACTAAAGATCTGGAGGCACTATCTCTATGGTGTCAGATTTGAGGTGTTTACCGACCACAAGAGCTTAAAGTATCTTTTCTCCCAAAAGGAATTAAATCTGAGGCAGAGAAGATGGATTGAGTTCTTGAAGGACTATGACTTCGACCTTCAGTATCACCCTGGAAAATGAATGTTGTAGCGGATGCTCTTAGTAGAAAGAGGCCATCTCTCCAGCAGGACTGGAAGATGTTGGAGGATGCGGCTTGCGCGTTGACTGAGTTAGAGCCATCGCTATGCCAGGGTTTTGTAGCTCAGTTATCTCTTAGGTCCTCGGTTTTGATGAGAGTGATCGAGCAACAGGGAGCCGACCCTAGACTCTTAGAGTTAGTGGGCAAGGCAGGCATTGCTCGTGATGAGGACGGTGTGATTAGATTTCAGCACCGTGTTTGTGTCCCCGATTTAGTAGATGTCCGTGAGCATGTGTTAACGGAGGCTCATAGATCGTGATTCTCTATTCATCCGGGTAACACAAAGATGTACCAGGATTTGAAGAGATCTTTTTGGTGGTCTGGCATGAAGAGGGATGTAGCGGATTATGTATCCGATGCTTAGTATGCCAACAAGTGAAGGCCGAGCGGCAGCGACCATCTGGCCTTATGCAGAGGATGGATATCCCAGTATGGAAGTGGAAGCGGTCACGATGGACTTTGTTTCGGGTTTGCCTCGATCTAGAAGGGGCAATGACTCGATTTGGGTAGTTGTAGATAGATTCTCGAAGACTGCTCATTTCTTGCCTATGAAGAAGAAGCAGTCAGTAGAGAGTTTAGCTAGATTGTATGTTAGTAGTATCATTAGATTGCATGGTGTGCCGAAGTCGATCATTTCGGATTGAGATCCGAGATTTACTTCGAGGTTGTGGAAGGGTCTTCAGGATGCTTTAGGTTCGGAGCTAAAGCTCAGTTCGGCGTTTCATCCCCAGACTGATGAACAGTCCGAAAGGACTATCCAGACGCTCGAGGATATGTTGAGAGCGTGTGTTTTGGATTGGAAGGATGATTGGGAGCGCCATCTACCTCTAGTGGAGTTCGCATACAACAACAGCTTTCATGCAAGTATTGGTATGGCTCCATTCAAGGCGTTGTATGGTAGGCCTTGCAGATCTCTGTTATGTTGGGAGGAGACTGGTGATAGGCAGCTGATCGGTCCGGAGTTAGTTCAGGAGACTTCGGATAAGGTCCAGCTTATCAAGAAGAGGCTTGTTGCGGCTCAGGATAGGCAGAAGAGTTATGCCGACAACAGGAGAAAGGATTTGGAGTTCGAGGTTGGCGATCATGTCTTCTTGAAGATATCGCCTACTCGTGGTGTCGTCAGATTTGGCAGACATAGTAAGTTGAGCCCTAGGTTCATTGGCCCATATGAGATTCTCAGACGTTTGGGCAGCGTGGCATATGAGCTAGCATTACCCCCAGCTTTGGCTAGTGTTCATCCTGTATTTCACGTTTCGATGCTCAGGAAGTATGTCCGAGATCCGTTTCATGTGATTAGTCATGAGCCAGTGGAGATTCAGCCAGATCTATCGTATGTCGAGCAACCAGTAGCTATTCTTGACCGGAAGGTTCAGCATCTCCGGAACAAGAGTATTGCGTCGGTGAAAGTTCTCCGGCGGAACTTCTCACGAGAGGAGGCTACTTGGGAGCTTGAGGATGCAATGAAGAAGAAGTATCCCCTTTTGTTTGAGTAGCGTCGTTCTAACTTCGAGGACGAAGTTTCTTTTAAGGGGGAGAGGGTGTAAGGCCCTCGAATTTTATCGCATTATTGTATTGCATGTAAATAATTCATGTTGTGTATGTACGTATGTAAATATCTACGTGAGTACTAGTTAGTATACTTATGTATGCATGTGTATAATTAGTATAAATAATGTATGAATGGTATGATGGTAGTGTGTACATGATAGCGTATACATATGGCACATATATAGGTATAAGATGTGCATGGTTTCTGCATGTTTTGGAGTTCTGTCCGAAGGCCAGGTTGGCGTCAATATCAATGGACGCTTGTGTTGTGTAGGCGTCAACCATATGGACGCCAACACTAATCCTAGCGTCCAGCGATGTGGAAGCTAACTTCTCTGACCTACATGCGTTGCAGAGCCCAGAATTTCCGGAAGCAAGCCACCTCAACCATTGGGGAGCTGTCCCCAACGGTCTGAAAGGCCATCTTGTCACCCCTGCGGGATAAGAGAACCCCCTCTCCTATATACAAAGCCATTTTCGCAACTCACACCCTTCTTTTTGCCCCTTTGCAAGAGAGGAAGAAGAGGAAAAAGAGAAAACTTTAAAATCTGTGTGAAGAGCTCACCTTTGCAACCCTAAATCCGGCTACCTGAAGCTTGCACCGGCCATCTACTGCAGCAAGGAGCTAGCTGGAGTGGAGGAGGAGGCTTCCCCGACCTTATCTTGGAGCCATCTTCATCCTAGAACCCGGAGTGAAGCTTTTCTAGGAGATTCTTGGGACACCCAAGGAGAGCTTCACCGAGCCCTAGATCTGTTTGGTGTATTTTCTAGAGGCAAGTACCCTACCCATAACGTCCCTGTATGTGTCTAGGATGATTTTACCATTTTTATGTATTTTCCCTCGTGTCCTAGACCCCCAAATTCACCCCATCTTTGGAGCTCGGGTCTGTGTTTTGCACAGACCTGACCTTAACGGCAACATCCCTTGCCACTAAGATCATGCTTAGCGTCCATCGATTATGCCGCTAACATTACATTAGCGGCCATAGCGTGCTGCTAAGTTCATCTGAGCAAAACAGCAAGCTGTTCTGCCCTTCTATATGATTAATTTCGATATGTTTCACGATGAGGATATAATGTAATCTCTGATATACTATGTATACTAGTGAATGTGGTGTGTGGATGGATTTTTGTGCAAGGTGGTAAATGATAGAGTTTATTTCTCCCATGGAAATACATGTATGATGAGTTGCTAATCTTGTCAACCCTTTGTTTGTATGATTTAGGATGAGTCTAAATGTCCTACATTTTATGGGTCATGCATGTATTAGACAGTCTCTGTTCTGAAATTCTGAGATTTTTCCCATGCTTGTGTGAATTAGCGAAAATGTTGTTTGGGAAATAGAAATCATGCGTAGGTCATGATAAATCTTCGGTAAATCATGTATTGCCCAATAAATTTGGGAATAAATCATGTGGCTCTATGCATGCTAGGGTTCAGACAGTGAGTTGTTAAATTTGTGATTGTTATTCAACTCCATGCTAACTTGAATTGTGAATAGCATGTGAATTTGATGTCAGATTTTATATAATTACGTTTTAGGTTAGAAAAATCTGAAAATTTGCATGTGGGATCCTAAAACCGAAATCAGCTAGTGGTTAAAATTTCAGGTCATTTGGACCAGTATATGATGCAATATGGATTTTCCATGTAAAAATGTGAAACTAATGCATGTCGTTGTAAAATGATTTGATTTTGTATATAGCAACCTGATTAGTGAAATTTCCTGAGCACTAAATTTTTGTAATTGTAGTGTCATGTCAGGAAAATAGATCATCATGTGTGTGAATGAGTGAATGAGTAAGATGTGAGTGTCATGTGCTAAACTAAGTGCTTAAATCAAGAAAACGTGTAATGTGTAAATTGTGCCAAGTGTGACATTACTTCCACAGAGGGCAGTGGAACCGTATCAGGGAAAAGTCCCCCTGAGAAGGTTTGTTGTGACCCTAAGGACATTAGGGGGAAATCCTGGAGGTGGACAAGTACCACTGGTTAGGGTGGAGACTTGTTCTCCCGGTCTGCGCAGTCCAAGAGTCGCCATTGTATTGCCTAGATGGCGTCTATGTGATGTGATGTGTTGTGTCCTTCTTTGGTGGTTTGGACTATGTGTCACGGCACTAAATGTGAATGTGTAAATGTGTATGTGTTCATGTGAAAAATGTGAATGTGAACAATGTGTAAAAGTGCATGTGTAAAGTGTGAAATATGCGAATTTGAAATTGTGTAAAAATGTGAAACCAAAATGTGAGGATGTGAGTTTGTAATCCATGTTATGACAATCTGAAATCATGCTTGAACAGTAGCTTTACTATGTTATGATCATGTTTATGTATGCAAAATGCCTAGAATCCATGCTAGGGATAATTGTTAAGCATATATAAACAACTTACATACTTGATTGTTCACATGTTGTGATTAAATCATTGTTGTAGCTCTCATGTGTTAGATTATGGTTGCTAAAGCATGTAAAACCAGCAAGTTTAAAGCATGTAAAATGGTTACGTATATATGTAGGAATGTGTAGATTCCATGTTAGGTATGTTTCCTTTCATGCATGCTCGGAAATTTATGTTAATGGCTTTCATGTCTTAGTTGGTTGAAGGTAGATTTCTATGTGAGGAATGAATAGAAAGCATGTGATAGGTGATTCTATTTTAGGAAATCTGAAAGCATAGTCCCTGTGTTTAAATTGTAGATTCACCATGATAGGTTGAAAAATTAAATGTCAAGCATACTACATGTTGTGTCTTGTGAATGTGTATGTAGAACCTACTATGATATGTGCATGTACGGTATATGTAGAAGTACTTGCGGAGTCTTTTAGACTCACTACTTGCTTCGGCGTACAGGTGTAGTTGGTGACGAGACACTAGTGGAGGAGACGTTGGAGACCGACTCCGAGCGCTGAGATTAGAGTGTTGGAGTACTTGTGACATTTTGTGATTTTCATAGTATGTAAATTGAACATTATACTATCATTATCATGGAAGAATGTATAAGTATGGACATCTATGTATTTGATTTTCAGCATTTTAAATTATGTGGACTTTTAGTTCTTTAAATGTTATCAAATCATGTATGTTAAATGTGGATGATGAATGAATGAAGACAGTGGTTCTTTTACTTCCGCTACTCTGTTCTTATATTCACGTGTATCTCAGCTGAATGTCATTGTTGGGTAAATGTCCCACTGTGATGACGCTCGCTATACCGACGTGGGTTGGTATAACCGTACCGGTATAATGAGGGTCGTCACACCACTGGCTCATGACTAATCACATGAGACGGATCTCGGACATACTTCTTGAGCATCGAAACGTGGAAGACGGGATGAACACTAGCCAAAGCTGGGGGTAATGCTAGCTCATATGCCACGCTGCCCAATCGTCTGAGAATCTCATACGGGTCAATAAATCTAGGGCTCAGCTTACTATGCCTGCCAAACCTGACAACACCTCGAGTAGGCGATATCTTCAAGAAGACATGATCACCCACCTCGAACGCAAGATCCTTCCTCCTGTTGTCGCCATAGCTCTTCTGCCTATCCTGAGCCGCAACAAGCCTCTTCCTGATAAGCTAGATCTTATCCGAAGTTTCCTGCACTAACTCCGGACCGATCAGCTGCCTATCACCGGTCTCCTCCCAACATAAAGGAGATCTGTAGGGCTGACCATACAACGCCTCGAATGGAGCCATACCAATACTCGCATGAAAGTTGTTGTTGTATGCGAACTCCACAAGAGGTAAATGACGCTCCCAATCATCCTTCCAATCCAAAACACACGCTCTCAACATATCCTCGAGCGTCTGGATAGTCCTCTCAGACTGTCCATCAGTCTGGGGATGAAACGCCGAACTGAGCTTCAGCTCCGAACCTAAAGCATCCTGAAGACCCTTCCACAACCTCAAAGTGAATCTCGGATCTCGATCCGAAATGATCGACTTCGGCACACCATGCAATCTAATGATACTGCTAACATACAATCTAGCTAAACTCTCTACTGACTGCTTCTTCTTCATAGGCAAGAAATGAGCAGTCTTCGAGAATCTATCTACAACTACCCAAATCGAGTCGTTGCCCTTTCTTGCTGGAAGATGGTCGCTGTCGCTCGGCCTTTACTTGCTGGCATACCAAACACCTAGACACATAATCCGCTACATCCCTCTTCATGCCAGACCACCAAAAGGATCTCTTCAAATCCTGGTACATCTTAGTGTTATCTGGATGAATAGAGAATCGCGATCTGTGAGCCTCTGCTAACACATGCTCACGGACATCTACCAAATCAGGGACACAAACACGGTGATGAAATCTAATCACACCGTCCTCATCACGAGCAATGCCTGCCTTGCCCACTAACTCTAAGAGTCTAGGGTCGGCTTTCTGTTGCTCGATCACATCATCCAAAACCGAGGACCTAAGGGATAACTGAGCTACAAAATCCTGGCATAGCGATGGCTCTAACTCAGTCAACGCGCAAGCCGCATCCTCCAACATCTTCCAATCTTGCTGGAGAGATGGCCTCTTTCTACTCAAAGCATCCGCTACGACATTCGCCTTCCCAGGGTGATATTGAAGGTCGAAGTCATAGTCCTTCAAGAACTCAATCTATCTTCTCTGCCTCAGGTTTAGTTCCTTTTGGGAGAAAAGATACTTCAAGCTCTTGTGGTCGGTAAACACCTCAAATCTGACACCATAAAGATAGTGCCTCCAGATCTTTAGTGCATGAACCACTGCTGCGAGCTCCAAGTCATGAGTCGGATAGTTCTTCTCATGCTCCTTCAATTGACGAGAAGCATAAGCCACTACCCTTTCTGCTGCATTAGCACACAGCCTAAACCAATCCGAGACGCATCCGTGTAGATAGCAAAACCCTCTACACCGCTCGGTAAGACTAACACCGGAGCTGTCGTGAGCTTAGTCATCAACAATTGAAAACTACTCTCACACTTCTCGGACCAAACAAACTTCACTCCCTTTCTGGTGAGCTGGGTCAATGGGGCGGCGATGGATGAAAATCCCTCAATAAATCGCCGATAGTAGCCAGCTAAACCAATAAAACTACGAATCTCCGATGGGGTCTTGGGAATCTCCCAATCCATAACTGTCTGGACCTTTGCTGGATCCACTACTACACCAGCACCGGAGATAACATGCCCGAGGAAATAAACCTCGCGCAACCAAAAATCGCACTTGCTGAACTTAGCATACAGCTTGTGCTCACGAAGAACCTCCAACACTACCCTCAAATGCTGACGGTGTGTGGCCTCGTCCGAAGAGTAGACCAACACATCATCAATAAACACTACGACAAAGCTATCTAGATAGGGCCTAAACACCCTGTTCATGAGATCCATGAACGATGCAGGGGCATTGGTCAATCCGAAAGGAAGGACCAAAAACTCATAATGTCCATAACGGGTTCTAAACACCGTCTTAGACACATCCTCACTCCGAATCCTCAACTGATGATAACCAGATCGCAAATCAATCTTAGAAAAGACTGATGCATCTCGCAACCGGTCAAACAAATCATCAATACGAGGCAAGGGATACATGTTGTGGCGGAATGCCTCGGCCAAGCCCGTTAAACCGATAACGTACTTGATCCGAGTCCGCCTCCCGCGAACGGGCCGAAGCCTCGCAAGGGAAACCAAACCATAGTTCGTGTAAACACAAAGGAACACACCATTTTATATATATATATATAATTCACAAGTTACATAGCCAAATTTCCACAAAACTGAAAAGAAGTACAAGAGCCTGGGGCATACCCCGAGGTACAACTGAAGAAAGTAAACAACTAACTAAACTACACTGCTGGAGTACTACACAGCTGGAACTACAACCGCTGGAGGTACTGACCCTGCACCGCTACGGCGCGGCTCTGAGCTGGACGACGGTCGTGAAACTCCTCCTCCTCGCTCTCACCTGTGGGGGTAGGGGTGAGCCTCATAGTCATTGGCTCAGTAGGGAACTCCCCAACACCGAGCAAACCAAAACCACAGGTACGAAAGCAGTAAACAATACCAACATTTATAGAACAGCTAAACAGAATATTAAAGCTGTAAAAGTACTCACCGTCTGCCGACTACGAGAAACAACTTTAATAATTAAACGGCAAACCAGTACTGGTGTACAAGCTAAAGTAGAGACAGCCAAACACGAACCACGTGAACTGGTTCGCGACACCAGAAACTGACTTGGACAAGCTAACACAGGTCTACCTCTCAGTCTCGCAGCCACGGACGAAAGGTCCAGCTGCCACTCCACGTGAAAAGGTCAAGCAACTGTGGAGACCAACTAAACACCACCACCTGCGGACCACACGGTCGCAGGCCCATGCCTGACACCTCAGGAGACCCTGGCCCGGGCTCTCTAGAGTGAGGCACTGGAAAAGACTAGCTGGGGACCAGTGTCGACTACTGGTGTCCGTACCCCCAACTACGAGCGCGCTACAAGTGACTAAAGACAAACACAAGTGGTCTCATCTCACTGTCGTCTTTCCCTCAGCCGGACGTGCAACTCAACACAACGAGGTGAGGGTGTCCAGGTCAGACGACACACAGACCTCGACGGTACAACACAAGTACCGGGACAAAGCCCCGAGCTAACAGCCTGGCTCACAAAGAACCTGGGGCACCCAACTGGAGAGGTAACCACGGTAGGCGTCGTACTACTCGCCACGTACATAGAACCACGTGCACGTCACACACAAACCACGTGAAACCTCACGTAAACCACAAGTAACAATGGTCCACTACACGTGAACCCAACTGACTCGCGTAAACAACGCGCAGCCACGAAATTAAGTACCTTGTATGCTAAACACGAAAACTCAGTGCACTCAGTGCACCTCAGGTACCAACGCACAAGCATTATTGATAAATACCATAATTAGTTATTTCTGTTTACAACCAGTAGGCGACAACATCGACTGCCACTTACAAGAAGTCAACGGCAAGGGATCTAGCCGTCTACATCCTGGCTGAGGAGCTTGGCGACAAGCGATGTTGACGCCAAGTTCATCGGCCTCAACCCTGCAGAAACCCTAATCCGGCTCTACAGGTTTTCCAACCGTTTAAACTACAGAAAATATACTGAAATGGTTCTTTAAACATGCATGAACCCAAAACAACCCAACACAGCATGCTTTGTTCACTAAATTACTCAAACCACCCATTCCCCCGTATGGTGCAACTTAATCCGAAAATACATTATCATGCTGATTCAGGTGGTTATGATGTGTTTTAATGTTTCTATGGAGCTAAACGGGTTCGTCCCCTACCTCAGAACACGCTAGAACCTCCCGCAATCTCCCGGTTCACGCCGAACCCTCCGCAAGTTCCCACGGGAATTGCACCACGCCACGACGTTTCCTGGCGCAATTCGGCGACGCCACGCGTTCTACGATCGTCCACCACCCTTCGATACCTGTTAAAGCTTTAAAACCACTGGGACAAAAAGCGGGGCAAGAGGGGAAGAGAACCAGGTAAGAAACCTGCCTCGGGTGAGCCTATAACCTGCAGAATTCTTAGGTTGGCGTCAACCCCTATGCCGCCAAGAACAACCACCACCATAAACGTCCACATCCTAAGCCGCCAAGTTCATGCAGTCAACGTCCACTTACCTAGACGCCAACCAGTCAACGGCCACCCCTGGACGCCAACTCCAACTGAACTGCAACAGGTCCTATTTCATTTCAAGACCAACCAACACTTCACCTGCTCAAGCCACAAATCCACACCATACATTCCACACAACCACTCACATTGGCCTCACAACAGCCGCCACAACCACAACACACATGATCCGCATGGATCCGAAAAGCACGCGACGTTACATTACTATCATCTAAAAAGAAAATTTCGACCTCGAAATTCATAACATAACTCAAAGTTAAACAACTTACATACACACCTTTACAAGTACTATCATCTAAAAGGAAATACAAAAGCTTATTCAAATAGATAGGGATACCCTTTAGCCATTTCCTCGGCTAACTCCCAGGTATCCTCACCACCCAACCTATTCTCCCATCTCACTTTAACTAGCTCAATTTCTTTATTTCTCAGCTTCTTCATCTTTCGATCTGTGATCTACACGGATTTCTGGCATAGTCATGTCTGGCCTCAGGTCACCACCTTGATATCTAATTATTTGAGCTAGATCTTCAATACACTTTCTTAACATAGAAACATGTAAAATATCATGCACATCTGCAAAATCTGCTGGCAAATCCAGCCTATAAGCTGCTTCCCCAATCCTTTCTAACACTTGAAAGGGTCCCACATATCTCGGGCTCAACTTTCCAGACTTGCCAAACCTCATGATACCTTTACTCGGGAAACCCTTAGGAAAACAAAATCTCCCACTTCAAACTGAAGTGGTCTCCTCCGAACATCCGCATAACTTTTTTGCCAACTTTGAGCTGCCTGCAATTTTTCTTTAATAAGCTTCACCACCTCTGTGGTTTGCTGGATCAATTCAGGACCTATTAACTGCCTTTCTCCCACCTCATGCCAGTTCAATGGGGTTCTACATGGCCTTCCATATAAACCTTCATACGGTGCCATCCCAAGACTGGTATGATAACTATTATTGTAGGCAAACTCAACCATTCCCAAATGATGCTCCCAGCTGCCTCCCCAAACCAAACAACAAGCCTGCAACATATCTTCAATTGTCTGGATAGTCCTCTCTGTCTGACCATCTGTCTGAGGATGATAAGCGGAGCTATACCTCAACTCAGTTCCAATCACCTTCTGCAAACTTCTCTAAAAACCAGAAGTAATCTTGGATCTCTATCAGACACAATTGTCTTCGGGATACCATGCAGTGGAACAATCTTTCATAAATATTTGCCAACATGTCCACTGTCCAAGACATACTCACTGCCACTAATCTGCATACCTTGGTCAATCTGTCAACAAATACCCATATTCCATTATGCCCTGAACTCGACCTTGGTAAACCTGCCACAAAGTCCATAGCAATATCATCCCACTTCCACTGTGGAATAGGCAACGGTTGCAATAGACCTCCAGGCTTCTAATGCTCTGCTTTAATCTGCTGACAGATAGCACATCTTGAAACAAATTCTGCTATTTCCTTTTTCATAAGAGGCCACCAGAAATGCTTTCTCAAGTCATGTTACATTTTAGTACTACCCGGATGAATAGTGTACCGAGATTTATGAGCCTCTTCCAAAACTCGCTGCTTTACCTCTCTTCTGCAGGAACAAACACCTGCCCCTGAGCCTGACCACACAATTATCATCAATAGAAACTCCTTCCATTTTCACAATTTCAGCCAAACTGGCATCTGCTCTCTGAGCTTCAACTATCTGCCAATACAAGACGGTTCTACAGCACTAGCAGCTAGCACTGCCCGTCGCTGACTACTGGGCACATATAAGGAGCTCTCCGCTACTTCTTCATATAACTTCCACTCTTTAATCATCATCAAATTCATATATGCCTTTCTGCTCAAGGCATCTGCTACAACATTGGCCTTACCCGATGGTAAGCCAAACTGAAATCATAATCTTTCAAATACTCGATCCATCTGCGCTGGCGAAGATTCAAATCTTTCTGCGAGAAGATATACTTCAAGCTTTTATGATCTGTAAAGATCTCAAATCTCTCGCCATACAGATAATGCCTCACATTTTCAAGGCAAATACAACTGCTGCTAACTCCAAATCATGAGTGGGGCAATTCTCCTCCGCTGGCTTCAATTGTCTGGACGCATACGCTATCACTTTACCATGCTGCATAAGTACTGCTCCACGACCTCTCCTTGAAGCATCAGTATACAACACAAAACCACCACTCCCTGCCGATAATGTCAATATAGGTGCTGAAGTAAGTCTCTTCTTTAATTCCATAAAACTTTTCTGACATTCACCGGACCACACAAAAGGAACCCCTTTCCTGGTCAACTTAGTCATAAGTGCGCAATTTTAGAAAAATCTTGAATGAAGCGCCTATAATAACCTGCTAATCCCAGAAAACTTCTAATCTCAATATTGTCCTAGGCACTTCCCATCTCATCACTGCTTCCACTTTACTTGGGTCCACTGCTACTCCTCTCTAGCAGAGATAACATGACCCAGGAACTGAATTTCTTTCAGCCAAAATTCACACTTACTGAATTTGGCAAACAACTGGTTATCCCTTAACAATTGCAGGTAAACCTCAAATGAGCTGCATGCTCCTCTTCAGATGCTGAGTAAATCAGAATATCATCGATAAAGACCACAATGAATTGATCTAAATATGGATGAAAAATTCTATTCATCAAATCCATAAAACCTGCAAGAGCATTAGTCAACCCAAAAGGCATAACCACAAACTCAAAGTGACCATATCTGGTCCTGAAGGCTGTCTTGTCTATATCTTCTTCTTAATTCTTAACTGATGGTACCCGACCTCAAATCAATTTTGGAAAACACCTTTGCTGATTGCAATTGATCAAATAGATCATCTATTCTCGGAAACGGGTATTTATTCTTGATGGTCACATCATTTAACTTTCTATAATCAATACACATCCGAAAACTTCCATCTTTCTTTTTCACAAATAAAACTGGCGCTCCCCACGGGAATGACTCAGTCTAATAAACCCTTTCTGCAACAGCTCCTCTAATTGCTTTTTCAATTCTTTAAGTTCTGCTGTGCCATCCGATATGAAGCTTTAGAATCGGCATGGTACCTGGCACAACTCAATGGTAAAGTCCACCTCTCTATGTGGAGCTAAACCAAGCAAATCCTCAGGAAAAACATCAGCAATTCCCTAACCACGGGAACTGCCTCTACTGGCTGACTAGCTTCTACCAGACTTACCGAGGCTAAATAAGCCACACATCCAGCATTTATCAACTTTCTAGCTTTAATTGCAGAAATTAGAAACTTAGAGGTATAAAAAGGCATACCTTGATATTCAAATACTGCACCATTAGGATGACAAACCTGATCATTTTCTTTCTGCAATCTAACATTGCTCCATACATCTCAAGCCAATCCATACCCAGAATAATATCATAATCTGACAACCGCAGGGCATATAACCGACCCGGCATCTGGTTCCCTTTAATCATAACAGGAGCTTCATCTATATAGCTCGAAGTGAGTAAAAACTCACCTGAGGAACCTCCACTACTAACTCACAAGACTTCTCCTCTAAAGGATGAGCTATACAATCTAGAAATTCTTCGGAAATAAAAGAATGAGAGGCACCCGAATCAAATAAAACTCTTGTTGAATATTCATAAAGAGGTAAAGTACCTTCTATCATATTCGATGCCTCCGCCTGGGCTCGGGTGATAGCCATAACCCGGCCTCTTCCCCGCTGCTGCGGTGCTCCTCTGCCACGGCCTGACTGTGGCTGCTGAAACTGCTGAGGTTGCTGTTGCTGCTGCACACCTCTTCCATATCCATACTCCCTCAGATAGGGACAATTGCGGATCAAATGTCCCGGCTGATTACAATTATAGCATCTAATCCCGGTGGAGTAACAGGCTGCCTGGCAGTACTCTGCTGCGACTCCTCCACCTCAGGCCTACCTCGCCCTGCTGAACTGCGGACGACCTCCCCATCCTCTTCCTTTTCCTTTAAATGCTTGCTTTAATTTTGACCCCTTTACTGAAGCCTGATGAAGAAGGTCCTGCTGGTGCTTTACCCCTGCTTGCACCCACTGACTGCTGCGGTAACCGGAAACTACCTGAACCTGACTCGCCCACCTGACGAGTCCGAATAGATCTCTCCAAAGTAGCTGCTCTCTGAGCTGCCTCTCCACTGTCTTGCACATAAGAGGTACTATCGCATCCTGCAATTCCACTCTCAAGTCTCTAATAAAGTACTCAACCATCATATTATTATCAGAAACAAATAAGGTGCATAACGGCTGAGTGTCATAAACCTCATCTGGTACTCTAGAACTGAAGAGTTACCTTGCTGAAGAGTCCGGAATTGTTCCCTTTTCACCTGCTGCACTTGAATCGGAAAGAATGTATCGTTAAATACATCAAGAAATTCCGACCAAGTGATGGCCTCCTCTGTCTACCTGCGAAGGTGGTCTGCATCTTCAGTCGCCACCATTCCAAGGCAAAGCCCTCAACTGATAAGCAGCTAATACAACTCTATCTGCTGCCGGACATCTCATAGTCGCAAAGACCCTCTCAATTTCATGAACCCAATGCTCAGCTGTATCTGGATTCGGCCCTCCTGAATAAGTAGGTGGCTGCAATCTCAGAAACTCTCCACCTGCATCACTGGTTCTTCTGCTATCAACACTGGTGGTGGTGGTGGCACAGGTGCTGCAAAAGGTACCTCCACTCTCGGCGGGACTGGAGCTACAGGTACAGCCTCTCCATCCCCAGGTGGCACTACAACTGGTGGTATCGGCGCCTGCTGATCCATCCTCGCCCGAATATCCGTGAGGCTTTCCCAGATCCTCTCTATCATACGTTGGGTGCTTTCCTCCGGATCATCTCCTCCACCACCCCAATCTCTTCTATCAGCCATTCCAGAAATTTCTACATAACCAAATCACCAAACAAAAATCAAAACAACAAATTATCAAAAACCAGGGTCCCTACCAGCAGTGTACAAAGACTGAATTAAGGCTATGTATCTTTCTAGTTCCCTTATATTAACACGGACCTTGCTCTGATACCAACTGTGGCGGAATGCCTCGGCCAAGCCGTTAAAACCGATAACGTACTTGATCCGAGTCCGCCTCCCGCGAACGGGCCGAAGCCTCGCAAGGGAAACCAAACATAGTCCGTGTAAACACAAAGGAACACACCATTTAATATATATATAATTCACAAGTTACATAGCCAAATTTCCACAAAACTGAAAAGAAGTACAAGAGCTGGGGCATACCCCGAGGTACAACTGAGAAAGTAAACACTAACTAACTACACTGCTGGAGTACTACACAGCTGGAACTACAACGCTGGAGGTACTGACCCTGCACCGCTACGGCGCGGCTCTGAGCTAGACGACAATCGTGAAACGTCCTCCTCGCTCTCACCTGTGGGGGTAGGGGTGAGCCTCACTAGTCACTGGCTCAGTAGGGAACTCCCCCAACACCGAGCAAACCAAAACCACAGGTACGAAAGCAGTAAACAATACCAACAATTTATAGAACAGCTAAACAGAATATTAAAGCTGTAAAAGTACTCACCGTCTGCCGACTACGAGAAACAACTTTAATAATTAAACGGTAAACCAGTACAGGTGTACAAGCTAAAGTAGAGACAGCCAAACACGAGCCACGTGAACTGGTTCGCGACACCAGAAACTGACTCGGACAAGCTAACACAGGTCTACCTCTCAGTCTCGCAGCCACGGACGAATGGTCCAGCTGCCGCTCCACGTGAAAAGGTCAAGCAACTGTGGAGACCAACTAAACACCACCACCTGCGGACCACACGATCGCAGGCCCATGCCTGACACCTCAGGAGACCCTGGCTCGGGCTCTCTAGAGTGAGGCACTGAAAAGGACTAGCTGGGGACCAGTGTCGACTACTGGTGTCCGTACCCCCAACTACGAGCGCTACAAGTGACTAAAGACAAACACAAGTGTCACTGTCCACTGTCGTCTTTCCCTCAGCCGGACGTGCAACTCAAACACAAGAGTGAGGGGTCCAGGTCAGACGACACAGACCTCGACGGTACAACACAAGTATCGGGACAAAGCCCCGAGCTAACAGCCTGGCTCACAAAGAACTGGGGCACCCAACTGGAGAGGTAACCACAGTAGGCGTCGTACTACTCGCCACGTACAAAAACCACGTGCACGTCACACACAAACCACGTGAAACCTCACGTAAACCACAAGTAACAATGGTCCACTACACGTGAACCCAACTGACTCGCGTAAACAAGCGCAGCCACGAAATAAGTACCTTGTATGCTAAACACGAAAACTCAGTGCACTCAGTGCACCTCAGGTACCAACGCACAAGCATTATTGATAAATACCATAATTAGTTATTTCTGTTTACAACCAGTAGGCGGCAATATCGACTGCCGCTTACAAGAAGTCAACGGCAAGGGATCTAGCCGTCTACATCCTGGCTGAGGAGCTTGGCGACAAGCGATGTTGACGCCAAGTTCATCGGCCTCAAACCCTGCAGAAACCCTAATCCGACTCTAAAGGTTTTCCAACCATTTAAACTACAGAAAAATATACTGAAATGGTTCTTTAAACATGCATGAACCCAAACAAACACCCAACACAGCATGCTTTGTTCACTAAATTACTCAAACCACCCATTATCCCCGTATGGTGCAACTTAATTCGAAAATATTATCATGCTGATTCAGATGGTTACGATGTGGTTTTTAATGTTTTCTATGGAGCTAAACGGGTTCGTCCCCTACCTCAGAACACGCTAGAACCTCCCGCAATCTCCCGGTTCACGCGAACCCTCCGCGAGTTCCCACGGGAATTGCACCACGCCACGACGTTCCTCGCGCAATTCGGCGACGCCACGCGTTCTACGATCGTCCAACCACCCTTCGATACATGTTAGAAGCTTTAAAAACTGGGACAAAAGGCTGGGGCAAGAGGGGAAGAGAACCAGGTAAGAAACCTGCCCTCGGGTGAGCCTATAATTGCAGAATTCTCAGGTTGGCGTCAACCCCTATGCCGCCAAGAACAACCGCCACAATAAACGTCCACATCCTAAGCCGCCAAGTTCATGCAGTCAACGTCCACTTACCTGGATGCCAACCAGTCAACGGCCACCCCTGGCTGCCAACTCCAACTGAACTGCAGCAGGTCCTATTTCATTCAGGACCAACCCAGCACTTCACCTGCTCAAGCACACAAATCCACACCATACATTCCACACAACCAACTCACATTGGCCTCACAACGGCGCCACAACCACAACACACATGATCCGCATGGATCCGAAAAGCACGCGATGTTACACATGTTCTTCACAGTCACTTGGTTCAGCTTTCTGTAGTCAATGCATAACCTAAGTGACCCGTCTTTCTTCTTGACGAACATACAGGTGCGCCCCAAGGGGAAACACTCGGGCGAATAAATCCCTTATCAAGCAACTCTTGCAACTGCCTCCTCAACTCGGCTACCTCCGCGGGTGCCATCCGATATGGAGCCTTCGAGATAGGAGAGGTGCCGGAAGCAACTCTATGGTAAACTTTATCTCTCTATCCGGTGGCAATCCAGACAAGTCATCAGGGAAGACATCTGGAAAATCCTGCACTACCTCAATCTCTGCAAGAGTAGGTGACTCATCATCCTCTGGCACTAGTACCACGCTGGCAAGAAAAGCGTCACAACCCTTGTTTACCATGCGCATCGCCTTCATGGTAGAGATGACTAACTTTCCCGCCAAGTTCCTTGGCAAGGGATGAGAGAACTCGTCCTCACCAGGAATGCTGAAAACAATCCTCTTCTAACGACAATCCACTAACGCATAGTGCTCCTCTAGCTAATCCAAACCAAGAATAGCATCATAGTCCTTCATCTTTAGCAAGAAAAACACCCATCTAGGACTCTATCCTCAATGCACACAGGTAGTGACGGAATGCACTTCCTAGTCGATACCGTACCTGCAGGGGTGTGCACAGACAAAGGACCTCTAAATCCTCACTCTACACCTGACTCTAGGGCTAACTGCCTAGCAAACCACTCGGAAATGAATGAGTGAGTAGCACCCGTATCAAACAAAACCCGAGTGTGCACACCTAAAAGTAAAACCGTACCTTCGGTGACATGCTCCGCCTGCTCGGCGTCCTCGCGCGCTAAAGCAAACACTCGAGCTGGGGCTCGAGGCCTTCCTGGTCTTCCTGTAGCTAGTGCTGCTGCCGCTACCGCTGGGGCTGGCGCTCCGCGCTGGACTCCCTGCTGAAGTCTTGGGCAATCCTTGATCTTGTGGTCGCTGCTTCCGCACTTCAAGCACTTTCCCGTAATCATCCAACATTTGGTACCACCATGTGTCTTCCCACAGTGGGGACACTCTTTCTTCACACCAGGGGAACGTACAGAAGGTACCTGAGAACTGCCGACTGCCACTGATCACTGTTGTGTCTAGTACATCGCTTTCTTCTTGTCCTGTCGTTGGAACATAGCTGCAAGTCTCTTCTGCGAAGCCTTCTTCTCTTCAAGGTATTGCTCCATCTCACCCTCCTTCCTACAAGCAGCGCTAAGGGCCTCGTCCAAAGTGCGGTGGTCAAACGCCATGAGCCTCGTCCTCAGTGATGGCTTCAGGCCCATCACGAATTTCTTTGTCTTCCTGCGCTCATCTGCCACGATATGAGATGCATATTTAGAGAGTTCAGAAAATCTTGCCTCATATTCTAGCACAGTCATGGAGCCTTGAGTCAAAGAGAGGAACTCCTGCTCCATCCGATCTTGAACATGCTCGGGGACGAACTTGGCCGAAAGAGTCTCACGAACTCGTCCCAAGCAACATCAATAGCTCCGTCCTCAAACCGGGTACGCAGCAATGAAGCCCACCATACATCAGCTCTTTCCTGCAGTACACCGCTCATAAGCACCACCCAAATAAAGCTAACTTGACAAAACATACAAGCATATAAACTAAAGCATACATGTAGCATGTAGGTGGCTAATGTGACCTTATCCCCATCTGTACACCTGACGGCTCGGAAGATCGTTTCTATCTCCCTCATCCAGCTTTCTGCCAACAATGGGTCGCTCTCCCCCTTAAAAGAGGGTGGCAGCATCCTCTTGAATCTTTCCATGGTAGAAGGTCCACCATGGTCCTGAGCTGGTACTTGAGCCTGCTACAGTACACAGCAAGCAATACACAATCAACATAATATTGCATAATTAAATAAACAGACTATTAATCATTTTATTAGTCTTACCTGAGCCTCCAACTGTGCCTGGAGTGCTGCCTGGGTATGAGCCTGCGTCTGCATGGCTTGCACCAGACCTTGCATGAATACTCCATAATCCACAGGCGGCGGTGGGGGAAGTACAGGACCTTGCGGTGCCGGGGCCTGCTGCTCCGCCCGTTCGTCACGTCTCGGCTCGTCCTCACGGGCCGGCGCTCCGCCATGCCTACCTCTCAAAGCCATGGCTGTAATAAATTTCAGCCACCATTAGAGCTAGGTTACTAAGTTTTCTAACCATTTTCTTATCTATTTTTAATTCATTATTAATCAATTCTACACATGTGGACATTCCTATGTAGACTTAGCATGTAATGGGGATGATGACTTATGTATATTTATGTGCAATCTCAACCGGTCGCTCTGATACCAATCTCTGTAGCGACCCTCATTATACCGGTACGGGTATACCAACCCACGTCGGTATAGTGAACGTTGCCACAATGGGACATTTACCCAACAATAACATTCAGGTGAGATACACGTGAATATAAGAACAGAGTAGCGAAAGTAAAAGAACCACTGTCTTCATTTCATTCATCATCCACATTTAACATACATGATTGCAATAACATTTAAAGAACTAAAAGTCCACATAATTAAATTGCTGAAAATCAAATACATAATTGTCCACACTTAAACATTTTTTCCATGATAATGCTAGTACAATGTTGCAATTACATACTATGAAATCAAAATATCGCAAAGTACACCAACGATCTAATCTCCACGCTCGGAGTCGGTCTCCACTGCCTCCTCCGCAAGTGTGTCGTCACCAACTACACATGTACGCCGAAGCAAGTAATGAGTCTAAAAGACTCAGCAAATAACACTACATATACCATACATGTACATGTCATAGCAGGTTTTACATACACATTTACAAGACACAATCATGTAGCATGCTTGTCATTGAAATTAACAACCTATCATGGTGATTCTACTCATTAAACACATGATTCATGCTTTCAGATTTTCTAAATCAAAATGTCCTATCACATGCTCTCTAATCACTCCAACACATGAAAGGTCTACTTTCAATTAAACTAAAACATGAAGGCAAGTTTAGCATGATTTCAATGCCTACGTAAAAGAACGCACTTAGCATGAATTTCTATACATTCCTATACATGCTCATGACCATTTCATCTTCTTTAAGCTTGCTGGTTTTACATGGACTAGAAAGCATAACCCAACACACAAGAGCTACTTAATCAATTTAAATCACAACATGAGGGCAAACAAGCATGGGATTACTTACACACCACTAAGAATCGTTTCTAACATGGATTCTAGGCAATTTACACATGAAAAGCATGATCATAAGTACATTAGTTGCTGTTTTATCATGATTTCAGATTACCACAACATGGAACACAAATTCACACCCTCACGTTTTGTTTCACATATTTACACAAATTCTCACTCACATAATTTACACTTTACACATGCACATTTACACATTGTTCACACTACACAATTTGCACATGATCACAATCACATTTCACATTTTACACTTAGTGTCGTGACACATAGTCCAAACACCATAAGAAGGACACATCACATCACATACACATAGACGCACCTAGGCAATACAGTGACGACTCTTGGACTGCGCAGACCGGGAGAACAAGTCTCCACCCTAACCAGTGGTACTTGTCCACCTCCAGGATTTCATCCTAATGCCTTAGGATCACAACACATTGAACCTTCTCAGGGGGACTTTTCCCTGATACGGTTCACTGCCCTCTATGGAAGCAGTGTCACACTTGGCACGATTTACACATTTACCGATTTTAACGCATATCTTTACACATGTCACTTACCACTCATTCATTTTCTCATTCACACAAGGGCTCTGTTTTCCTAACATGATTCTACAATTAACAGGGATCACATGTTCAGTATTTGCATAAATCAGATCACACACACATGTCACATTATTCCCACATTAACATGCATTGTTCACATCTTTGCAAGGAAAAATTCATATTTCACTATATAGTTGTCCAAACGACCTGAAAATTTAACCACATGCTGATTTCGGGTTCATGACCTCACATACAAAATTCTGGATTTTTCTGACTCATGATGCAATTACAGAAAATCAAACATCAATTTTTCATATCATTCGTGACTCAATCCACCATGGTGCGTAACATGAAATTTCAGTTTAACAGGTCATAACCCTGAACCCAATATACATAACACCACATAAATTTCCCAGGGATTTATTTCACAACACACGATTTACTGGAAATTTAGCAATCCTACACATGTTTTCTATTTCCCAAGTATTAATTTTTAGTAAATCACATGACATGGGAAAATTCCAGAAAATTCAGAACAGAGACTGACGTATATAGACATGATTCAACAGGATTAGGGCATCCTAATTTCCCACGGATTATTAGGATCATGGTGAACATATATGGCCATTCTTCCACATGCATTTTAAATAAATAAACTCAACCATCCACAAAATAAATGTCCAACATTCTCCCACACATTCCCCATTCACATTACGTAGTATAATAGATTTACAATATATCCTCATCGTAAAACACATCGAAAGTAATCATATATAAGGGGAGAACAGTTCACTGTTCTGCCCAGACGAACTTAACGGCGGTCTCTGGCCGGTCCAGGAGTGGACGGCAAGATCGCTGGATGCACACTGGGAATCCTGGCGTCAAGGCATTGACGCCAAGTTCCTGTCTGTGCAGAAACACAGACCGAACTCCAAATAAAGGGGTGAATGGGGGGATCCAGGACACGGGGAAAAATGCATAAAATCATAAAACCCTACTAGACATCTACATGGACGATAGGGGTAGGTTACTTGCCTCTTGCAAAAACTCCAAAGGGATCTAAATGCCGGAGAAGCTCTCCTTGGGCAGTCCAAGAAGCCTCCACAATTGCTCTCCTCCGGGTTCTATGTCGATGCAGAAACCAAACCACGGTTGGGGAAGTCCTCCCCGATGTTCCACCTACCCTCCTGATGCAGTAGGTTGCCGGATGAAGCCTTGAATCGCTGGATTGAAGCCTCCAAAGTTGAGTCTTTGTGCAGCTCCGAGCTAGGGTTTTCTCTATCTCTTGAAAGAGATCAAGAGAGGGCTGTTGAGGTTGCAGAAGGCTTGGTAAATAGGAGAGGGGGCTCTCCTTTCACGCAGGCTTGACAAGAAAGCCTTTCAGACCGTTGGGGATAGCTCCCCAATGGTTGGGGTAGCTTGTTCCCGAGATTTCCGACTCTGCAACGTATGCAAGCCAGTGATATTGACGTCCACATCGCTGGACGCTGGATTTAGTGTTGGCGTCCATATGGTTGACGCCTACACAACACAAACGTCCATTGATATTGACGCCAAGCTGGCCTTCGGCCAGAACTTAAAAACATGCATAAACCATGTATGCATACACAACATGAATTATTTACACGAAATTAAAATAATGCAACAAAATTCGAGGGCCTTACAATGATAGCTCAAAACTGAGTTCAAACATGGGGAGATATTTCCCAATGTGGCTCCATCTCTAATTTGGAGAGAGATCTCCAAAACATAGAAGGAAACATCATAAACTCGTAACCCATAAATTTGAATACTATTAGGACTCCTATAGTATGAACCACTATAAATTAAGCCCTCTTGCTCCTTGGGATGACCCTCAGGTTTGCTAGAGTCATGAGGAGGTGTGCTGGAATGGCTAGAGAGGAAGGAGGCATTTCCCCAACCTTGCCCTTTCCCGAAATTCATCACTTTTTGCCTTAGGATTTCTAACACACCAAAAGTAGGTTGTCTCTAGGTCAAACTCTAATTAAACATGTTCATGCATGTATCATTATGTCTAGATCATAAAAGAATTGTTTTCCCCAATTTATTTCACATGATTTTATGGTATTTTGGCTCATATCATCATAGTGTTTGTACATTACAGTCTTACCCCTTGTCTATATGCGAAGATTATACCTCTAGTTATAGATGGTTTTAAATCAAGATCTTTTTAATGTATAGTCTATTGAGTCTACTTTCAAACAAGATCAAAAGCACTAATTTTTGTGGTCTGTGTAGAGAGTATTATCCCTAATAAGCCGGATGTGTCATATTTTCATTGTCTGTCTTGCAAATCTTATATCTCCTATTACAGAGGGTTTTAAATCGAGATCTCTTTATTGTACAATCTACTTCAAGTATGCTTTCAAACAAAATCAAAAGCCCCAATTTTTAACATCTGTGTAGAGAGTATTAGTTGTATTAAGAATACTGTGTCAATTTTTCACATTGTTGTCTCCAAGAGCAAGTTACCTTATCAAACCATAGTTGTTTCCTAATTCCCAATTTTTGGAGGTCGAGCTGAGAGTCCCCATCTTTCTGTAATGTTTTCCCCAATTTTTATGCTTCATTTTCAGTGTATTTGCACTCCCAATATCCTTATGTCAAAACCCTAATCGAGTTAGGGTTGAATTTGGGCAAAATATATAGGCAGCTAGGCAACCTCTCTGTAGTCGCGATGTATCGCAAGGCTGTGACTAGGTAGCGTCTTGGGTTGGGAACACATTTCTAATGCATCAGCCAAGTGGCATGCCTTCTTAAGGTGTCCTACCAGGGGGACGCCTTAATCCTCCCCCTCACAGACAAGCCTTCTTCTGATGTTTCCATGTCGAGTTCATCCCGATTGGATCCTTTGAGTGTATTTCCATCTTTTCATGCATTAACCAACCTACAGAAAAGAGATTTAAATATTTAAACATGATTTTAATTATTCCAATATTATGATCATGCCTTGTACTTGTCGAATAAATCTCTCGTTTGCCTTGTTATCATGCCTTGTTAAAATAATAACTTGCAACTTTCTAAAACTTGTGCATACATGGACTTATTTTCTGTTTGGACTTCTGTGTACTTCTATGTTACTTGCCTACCTTGAAGTTTTCCATGTTTGTTCCGTATCGCAATCGGATTTAAAAGATACTCACACACGTAACTGTTACACGCTACATGACACGCGCTTACACACTTGCACGTATAGGCAGCCCTTATTGGCATTAGAAGAACTCTTCGTTGAATATTCCTTCTATCAGACCAAGGATTCCTTTACCAAGATCTCCTTAACTCTCCTCTGACAGTGAATTTCCATACGGCTGATGAGCTGGTTGTACCATGAAGAATCCAGAAGTTATTAAGCACTTCTCTTTCTCTCGTCTTGAATCCTTCTCGAAGTGAGTGATCATCATACATGAAACCAAATTATTAACAGAATATCAAACTAAACTGAAACTATGCTTGACTACTCTCTTGATTATCATGATCTTGAATCCCTACCATTAACATAATAGTCTTGAACTTTCCTAACCAATCCACCCCTATTGATATACCTTCTTGTGTTACATTCCTAAAGAACATTCTCTTGATATGAATAAGATTGGAGTCATAGACTCAAAATACATTCTTGTTATGCATGAGTCAATGGACTTATTGGGATATATACCAGTGTTGCGTAATACAAACCCCAACCTTGGGCCTATATCTGGTCTTAGAGATTCTAGCAAAGTTGTGTTACATATGGGTGTGATTGTTGAAGTAGCTCCCGAAAAAGTTGTGTTATCCCAGTGTTGATTGCCCACTTTCCCAAAGATGCCCATTACCCTAGGCGTTGATTGTTAAGGCTGATCCCGTAATAAAGTCGTGTGACCTGGCGAGGTGCGGAATCATGATTGGTGCTTGGAATGGCACGTACTTAATATATGTTTTACTTGATTAGCTTGATACTTGCTACTGTATGTTGGTCCTTAACTTGTGGGGTGGAGAGATGTACTAGCTTGTGGCATGAGTAGACATATTGAGTGACGTGAAAAGTACATTTGTGTACATTCTTTGGAGTGCCCAAAGCGTGTTACTCAAAGTGCATTCTCGTGATCTGTCTCGCATGCTTGTACATGTTACTACCTTCTTGTTATTTTGAAAGACCTGTTAGTGAACTTCTTGTGTCAAAAGATTTTCTTATACGTTCTCGCTATCTTGAACTATTGTGAGACCCCGAATTTTTCTGTCATTTTATATTGTGCATGCGATATTTACCTGTCATAAATATAGTGTGTATTAAAATTTTGCATGCTATAATTATTATATTATTCATGTGCATATGCGTGTATATAATTATTTTTCGTGAACATAAGTAGTTAGCCAAATTTGTACATGTTATACCTATTTAAGTATCATGCATATAGTATGTGAGAAACGTTGTGTATATATATGAAGTTATTATCATGCATCTTGTAAACAAGTATGAATTATTTTGGTGCATGCATATGTTTAAATGAGCATGCATTATTTAATTATTGATGTGCCTATCGTATTTAATTATTCCAAGCATATTGTATGTAACTATCATGTGTATATGTATGTATGTATAAGTTTATTTCTGTGTGTTTAAATGTGCATGTAGTGTCTAACTAAGGATGTGCATGTTGTATACATATATTCATGCATAATGCACATAATTATGTAGTGTGTCAATATATATGTATATATGTATGTTATTTGTGTATTATCTTTAATTGAGATTTGTACAAGTTATATTTAAATAAATAATATGTAATGCATGTAGTTTATATGGTGAATGTATATTTATTTATTTTTGTGCACATTTAGTTGTTGTGATGTAATCTTATATTTATTTTAATGTATACTTATTTCTGGCTGAGGGACACAGTTGGCGGCCTGATACTGTGTCGCTGACTGCATGCCTGGTGATTGGCGTCCAGATCGATGGACGCCAACCACTGTGTAGGCGGCACCAGGTCTGGACGCCAACCCCATGTTGACTGCACCAGATGTTGACGCCAAGTTCCCTGCTGTGTAACGGTTTCAGATTTGGTAACGCTCGCGTTTTGCCCGGTTCTAGTTTAGGAAACCCACCTAAAACCGTAGGAAACCTACCCTTAAGTGTACCCCGACCCCGTGGCTTATAAAAATCTCCCTATTTCGGCCGAGGGAAGTCTTTTGGTCTTTGGGGAGAGCTAGGGTTTTCTGTGTGCGAACCTTGATCTTGGAAGAGCTATATCCGGCGACTGGAGGGACCTTCTGGCAACCTGCACCGACTGGACGATAACCCATACATAGGAGAATCATCCCCAACTCTGAGGAGCAAGCTACATCAACAGAAGAACCGGATCGAAGGCAGTTTTGAGCACCCTCTTGGCCTGGCCGAGGAGGGCTTCACCGATGAATCTCTATCTCTGTAGATTTATTTAGAGGAAAGTATTCTATAGATGTCAACCCTACATATGTCCCCTTAGGTCCTAATATTTTTCCGGATTTTTCCTCATGTCCTGGAACCTCCAAATTCCCCTACATGCGAGTGCTGTCTGCGTAGTCTGCTGTCTGGAGGTTGGCTACAACATCTTGTGCCGCCAAGCTCTTGTGTTGGCGACAGCAGATGGTGCCGCTGACACAGTCTTCTGGGTTTTGAGAAATTGTTGTTTGATCTTTTTAAAGTGTTTATGTGACTTCCAGGTATGGGTGCATGCTGTAAATTTTATGTGTGGTCAAGGGTGATCAGTAGGTCATATCATGAGGTTTTGATGAATTTTCAAGAATTGTGTTAATTATTAAAATTCTGATAATTGAACTGTGTGCATAATATGACCATGTTTAATCTGTGTAAATAGGTCAGTTGTGAGTTAGGGTTTCATAAAGTTTCTGCAATCATGTGATGACTGTCTTTACGCATTGGCATTGTTAGATTTAACTATTATATTGTAATTCCTACTTAAGAGAAATTAGTGATAAATGCACCTGTAATTAGTTTTAATTGTTATAAATATATTTACTATTCAGAAAATCTATAAAATTGAGCATGTGATATGTTTACTGTTTTAAACATGTTATAAAATTTTCATGATGTTTTAATAACAGTAGGTACTGTTATGGTTTTAAATGAGAAAATGACCATATTGAGCATGTTAGGTTTAATTATGTGTAAATCAAGGGTTTACAGCATGTTAATATCTTGTTTTAAGTTGTTTATCATGGTTAAATAGTAAGAGTGAATTCTATAAACTGAAAGGTAATTGTTATGTAAAGTGTATGTAAAAAGAGATTAAAGTGTGTATATAAGCGTGAGAAAAATGTGACGAAGTATGATAATGTGATTAATGTAAAATTTGGCCGAGATTGACACTGCTACCATAGGGGTCTAAGAGCTGTACCATAGAAAAGTCCCTATGGAAGGCTCAACATTGTGAAATATATCCTAAGGGCATTAAGATGAAATCCTGGAGGTGGACAAGTACCACAGGTTAGGGTGGAGAGGGCTTCTCCGGTTCTACGCAGTTACCTAGATTTGTCACCGCATTGCCTAGGTGACGAATATGTGATATGTGAATGTGATGTGCTATGTGCTATGTGATATGGGTGTGTGCGTCCTCTAGTTGGTAGTTAGGACTATGTGTCACGGCAACTTAAGAGATTAAATGTGAATAAAGTGCAAAGTGATAAGAGAATGTGGCACGTGGTAAGTGCAATTGTTGTGATATGTGATAAATGTGAGTGCAAGAGTAAATGAAATGGAATGAGTGTGAAATGATATGTAAGGGAGAGTAAATGATAATGACAGTATAATTGCATGTGAAAACCAATGTAATAATGCATGTATAATTCATGTCAAAACAGCAAGCAAAGTGAGTTTATGATTGTGATAAATACATGAAATAATGTCTAAGTTCCATGATAGATATACTATTTACTTAGTATATAGTTCCATCCTTAAATTGCTTATAGTTGCCAACCAACTTGGATATGTTTTAAACCTTAAATTCATATTAATAGAATGTGAAATCATGTATAATTGTGCTTTATTTATCTTAAAACAGCAAATGAAATGTGTAATAAATGTGAAAAATGCATGTGAAATATGAATAGATATCATGTTAGGTTGGTCTTTATTTTGTGCTTAACTCCATGTTCTAGTTGGTAGAGTTGTTCCATAATATGGATAATGTTTAGATTAATAAATCATGTTACATGTTAGGTGTATAAAAGTGCTTATGTTCATGTCATGTATGTATTAATATGATTAAGCCTAATTATGATTGTCATGCCCCGCCAATTTAGCAGCGGAATAAATCGGGGAGACATGAACAACGTGTATGGTATCGAAAATTACACGTACAGTTACAAATATCATAGCAAGTAATGCACAATAATTTCATTAAACTCCTTATTTTATTGATAAATCACCTAACTATTACAACCACTAATTCTGAGCCAAAACATAGGGCTCAATAACATCATTTCATTTGAAAAGCATAACTAAGCAAATAGCTAACTAAACTCTAAGATACTGAAGACCCTCCATCGCTATGACTCCTGGTCGCTCATCACTCCAGTCCATTCCCATTGGTATGTGTAGGGTCATCATCCGACTTACCTGGAAACACAATAACGAATAACGAAGGGTGAGCGATAACACTTAGTAGTACTTAATATCTCATGTAAACATGCAGGCTTTAAATGATTAATGTCTTGTAAAGTAGGTTAACTAGAGAGATTGATCAAGTATAGTCAAGAGAGTAATAGCACGTGATAACGAGAGAATGATCAAGTAGGTCGGCTAATAACGCCCAGTATCATTGGCCCCCCGGGTTCTTCTTGAAACGAGCGTTCAGGTCGAGGAGAAGCCTTATCATTCTGACGGTTTTCTGGCCGTTTGGCTGTCTTCGCGGTATGAAGCGACGCGCATTTATTAATGTCGTCCTGTCATATCTGAACGTATCTGAAAAGACTGATGAGCCGCCTTCGACTGACGCCTCTATAATGATAGCACCCACGATCTTCTCGTATTCCGTATCTGCCTGCCGTACTGTCACTGATGTGAAGCCAACCGTTGCGCACATGATGGCGTTTTCTCAATGGTCGCGTACGTTGCGGATCCGGGTGGCAACCTCTCGGCCGACTATAAGTGGACACGTGGGGAGATCAAGACGGTCCACGGTGTTTGTTAGCCCTGGGCCGTCCGATTGGACTGACTCACCGGGCCTATAAATAGTGGGGGTTGTTGCCGGAATGGGTACCCTTTCTTCGCACGAGCTAAAGCCTAAGCGACGATTCGACGATTGCCGACGACTTGCCGACTCATGTTCGTCGATTCTAGGAACCCCGCTCGGCTTGCTTCCTTTTGAGGTAAGCCATGAGTCCTCCATCCGTTCATTCTTCGTCCGGGGGTTCCTCGTCTTCATCTTCTGGTAGTGATAGGACCGTCAGCGAGAGCTCCCAGTCTTCCAATGGCTTTCCCGGTACTTTTGTGTCGGGTCCCGTAGAGAAAAAATTAGTCCTAGAGGTCAGCAAAGGGAGTACGTTCCTCGTGCGCCCTCGGCTCACACATCCGGCGCTCGTCGCCTGGCCGACAGCGTGGCCGACACGGTGTACGAGATGACTCGCAGGACGTTTAGTTGGTTTAAGAAACATCCGGGGATATCCCTACCGGCCGACGTAGTGATTTTTGCCAATCGCCACTTTCGGGCCCATCATGTGATGGAGAAGGGGGTTTGCATATACACCGAGGCGGTTAGGGCTGGTCTGCACTTCCCCTTCACCCCTTTTACCGTTTTCTTGCTCCTAGAGCTTGAGATCGCCCCTTCACAACTGACCCCGAACTCTTGGTGAATGATCATTGGCTTTCTTTCGGTCTGTGTCTCGGCCGGGGTCCCTCCGACCACGTGCCTCTTCCTTTATTGCTTTTCTATAAAGGCGTTTGGAGATTGGCTTTATTTCTCAGCCAGAACCGGTCGGCAGATCCTCGGCAAGCTCCCGACCTCTGTCCATGACTGGAAGAGGAATTTCATTTTCGTCTACTGCCCATCAGGATGGCCTTTTCCAACCAAGTGGTCGGAAATCGACCTTCGAAGCAAGGCGTTGGGGTCGCCTAGACTTACCGCCACTGAGCTTTCGGACTTTGGGGACTTAAAAGTGATAAAGGCTCCAGACTTGTATGAACCCTCTGAGAAGCTGCTCGCACTGATTCCCGAGGGCATAAAAGGTCATAGTCCTTCCGTCGGCTTCCTTGGTTTGCCTGCGCACTCATCGCTCTAACTGCTTACTCCTTTTTTTTTTCTAACAGCTATGGATGACAAGAGTGTCTCCTTGGCCCCTTCGCCACGCAAGGGGAAGTCGCTTGTGGAGAAGGCACGGGAAAAAGTGCTTCCTAAGGGAAAAAAGGTCACCTCTCGTCCGGAGAAGCGCCCCCGAGCCGAGGTAGCGCAACCTGAAGGTCCTCCGAGCAAGGCATCCGTGCCGAGCCCGGTATCCATCCCGCAATCAGAGGAGAGGCCGGCGAAACGCCATCATTCGCCGACGAAGTCCTCTCCTCCCGCACCTCTGGCCCCCGTGCAGACCCGCATACAGCTGGACCTAGCTGAATGGGGTCGTCAGGCCCTTCCCGCGGAGCTGAAGGCTGAGGCGTTAATCAGATCGTCGAGGAGGCTGATGCACGATTTCCACTCATCGCTCCTGAACCAGTTAGCGGCGTTCGAAGCTTTTGCTCATCGGGCCGAGGTGAAGAAATCATCCTGCGATAAACGTGTCGCCGAGGCCGAATAAAGGACTTTCCGCCGAGAAGGAGGAACTCTCAGCTGCGAAGGAGGCCCTTGAGGCCGAGAAGAAAGCGTGCGCCGATGAGGCCGAGGAGCACAAGAGACAAAGGATCAATTTGCTAAGCACATAGCTGACCGAGAGGGAGAAGGCGGTTGAAGAATATCGCGACTCTGACGAGCTTGGAGAGGAGGTAGCGGGCTTGTTTCGTGAAGGTTATACCGCGTGCCTCGACAAAATAAAAGAACTTTACCCCGATCTCAATTTGTCAGGTGCAATTCTTCCCTCTGGCGACGACGAAGGTGATGGTCGGGAGGCGGCGTTGGCGACCGTTGTTGACGAGGGGATGCGAGGCGCTGCCGAGGAGCTATACGAAGAAGCAGCTGACAAGGTTGTGGTCGAGGACACTCTGGCTCCCTCAGTGTAGTTTTTTATTTTTATTTCAACCGGCAAGAAGTTGTATCGCACCATTTATGGAAGCTTTATATTCGCTCATTGTGTATCCTTGTCACTTAAAACATCTTTATAACGCTTTCCGAGGAGACATAGAGAGTGCCGAAGCGACCTCGTTTACAAAGAGAATGCCAAAGCATCCTCGTTTACAGAGAGAGTGCCAAAGCAACCTCGTTTACAAAGAGAGTGCCAAAGCAACCTCGTTTACAAAGAGAGTGCCAAAGCAACCTCGTTTACAGAGAGAGTGCCAAAGCGACCTCGTTTACAAAGAGAGTGCCGAAGCGACCTCGTTTACAGAGAGAGTGCTGAAGTGACCTCGTTTACAAAGAGAGTGCCAAAGCGACCTCGTTTACAGAGAGAGTGCCAAAGCGACCTCGTTTACAAAGAGAGTGCCGAAGCGACCTCGTTTACAAAGAGAGTGTCGAAGCTACCTCGTTTACAGAGAGAGTGCCGAAGCGACCTCGTTTACAAAGGGAGTGCCAAAGCGCCGATCGTTTTTTAAGGATAGTATTTTTGGAGATGCTCGGCATTCCACGTCCTTGGTATTGGTGTTCCTTTCAGATTGGCCAAACGGTAAACACCATGGCCAAGGTCTTCCGTGACTTGGTAAGGGCCTTCCCAGGTAGCCGACAACTTTCCACTGGCCGTTCTTGGATCTAAGACGGTGAGCTTCCTCAGTACAAGGCCTCTCGCTTTAAATTGCCACAAAGTGACCATTTTGTCAAAGTTTCTCTTGACCTTTCTTTGGCAGGCTTCCATTCTTGCAGACGCCATACCTCGTTCTCCTCGATTAAGTCCAGCTCGGCGCGAAGAGAAAGTTCATTGCTCTCTTTGTTAAACCCGAGGACCCTCCCGGAAGGGACGAGCATCTCCACAGGTGTAACGGCCTCTATACCGAAAGCCAAGGCAAAGGGTGACTCTTCTGTTGCTTCTCTTGGTGTGGTCCGATATGCCCATAATACGTGTAGAAGCTCGTCAGCCCATCATCCCTTGTGGTCCTCCAGCCTTTTCTTGATCCCGTCTAAGATTGTTCGATTTGTCACCTCGGCTAGCCCATTAGATTGTGGATGGGATACCGAAGAGAATCGATGATCCACCCCGAGCATTGCACAATTGCGCCGAAACTTGGTGTTATCGAATTGCCGGCCATTGTCAGTGACGATTGCTCGGGGGAGACCAAACCTGCATATAATATTCTTCCACACAAAACCCCAAGCATTAGCGTCAGTAATCTTTGCTAATGGTTCAGCCTCGACCCACTTGGTGAAGTAGTCAACTCCGACGATGATGAACTTTCTTTGACCCGACGACGGGGGGAACGGACCGAGGATGTCCATTCCCCATTGGGCGAATGGCCATGGGGATGTTATGGCGTGAGCCCAACGGTGGTTTGCGATCTGTCTTGCTGAAAAGTGACACTGATGGCAACTCTTCACATATCTCTCCGCATCCTTCAACATGGTTGGCCACCAATAACCCTGTCGGGTTATCTTCGTACGAGAGATCGAGGACCTGCATGGCAACCACACGTTCCTTCGTGCACTTCGCCAATGATTTCCTCTACTTGCCTCGCGCTTACGCATCGGAGGTGAGGATAGCTAAATCCTCGCCGATGAGAAAGAATCTCGCCGCTCGCCTCCTTGTATTGCTACCTTCTTCTTTATTTTCTGGAAGTGTACCACTTTTAAGGAATTCTATTAGTGGGGTCATCCATGTCGTTCCTACCTCGGTCGACAACACTTCGGCTTGAGCGATGGATGGCTCCCGGAGCTCCTGAACCAAGACCGACGCCTTCAATCCTGTGGAGGACGACGCGAACTTGGACAGGGCGTCGGCTTGCGCATTCTCAGTTCTTGGGATCTTCTTCAGCTCGTCCGACTCGAATTCAATCATCAGCCTTCGGACCTCGGTCATGTAGGACGCTAGCTTGGCTTTCTTCGCCTCGAACTCTTGTCGCACCTGGCTGAAGACTAACTGGGAGTCACTATAGATCAGGATATTCGCCGCATCAAGCGATCTTGCCATCTTTAATCCCGATATCACGGCTTCATACTCGGCCACATTGTTAGAAGCATTGAAGCCGAAACGAATCGCATACCTTAGAACGAGGCCCTCTGGCGAGTGGAGGACAACGCCAGCTCCGCTACCTTGAGAGTTGGACGCGCCGTCAACGAACACCTCCCATCGTCCGATGGCTTCCTCTTGTGTTGCCCAAGCTGTTCCCTCAGATATGAAGTCGGCGAGAGCCTGGGCTTTGATAGCGATCCGAGGTCTGTATTCTATGTCGAATTCCCCGAGCTCTATAGCCCACTTTGCCAACCTCCCGGAGGCCTCGGGTTGCCCAAGTACTTGTCGGATTGGAATGTCAGTGAGAACTACGACTTTGTGCGCCTGGAAGTACGGGTGCAGTCGTCTGGCTGCTATGACCAATGCGTATCCGATCTTCTCAAGTTCGGAGTACCGTTTCTCGACTCCTCTCAATGCTTTGCTCGTGTAATATATGGGAAGGTGGTTCTTGTTTTCTTCCCGCACGAGTACCAAGCTGATAGAGTTTGCAGTTGCGGAGAGATACAATAACAGTTCTTCCCTGACCACAGGCTTGCTCAACGTCAGTACGTGTGCCAGGTGGGCCTTCAGCTCGTCGAATGCCCTTTGGCATGCCTCGGTCCACTCAAAGCGGCCCCTTCTCAGCACCTCGAAGAAGGGTCTGCAACGCTCCGCCGACCTGGACATAAACCTTCTAAGAGCCGTAACCCTGCCGTTAAGCCTTTGTACCTCCTTGACTGTCCTCGGAGCCGACATTTCCACAATCGCTTGGACTTTGTCGGGGTTGACATCGATCCCTCGGCGTGACACGAGGTAGCTGAGGAATTTTCCTGCTCGGACACCGAAGACCATTTTTCAGGATTTAGCTTCATTTCGTACCTCCGCAGTACGTCGAAAGCCTCAACTAGATCACGAACGGGTCTTCGGCTCGTCGGCTCTTTACCAGCATGTCATCAATATAGATCTCCATTGTCTTCCCGATTTGTGCTTCGAACATGATATTTACGAGCCTCTGGTACGTGCCCCTGCATTTTTTAATCCGAACGGCATGCGAGTGAAGCAATACAGACCTTTCTCCGTGGTGAAGGACGTCTTTTCTTCATCTTCCGGGGCCATTCTGATCTGATGGTACCCGGAGTAGGCGTCAAGGAAGCTCAGCAGCTCATGCCCCACCGTTGAATTGATGAGCTGGTCGATGCGAAGGAGCGGGAAGCTGTCCTTCGGACATGCTTTGTTCAGGTCGGTGAAGTCCACACACATCCGCCATTTCCCATTTGCCTTCCTTACTAAGACGACGTTAGCGACCCATTCGGGGTAGAATGAATCTCGAACGGTTCCTACATGCAAATATTTTGCCAGGTTGTTGTCGACAGCCTCCTACCGATCAGCCGACAAAGGTCTCTTCTTTTGGCGGACTGGTCGGACGTCGGGGTTCACGTTCAGGTGGTGCTGGATAACCTTTGGATCAATCCCTGGTAGGTCGTCATCCGACTAGGCGAACACATCGCAGCTCTGCTTGAGGAAGGCGACGACCTCCGCTTCCAGGTTGTTAAGTTCGGTTCCTACGATGAACGCGCCCTTTTCTACCTCTATTTGTTTGGTTTGCTCTACAGGCTCGTGCCTTTCAACATCATCAAAATTAGGTGCATACTCCGAAATTATTGGTTCTTTTGCTTTGATAGAGTTTACATAGCATCGGCGGGCCTCGGCCTGACATCCGATAACCTCGCCAATCCCCTCGGGGGTCAGAAACTTCAACTTTTGATGGTAGGTTGAAGGTACTCCCCCCAGCTTTCCCAACAGGCCCCGACCAAAGATCGCGTTGTAGGCCGACTGTACCTTTACAACAAGGAAGTCAATCTCAACCATTACACGGCGTGGCCGGGTGCCTAGGGTTACTTTTAATTTAATCGACCCTTCGGCATTCACAGGCGTCCCGCTGAAGCCAAACAATGGGGTCACGATCGGTTTGAGTTCCGTACTCAAGTTGGTCATTTTAAGGAAACAGTCGTAAAAAAGGACAACAGGTACAGCTCCGTTATCAATAAGGATACGGTGTACATCAAACCCATCGACGTCCGCGTGGATTACTAACGCGTCATCGTGGGGAAGACTAAGCCCGACAACATCCTCATCAGAGAAAGTGATGACGCCCTCGACCTTTGATGCCAACCTGTTCGACCCACCTTCCGCTGCTACTACTGACGCATAGGCCTTTCGTTTTCTCCCGCTGTCGCCTCCGCTTGCCGAGCCGCCCGTGAGGATAAGGACGGCCCCTTTTCCTTCAACGACCTCGCGATTGTTCTCTGGGGAGCGTGCCTTTGTCCGCCCATCTACGACGTCTTTGCCGATGATCCCTCTACGCAACATCTACGCAATCTCCATTTTCAGACTCCTGCACTGGTCGGTGAGATGACCATGCTCCTTGTGGTAGTCGCAGTAGAGGTTAGCTCCTCGGCCGGACGGGGCTCTCGTCATTGGCTCGGGCCTTCAGAACTCCGGAAGTTTTTCGATGATGGGGAGGATCTCGGAAGGGAGCCTCTCGAAGCGGGGGAGGTCTCTAACGCGGTGTGATTCATCTGGATGACGATCGCGCTCGGAGTCCCTTCGCCTTTCTGATTCTCGTCGTCCCTCTCCTTACGGCGGTTCCTCCCTCCTCGGTTTCTTCACCGCCTCAGCTCCAGTTGATCCATGCTCGGAAGGTCACCTGAGCCTTCCCGCCACACCGAGGGTCGACTCCAGCCTTACGTACTTCTGCATTCTAGAGAGGAGGTCGGAGAGACTTACAGGCGGCTTTTTTGCTATGGAGGCTACGAATGCTGTGTCGGAGCACACCCTTGTTAGGATGTTGACCGCCGTCCTCAGGTCCAGATCCACCACCTTCATTACTTCGATCTGAAATCACTTGGCGTAGTCTTGGAACATCTCTCCTTCCTTCTGGGCGACGAGCCACAAGTCGTCGGTGCATAGCGAGTGCTGAACAGTGTTGTAGAAATGGTCTAGGAACCGCTGGGCCAGGTCGGAAAAGCTGACGACCGACCTGGCCGAGAGTGCCTTGAACCACTGCAGTGCTGCATCGTCCAGGGTAGACATAAAAGCACGACATTTCAAAGCATCGGATATTTACCATTTCCACTTGCCCCTGGAAGTGGTCGAGGTGATGAACGGGGTTGGTGGTCCCATTGTAGCGCCTAAACTTTGGCAGCTGTAACTTTGCTGGTACGGGTGCCGAGGTGATTTCCTCGGAAAATGGCGAGGAAGTCAGGAGCGTCGCAACCGAGGGTACTCGGGTGCCACGCTGCAATGCATCTATTTTTCTGTTCATTTCTTGCAAGTCGTCCTTCCACCGAGGATCAACTGGTAGCGCGCTCGCCGCGGCTGGAGTTGACTCCGCCGAGAAGTGATCGGCGACGTCCATGACCGTGGCTGGTGCGATTGGATGTGTGACGACCTGCTGAGGAGCTGGTGGCGGCATTATGTGTGTAACTTGGTGAACGTCAACATGGCTTACCGACAATGCTGGTGGGACTGCTTGTTGACCTGGTAGACCCGCGTCCCCCTGGGTATCCGGATCCTGAACCACTTGGTGACTCTGGGCGTTGCCCTGGTTTGGGGGTACCTGCTGGTTCTGCTCTATCCTTTCCAATACTTGCTGGAGACTCGCGAGCATCTGTTCGACGCAATCAAGGCGTGAGGAGGTTGCCGAGTCTTGGTCCCCTGCTTCGGAAGCACCTCCAGCGACCTCCTCAATCACATTGGTGGGGGCCACTTCATCGCCAGACGACCGCGCGATCATCTTTCCCTTGGGTGCCATGGAGAAAAAAGTTTTTTGTTCGAAGAGTTCCCACAGATGGCGCCAAATGTTGCTGCTGGAGCAAGCAGGTTCGGCTGATGTCAAACGGAAGTTGACCCAGGGGATGGATGATGTTGCGCCAACGTCCTGCCGACGAGTGCCAACCTGCAAAGACCACAAGAGGCCTCGTGGGTAAACACTCCGACGATCGAGTTAGGCTAAATTCAGAGTGGAGAGCTTTTCCGACTAAAGAATCACGTACCTCTCTAAGGTGGATTACCTCTCCTTTTATAGGGGATTGCTGGTGAGGGGGGCCGTGGGAGCCACCTATGGACATGTCTGTAATCTCCTCCCTTAACCTCGCCATTCGAAGTCACATATGGAAAGCGTGCCCAAAAAGGGGCCCGGACTCCGTAGGCCAGCTGTCGCCGAGGTGGCAAGCGGCCCTAATCCCGGACTTGCCATTAGCGAGAGTTTCCTTCATAAGCACGCGCAGTTATCGGTGGTTGCATAGTCGAAACTTTCAGATCCTGATGCCCATGACGGGTAGGACAGCCAACATCACCAAGTCCCTCTTGTGAGGAAGGGTCCAGATGAGCTGACCGAGGAGTTGGGTCGTCGGCGGTCCGAGGAGGACCAGGGTCGGTATGTCGCCGGATTGCCATCAGGTCGACTAATAATGCCCAGTATCAGTGACAACTGATACATCGCCTTCACATTGCATACATCCCGACACGTGACACAATTACTTCGACCGCAAATGACAAAAATTAATTAGTAATTGTTACTGCTATAGTAACATAGCTCGGCTCCAACCGAGGTGACCGCTGAGGCGCTTCTCACCAGACAGAGCCGAGACGACCAAGCCGATGAATCCTTTTGAGGCGCGCTTGGCCGACGTGCAAAGCTGCTCCCGACCTCCCGACCTGACCTGCAAAGCCCGCCGAGTGGGATCGGAGGGGAGACACTCTGATGCTCAAGTCAGTCGTTAGCCGAGCAGAATGGCGTAGCATGGGGGAGAACAGCGTACCTTGGCCTGTGGAGTGTCTACTCTTTATATAGTGTTAGGACACGTACGTGTGAGCTGGACGAACCGCCAATCTCGCTGGGAGTTACCGAGATTCCCGTCGGATTGGGTGCCGTTACTTCTGCTGAGTTGCGATGATCGTGGTTGCCACCTGTAGGCCTGATCACTGAGATCGTGGCCTTAATGACTGTGGCTTGCGGTTCCGTGATTCTCGGTCACTGCCTCATTCGCCTGTTGACCCTGTGTGGGTTGCGATGGGGCGCATGAGAGGGCCGAGCTCCAGGTCGGTGCGATCCGGGCTTCGATGACCCGAGGTACAAGAGGGTGAGTTCTCGCTTGTTGGATTCGCAAGACTTCCAAGGCCAAGCAGTAGGCAGGGCCGCCTGGGCCGAGCCGTGGACGCCCGAGATGTACAGACCTGCTGACGTATAGCTAGGTGAGACCGTAGACTGGATGTCGAACAATGCCCTTTATGAGGTCGGCTGACTCGAGGCCCGAGATCCGAACTGGTTTTCATCCGAGGTGAGGTTCATGCCAATCAGCCATAGTTGTTGAATGTCGGACTTTCCTCAGATGTTGGTCGGCTATACTCGGGGTTAGTCGACCTGCCTGGAAACCCCCGTAACACTGGGCCCCTAGGTTCACGTCGGACCGTGAACGCGGGCCGAGGTGAAGCTAAATTTTTCCTACTGGAAGCAAATGCCCTGCCACGTGGCGCTACTGACCCACGTGCTCACGAGGACGCTAAATGTCAGAGCCGCCGAACGTTGCTTCATCTGACAAACCGCCTGGCGTCGCTACGGAGGCTGCGCTGACATCATTGCGCCGCCTCGTCCTCCGAGCGCAATCATAGCGTTCCTTGCTTCCTACACTGATCAGGATCCGAGGGGTCGGCCCCCAGCCAATCCGGTGATGACATGTGGGCCGATCTTAACCACTGGCTTAAAAGTCGGATCCCTACCATTAGATTCGATTGGCCTCCCGACCCTATAAATATTGGGGTCTGCTGCCGAAAGCTTGCCCTTGCTTTCGCGCACGACCACACACTAGACGACCAGCCGACGTGCCGACGTCTCCGTCATCTGTCCGAGCTTTCGTCCGTCCGTTGCTTGCTTCCGAGGTAAGCGATGTCTTAGAGTTCGTCTTCTTCCTTTTGTCCTCGTCTTCACGAGGGTTCGTCGTCTAGAGGTTCTCCTTCCGAGAACTCTTCTTCTTGCTTCTCGGGGGCGGTTTGCTCTGATGGAGCACCCCCTTCTCCTCGGTCTGACGGCGGGCCGTCAGACCATTCTGATGACTATTTCATTGTTGATCCTAGGACTTACGTTCCCAAGGATGCTTCTGCTCATACTTCTGGGGCTCACCGTCCGGCCGACAATGTCGCCGACGCTCAGTGTGAAACCACCGACGAGACCCTCCAATGGATGAAAACTCATCCTGGTCTTGTATTTCCGGAGGGCTACTCCATGTATCATGCGAGTCAGCTCCGTGCTCACTACGTAGCCAAGGGCGGGGTTTGTATTTATGCTGAAGCCGTCCGAGCTGGTTTCTGTCTCCCATTACATCCTTTCATCATCCTTCTCCTCTTCAAGTTGGGAGTAGCTCCGTCACAACTGACCCCCAACTCATGGAGGTCGGTTGTCAGCTTCTTGGCGGTATGTGCACTGGCTAGGGTCCTTCCGTCCACGCGCCTTTTCTTTTATTGTTTCTCGGTCAAAGCTTTCGGGGATTGGTTGTATTTCGCAGCTCGGTCCGGACGGAAAATCCTCAATCGAATGCCTTCTTCTGTTCACAACTGGAAGAGGCAGTTTGTTTTTCTTCATAGCCCGACGGGGTGGCCATTTCCGACCACCTGGATGGCAGTGAATGTTCACCAAAAAGCCTTCCGAGCTCCAAACCTCATTGAATCCGAGCTCGCGGAGTTTGACTCATTACAGGTGCTGGATCCACCCAACCTGTTTCGGCTCGACGGGTTGTTCAAATTGATTGTCAAGACCGACAAAGGTCATTCCCTTTTCGTCGCTACCTTTATTTTTCGTGCGATTTGAAAACTGACCAACTACTTCCTCTTGCAGTGATGGCCGACAGAGGCAAGTCGTCGGTTGCTCCCGACGTCGGCCAGGGGAAAGGGACCTCTCTCGCTGACCGAGCAGCACAGAGGTTCGCGGGTCACAGTAAGAAGACCGCCGTAAGGGCACCTAAGCGCCCGAGGGAGGAAACCAGTGACTCAGCTCGTCAGACGAGGCGGCGATCATCGGATCCTCGGCCGACGTCACCTCAAAGGCGAGGGCACGAGCTGCCGGTGGAGCAGCCGACCACCAATCAGCACGTCGTGAGCCCCCAGTCGTCGTCAGCGTGAACGGAGGAGCCTTCCACCACTGAATGGGCACGTCGGGCGACCCCGGCAAGAACGCTGGCCCAGTCCTCGGCTAAGAGATCCAACGAGATCGTGGAAGAGTTATACGGTTCCATGCAGACCCAGCTGGGCCTGGTCGGGGCCTTGTTCAAGAAGGCAGAGAAGTCTCAGGCAGCGGCCGACCAGCGGGTCCTCGAGGCCACGAACAAGGCAAAAGAGGCCGAGAAGAGGGCCAGAAATACAGAGAAACTCCTCGATGTGGAGCGACAAAGGCAAAGAGAGCCGAGGAGGATGCCGCTCGGATGACCAAGGCGGCCGAGGACCTTAAAGAGGCTCTTCGTATGAAGGAAGGGTTGCTTGAGGTGGCCAAGGCCCAGAATTCGAAGCTGGCCGAGGAGGAGCGTGAAAGGATTATCACAGAATACCGCGACTCCGAGGAGCTGAATGAAGAGGTTGACAATCTCTTCAAGGCCGGGTACGACCACTGCGTCAAGGACATCCCCAAACTGCATCCCGAATATGATTTGTCGGGTCTGGAAGATGCCGAGGATGACCCTGGTGAGGCTGAGGACCGAGCTGAAGTCGCCGTCGAGGCGCAGGGTGCTGTAGCCGAGGGGGGTCCCGCTGCTGACGAGACACCCATTGTCGTTGCTTCAGATCATACTGCTACTATCGAGGCTCAGATCACGGTGTCTGATGATGTTGTAGTTGATTGATTGCCTTGCGTTGGCAATCGGCTTTGTAATGCACCTTTTTATAAATGGAAATGTCCAACTCTTTTGGTATTGCTCGTTTGTCGTTTGGTTTGATCTCATTTTTTACGTCGGCCGCTGCATCGGTTTCTGACGATTGCCGAGGCGTCCTTGTTCTTGTCGTCCAAGTGTACTGCGTGTGCCAAATACGTGCCAGATGGTGTTTCGGTTTCGATTTCTGACGAGTGCCTTAGCGACCTCGTTCAGCATACATGTCGTCCGCGTTCAGTGTCGAAGCAACCGTGTGGCTCGGTCGAAGCTACCTCGTGGGTGTTGTGCCGAAGCCTCTAGAAGCTCGGATTGCTGAGGGGCCGAAGCGACCGTATCAGGAGCTCGGAGTGCCGGAGCGACCTCGGACGAGCTACTATTCGCGTGCCGAAGCGACCACGCCTTCAAGAGCTCGGAGTGCCAAAGTGACCTCGGACGAGCTACGATACGTGTGCCGAAGCGACCACGCCTTCAAGATCTCGGAGTGCCGGAGCGACCTCGGACGAGCTACGATACGTGTGCCGAAGCGACGACGCCTTCAAGAGCTCGGAGTGCCGGAGCGACCTCGGACGAGCTACGATACGTGTGCCAAAGAGACCACGCCTTCAAGAGCTCGGAGTACCGGAGCGACCTCGGACGAGCTACGATACGTGTGCCGAAGCGACCACGCCTTCAAGAGCTCGGAGTACCGGAGCGACCTCGGACGAGCTACGATACGTGTGCCGAAGCGACCACGCCTTCAAGAGCTCGGAGTACCGGAGCGATATCGGACGAGCTACGATACGTGTGCCGAAGCGACCACGCCTTCAAGAGCTCGGAGTGCCAGAGTGACCTCGGACGAGCTACGATACGTGTGCCGAAGCGACCATGCCTTCAAGAGCTCGGAGTACCAGAGCGACCTTGGATGAGCTACGATACGTGTGCCGAAGCGACCATGCCTTCAAGAGCTCGAAGTGACGGAGTGACCTCGGACGAGCTATGATACGTGTGCCGAAGCGACCACGCCTTCAAGATCTCGGAGTACCGGAGCGACCTCGGACGAGCTACGATACGAGTGTCGAAGCGACCACGCCTTCAAGAGCTCAGAGTACCGGAGCGACCTCAGACGAGCTACGATACGTGTGCCGAAGCGACCACGCCTTCAAGAGCTCGGAGTGCCGAAGTGACCTCGGACGAGCTACGATACGTGTGTCGAAGCGACCACGCCTTCAAGAGCTCGGAGTACCGGAGCGACCTCGGACGAGCTACGATACGTGTGCCAAAGCGACCATGCCTTCGAGAGCTCGGAGTACCAGAGCGACCTCGGACGAGCTACGATACGTGTGCCGAAGCGACCACACCTTTTTATCATACGTTGGATTCTCGGTTCATGATCATCCGAGGAGATCTCGACCGATAGGATCGCTCTGATCTGAAACTCGTCGGCCATTGGGCCGACCCTAAATGATTTTTGAAGAGCTTCATGATGTTTGTGCTTAGGTGCGGCAAACCATGTGTTCGGGGGTATCAAACGAATATTTGTTGCTGAGTTTTGGCTTCTTGGTCATAACTAAATCATTCATGAAAAAGATCATAGCATTCAGTCTGTGTTGTGGGTGATAACGCTTACCTCGGCCTCGTGTGTAGGGGCTTATGACCCGCTCGTGAGGTCGTCAAGATTGTATCCGCATTCGTAATAGTCGGTCGTTAAGGCGGCCCGACCTGTTACCATGTCTCTTTATCTCTTGGTCGGCCCTAGAGCCGAGCATGGAGATGGGCTCGAAATCTGAACTTAGTTGAGACCAGATAGGTGCTCATGAGATGCCAAGTGAAGGTGGTGCTTAATTCCAACTTCTCAAATGCAGTGAATTTACGGGGAGGAGGTTAGTTGACAGCGGTATTCAAGGCAAGCCTGACGTGTACCCTAGCTTTATCCAAGGAATGTTTGCAAATTGATATCCCATCCTCGCAGACGAGGTCATGTCAGTGACCATGTATCACAGGTCGGCAGCAAAAGCGGCCTGAGCCTTCTTTTCATTCGTCGCTAGAGCATGTCATGTGGTTGGCCCCCGAGTCGACCAGTCGATTGTTTTGGTCGGCCGCCCCGCTGATTGCATCAAATGCTCCAAGGGCTATTGCGTTCTCTACGCTTGGTGGAGTTCAGCTGAGAGTAGGAGGGGAAAACGTACTGACCTTTTGTAACGTTTCCCACAGACGGCGCCAATGTTACTGCTATAGTAACATAGCTCGGCTCCAGCCGAGGTGACCGCTGAGGCGCTTCTCGCCAGACGGAGCCGAGACGACCAAGTCGATGAATCCTTTTGAGGCGCGCTTGGCCGACGTGCGAAGCTGCTCCCGACCTCCCGACCTGACCTGCAAAGCCCGCCGAGTGGGCTCGGCGGGGAGACACTCCGATGCTCAAGTCAGTCGCTAGCCGAGCAGAATGGCGTAGCATAGGGGAGAACAGCGTATCTTGGCCTGTGGAGTGTCTACCCTTTATATAGTGTTAGGACACGTATGTGTGAGCTGGATGAGCCGCCAATCTCGCTGGGAGTTACCGAGATTCCCACCGGATTGGGTGCCGTTACTTCTGCTGAGTTGTGATGATCGTGGTTGCCACCTGTAGGCCTAATCGCTGAGATCGTGGCCTTAATGACTGTGGCTTGCAGTTCCGTGATTCTCGGTCACTGCCCCATTCGCCTGTTGACCCTGTGTGGGTTGCGATGGGGCGCATGAGAGGGCCGTGCTCCAGGTCGGCGCGATCCGGGCTTCGATGACCCGAGATACAAGAGGGTGAGTTCTCGCTTGTTGGATTCGCAAGACTGCCTGGGCCGAGCAGTAGGCAGGGCCGCCTGGGCCGAGCTGTGGACGCCCGAGACGTACAGACCTGCTGACGTATAGCTAGGTGAGGCCGTAGACTAGATGTCGAACAATGCCCTTTATGAGGTCGGATGACCCGAGGCCCGAGATCCGAACTGATTTTCATCTGAGGTGAGGTTCATGCCAATCAGCCAGAGTTGCTGAATGTCGGACTTTCCTCAGATGTTGGTCGGCTATACTCGGAGTTAGCCGACTTGCCTGGAAACCCCCGTAACAGTAATGATTAAAAAATTAAATTGTGATCAACAAGTAACATTATAAAAATGAACGCAATATCCATCCTGTCGTATAAAAAACACGACAAAGCTATACATCAAAATGTGAAAAAAAAAACTGTCGGAAACGGTTACACATATTGTAGCAAAAAAGGGGGCGCCCCGCCCGTTTCGCGTGCCGAAACGCAGAGTGGTTGTGGAGTGCGGAACTGTTGGATTTCAATCCGACGGTTCCGCAGTATATTACGGTGGGAGAGAGAGATGGAAGCAGGAAAGCGCGAGCGGAGAATGTGCAGATCTTGATGATGGGGGAGGTCTTGCTATCTTGGTGGTGATAACTGCTGTCGCAGATGCTACGGAGATGGAGAACGCGCTCCCTGCGACGCTGCCCAGACAAGTGCGGCAACATCAGCATCCCTTACTCTTTCGGCGCCGGCGCTGGCGTTGGCTGCTTCCGGTAGGGCTTCGTGCAAGGTCCCCGGCCGGACCGACGATTCCGCGGGCCCATCCAAGTTGTTGACAGAGACGCTGACACCGGGAGGAATGATCGAGGGGGGTAGATCCTCCTGCCCAGCGAACCATGCGCATGAGGTTGTAGACGGGAGCGCAACTGCTATGATCGGATCGTTTCAGCGCCGTCAACGAAGGCCAGCACGCAGCCGATCAACCTGACCTCCAGGGACAAGCCCTTCACGGACCTTGCTGTTGAAAATAGTAGTGTCTTTCAGTTTTTAAGATGCCTTTCCTGTGTTCAATATTAGATTTTATTTTTTTTGTCCCGTATTAGAAAATGAAAAGGTCCAACTTTAATTTATATTGAGTTTTGTGTACGAACTAATTGAGTTGTCTAGGTTGTAGTAGAACAGACACCACCTGCTCATACACCTCACCTCACCACATTGTAGTCGCATTTTGTCTCTTAACCTTTTATTTTTACTTATTTTCCAGTTTTTTTGGAGAAATCCAAGGGCATTTGGCATATGGCCCAAGAAGCTCGACAGGTGCTTCTTAGATGGCACCTTCTTAGATGGCACCTTCTGGCCTAACTGATCCGTTGGGGTCTGTGGGCATAAAAGCCCAATAGGTGTTTCCTATGCGCACGGTTGGCCAAACCGCATCCAGCCATAGTACGGTCGCGTCACTCCAAGGGGTGAACCGGGCATGCCGCAGTGGCACGCCGCGGATAGGTACGGTCCGGTCCGCGGACACCATTTTAATCTGTTTTTTTTTTTTTTCTTCCTCTCTCACATTCGATGTATCTAAGATCTAAATGGTGTTTAATTGAGGTAAAATTTTAAACATAAGTTAATAAAAAGATGATACAAATTATAGGAATTTTATTTTAATTTTTTTAAATTAATTTGTCGTCGAATAAAAATTCTCCCAAAAATATTAAGTCGACTTAATCTCAACATCTAAGAGTCTAAATGGTGTCTAATGGAAATAAAATTTCAAACATAGTCTAATTAAGAGATGATATAAATTATAGTAGTTTAGTTTAATTTTTAAAATTAATTTTTTGTCAAGTAAAATTATCTCAAAAATTATTAGGGCGACTTAATTCTCAACATTTATGCATCAATAATCTTGATAGTTTATTTTTAGAATCAGTATTTTTTCTAGTAATTATGATGACTTCATATTTGACTTTATTTTCGGAACTAAATGTCGTCCCGTTGAAGGCACAGGGTTCGCCGTACAGCGGCAAACTTTGTGTGTACTTAAGGGGTCTAAATGATGTCTAATTGAGATAAAATTTCAAACATAAGCTAATTAAGAGATGATACAAATTATAATAATTATAGTTTAATTTTTTAAATTAATTTTTTGTCAAGTAAAAATTGTCCCAAAAATCATTAGGTCGACTTAATCTCAACATCTATGCATCAATAATTCTTAGTATTTTATATTTTTAGAATCAGTATATTTTTTTAGTAATTATGATGACGTCAAATTTGACTTTATTTTTGGAACCGAATGTCGTCCCATTGAATTGCACACAATCAAAGATAGTACCAGAATTATATTAATAATATAAAAATATTCTAAAATTAAAAATAATCATGTTTTATATAAGTGATCATGTCTTACGTATAATTTACTATCTCTTTTAATTTCTTAGTATCATATTAATATTTTATTATAAATTTTAAGACGTTACAGTTTTGTTTCTGTTTTCAGATTATTGGTGTTGATCTGATGGAATACATTGGTCATATCATGAATAACTTTCATGAAGAGCTCAAAGGCTGGATCACCCTCGTTCAGGCTGTAGAGAAGTCGCACTCATTGCTAGTTTGGATCGCGATATGAGAGAGAAGGTCAAGAATAATTCATTGTATCTTTAACCACATACCTTCATTTGATGTGATTTTAATTGGAGCTCGTAGAGGAAGTCGTAGGGAACAACTTTCAAGAAAAAGTTTCGAAGAGATATGCCCTCGTTTGAGATGAATAAGGTTTGATAATCTTGTATATGTAGATCATGATATATATGAGAGAGAATGTGAAGAATAATCTACTATAATTTTGGGCACATACTACCAATTGAGGTGATTCCACTTTGAGGACGAAGCTGAAGAAGAGTAGAACAACTTTGATGAAGACCTCGTGAGTATATCAGCTCTTTTTCATACTGTAGAAGGTGTGATACCTCTGATAGTTCTGGAGGATATGAGAGAGAAAGGGGAGAGAGAAATGGTGCAACGTTGAGAATGACTTCTCCTCTGACTTTGGGGCGATAGGACTTGGTGAGCAGAGCCTCTATAGATCTCTTCACGTGGTGGTAGTTTTTTCCTATCCTATAGAGTCCTAAGATGTGTTTAAGAGAGAGAGAGAGAGAGAGAAAGTACAATCTCGAGTTAGAGAGAGAGTCCATACATGAGAAGAGATGGAGAGTCTATCTTAAGTTTGGATGGAAAGTCTTCTTTTGAAGTTAATTTGCTCATTTTAAATATTCAACAAGTCACAAAACTAAAAAAATAAATCAAACAAGTCATTTTCCCACCGTATCTCAGTGGTACGGTACGGTATCGTACCGTACCTTCCCATGGAGAATACGACACAGCCGATCCGGGTGGTACGGCGAACCTTGCCTATGCGTCATCTTTTGGTTCTTAAAAGAATTCTTTCTCTTCTAAAAAATACTAATTACAAGACATGTATTACAATAAAATTGATATGGATGATTTGAAAAGTAATTTATTAGTTAAAATTTGAGAGTATGACTAGATTTTTTTCTCTCTATTCTTCAACTAATAAAATTACTTATCAAATAATTCACATAAACCTTCATTTCCCTCCTCCTTTATATCAAAAGGTATTGAGAGGGTAGGAGACACACTGGACAAAATAGAGGTACTACCCTTCTCTCTCTACTCTTCACCTTTTTCTTGCTCTCGTATTCCGACTACTGGTTCTGTTGTGACGTCATCTAAGTATCTCCTCCAGCATGCATGTCTGTGCACTATTGTGGGGGTGAATTTCTCTCTAAAGATATTACCATAAACTTGCCCCGATCTACTATTTTTTTCCCACTCTTTTCCATTTTATGGTTCATAGTTCTTATATAACTAACAATTTTATAGAGAAATATTTGTCATATCTCCAAAAACCACTATGGATGATGCTTTCAAACCTAAGAAGTTAGCCGGCCATAACTTTTAGAGAAAGACTTAGTGCACTTTCGTATTGCACTTAAGTGCAATATGACTAGACAACAAGTCTATGTGGCATCCAGCAATTGGGTTGCCACTTTATCCACTCCTCATGTGATGGGTGCCACATGGATTATTGCCTAATCATATTGCACTTAAAGTGTAATATAGAAGTGCACTAAGTCTTTCTCTAACTTTGAACATATGGCAAACTAGGATGAGGTTCAGGTTAATATATATCACTCAATCTATTTTGGGTGATTATCATGGTTGAATCAAAGTCTAATAATGAGTACTATTTATTGGGGGGGGGGGGGGGGGGGGGGGGGGGGAGTTTCAGAAAAAGTTTCAGAAGTAGTAGCGGATGTAGGAATTTTATTTAGTGGGGTCATCTTATTAATTCAATAGGGCCACTCGGTTTTAAAATAAAAATCTAACCAAATTAATTTAATAAAAATTTAAAAACTCTCTAATAAAATTTTAAAAATCTTGTGGAGTCCTAAGACCCCACTAGATATGCTCTAGATTCGCCACTGTCCAGAAGAAGAATTATCATTACATTCAAAAAATCTTAAGCATGCTTAGTGATAACTACATAATATCTATTTGAATTATACGTATGCACGTGAATTATGACTTGTTTTAGAGTGTAAATGAATATAGTGTCACCGATGCTAGAAAAGATATGTATTTTATTGAGAAATACCATGATTATCAAGTGGTGGATGGAAAACTTGTAACAGAGCAAACCCATGATTTACAAAATTATGGGGGTGCTTAGACAAAATATAATCTTGCTCGAAAAATATCAAGTAGAGATGGTTATTGCTAAACTTCCTCCGTCATAGAAAGATTTTATGTATGTAATGACCTGGGTTCCACAACCCATTATGTCACGCCCTGACCAAGGGAAGAAACATTAAGACATGACAGAAATAATGGGATCAAGAGGATGCTTAAGAAAATTGTACATTTTATTCACAAGTACTTAAATAAATCTTACATTAACTAAGTTTAATACAAGTCAGTTACAATAAATTATACTCCACATAATGGGGGGAAGACCAGCAACATTAAAACAAAAGGATTGATTAAGGTATTGATAACATTTTTTTTGTATTCTAGGCCAGTTGACTTAGTCTTGACCTGTACAACAGATCCCAAATTCAATACTTAAGATCTATGCCTAAATCATGTATATTTATAAATCTTTTAAAAATCACCTAATAATTTTGAGAGACTTGAGAATCGAATTCATGATCTTCTGATGTACAACGAATATTCTACCAATCGGGCCACTCTGTGTACAAAATTTTGGTAACATGATGACAAATATATTGATGTTTAGATGATCTACTTACTTGAATGTTTAAATTTCAAAATTTGTGTATTTACTTAAATGTTTAAGATAAAAAAAGTTTCAACTTCATTACTATTCTTTTAATAGATGACTTCCGATACCAACTCTAAGTCTCGTGATGGCTCTAGGACTCGAAGACATCAGACTCTATCTCTCCCTGCCCCTCCTCCCTTATAGTATTTAAGGAATCTCAAGGCTCTTCATCTACGTCCACATCTTCTATAGTAAATATGTATTTTAATTTGATTAGTTCATTTATATTTTATTTTATTTTATAATTTAACATAATTATCTTCATTATTTATGTTTAAACAGCCCATCATCTAGTACACATGGGAGAAGGACACTGGATGTTAAGGGGCCACTAGAGGCATCACGGAGAGGAGGTTGGGCGAGGGTGAGTAATGGAATGTCTCGATCATCTAAAGATACAATGTAAAGCATGAAGGGGATACATTTACGAGTTGTACGTGCGTCATTGCAAAAATGCATTGTAAGATCTGGCAAAAAGATTTAGTCAAACTTCCTACATTGAAGAAGAGATAATATTTAGAGATTTTCAAGCAATAATATTTAAAATGAATGATATATATATATATATATCTAATTTGTTTTTAATTAATTTGATGATGACGTACCATTGGGAGTGGACTAATGTAGATCAGGACATGCTTGCTCACATGAGCGTCATGCATGCACAGAAGGAAAGAGTAAGCCAATATACTTGTTTACTTTCTCATGTTGTTTATTTTTTCTTATGTTCATATATTAACATGAAATTTGTATTATATGACGGCATTTTAATGGCAAGTCCTTAGATGATGCAATTACCTCCATCTTGATAGGTGTTGATTCATCTGACTGATGAAAAATGTGTGAGACGTGGACCACCACAGACGAGTGGATAATAATGAAACTTATTTCATTAATTATAATTGCTTACAGTTATGTACTTGATATAAATTTGACAACAAATGCCTATTCCTTTTTTTAGAGGATCACTAGGCGTAATAATTAATGATTATCAATTGAAGGATGATTTGGTAAGTTATTTTTATGAATACTATTTTTCATTTATATCAATATGTTTTTATTGCTCTTTCTTATTTTGAGACAATTTCAATAGTCTCATTAGTATGGAGGTGATCCGCATTATCTTGAGCTTTTTAAGATAGATAGATGCAAAGACCTTGCAGAGATAGTAAGAGCTAGATAGATGACGAGAGCATGAGGTAATATGCAAGTAAATTTATTTTCTTATTTAATGTTTATGTGAATATTTCTCATTAAAATATTATATCATTAATATATTTTTCTCTCTACATTTGATATAGAAGAGATGTTGTAGTTGATGACTCCCCCTTTAGACACCAATGCCAAGAGCCGCACCCCTCTTACAATTGATGAGATCTTCATTTGGGTCATGGGAAAAGACTAATCAGGTCGTGTTCGTTGTGCAGGTGGTGCAAAGACGCTCCACACATGGTATGGGTCGACAGGAGCATCTAGCTCTTCAACCCAACAAAGGAAGGCAGTGTCTGAGGGCACAGGATGAGCAAATACATATGCAAAGCGAGCAGATGGAGCAGATGTGCACACAACTTTCTGATATGGGCGCACATAACTCTCACAGATGGACTAGATGCATGTGCAGATGGAGCAAATGAGCACACTACTCACCCATATGTAGGCGTCACAGGTTCAGAGACTTCCTCCACCAATTCAGAGCGACAGCAGGATAGAGGCTAATGATTTCCCTGATCGTGATGATGTTTCTTGATTTGACTCTTTGTATTTGTATTGTGATCATGTTTGATTTGATTTTTTTACATTAATATTTTAAATTTATTTATATATTTTTTTGGTTAGTGAATATTTGATATTTATGTCAGTTGCATGAATTGTTTGAATGATCTAGCAACTTTAGGTGGTGGCTTAAATGTATGTTAAATTTTCAATAATCTAGCAAGTCTGGGTGTTAGCTCATCTTATTTGTACATACAGGGTAACAACTTATTTTTGTTAATCATATTTTAAATATATATATATATATATATGCCAACAACCGTGACCGCTAGTTTATGTTTGGACATATGTTAGCAGCTGCTCAACTGTTGACATAGCTAATATCGGCAGTCACAAAAGCCACTAACATAAAGACCAAGGGCTAACGTAGCCACTGACATATGGTGATATGTCAACTATGTTGTATTCGTTGACATATCACCATATATCAACAGCTACACAATCATAGACAAATCCGCATATATCAACAGTGATGTAGTTGTTAATATATCGCACTATATCAACAGCTACTCAATCGTCGACAAATATATATATATATATATGAACGATTCAACGGTTATATAACATGTTGTGTCAGCGGCTGACTAGCCACGAACAAATATGCATATATCGTCGACTAGATGAGCAGGTGACATATCTTACCAGTGTCGATAGTTGGTGGTTAGTCAGTGGTAATTGTACTTTTGTAAGCGACTTTGGCAGCGACTTCTTAGCGTTGACATATCTTTTTGTCAGCAATTTTGAGTTTTTTGCCGGGCGTTGCCGTCCCTGTAGTGATCTTTTGGTTTCTAAAGGATGTCTAGCTTTCTCGTATATATGTGTAGGAGAGTATTGGGAGGATAGAGGACACACTATGGACTGTACAAAAATGTTGCCTCTCTCTCTCTCTCTCTCTCTCTCTCTCTCTCTCTCTCTCTCTCTCTCTCTCTCTCTCTCTCTCTCTCTCTCTCTCTCTCTCTGCTCTCTCTCCACTTTTTCTTGCTCTCTAATGTTTACACTATCAGTTCATCTTCTTGTGTCTCTCGTGGGTGACTATTATCTAAATACATCTTACAATATGCATTGTTGGAGTGATTGTTACATCTTAAAGAAGAACCGTAACATATCCATGTACCATTATGAGGAAAAATTTCTCTCTAGAGATAGAACCATAAACATGCCTTAATCTACTAAATTTTCCTCAATATCTCTCATCTATTTTATATTGAGAAAAGTTTAATGTACTTTCACATTGCACTTTAAGTATAATGTGATTAGGTAACAAGTACATGTGGCATCTAATAATTAGATTGTCACTTTATTACTCCTCATGTAAGAGGTGCCACATGAGTTATTACCTAATCACATTGTACTTAAAGTGCAATGTACAAGTACAATAAATTTTTCTCTTTTATATTAAATATATAGTTCTTAAAAACCAGCACAACTTCTCTCGCACCAAGAGCAAGTTCACCGTGGTTGGCCGCAACACAGTAGTAAGCATCCAGAGGTACCAAGCGCATCGTAAGATTAGGTCCCTGCCCGAACGGTCCTTGGGTGGGTGCGAGTTATGATCCACAAGGTGATACTAAGTTTAAGAGAAATATTTAGTACCTTTTAAGAAGTGTAATAAAAATAATGTGAATTATTTTCTAAATAATTTTATTAGGTAAAGAGGAAGAAATATTTATTATACCTTTCAACTAATAAAATTATTTGAAAAATAATCCACATCATTTTTATTATGAAAATTTGATTCCGATCTAATGTTGAGCAAGATGATTAATTTTCAATCCAGAGAAATTTCAAATGCAAGATCCGGCCCTATTTTCACCCAGAATTAATTTTGAGTCCAAAGTTGACGATTTTGTCAAGTTTTGTGACTGACTCCTCGATTGTTCCCCTAATTGATGAATATTACATAACTCGCCGTTCTTTTTAATTCCAAGTCCTTCATAATTCTAAAGTTAATATTTATGAAATTTCGGGTGCCCGTCTCAATCCCATTGTTGAAGGCGGGGCATTGGTGCGGTGGCCGCGAGCATTCACCGGTGGAGCTGACAGGACATCCCACTGGTGGCAGCACCATGCAATTGTTGGATAGGCAGACGTGACCCATTCGGCAATGGTCCAGTGCTCCGACGTGACTAAACCTTGTCTAATTGGTTGAAATTAACTCGTGGGGTATTTTGGGGTTTAACAAAAACTGAAAGTAGAGTAGTGTTACCAGGGTGGGTGCAAAATTAATTAACTTCACAGCCAATAGACTTTCTTAAAATTATAATTTTGGTCTTTAGACCCGAAATTAATTAACCCTTCTTAATTTAGACCGATAATTAATTTTCTCTTTTTATTATATATCTTTTTCTCTACGTTTTAATGCGATGCCTTCATTCCCAAGAGACTCAAAACAGTTCAACACCACCATCCCCTCCCCTCCGCAGCAAACTGAAAAGTGCTACAGCTCGCCGTGGGACTGCAGATTTTCAGCCCCGGCAGGTTGATCCCCTTTTCATGTCGGAGGACAAGATTATTGTACGAGCTTCCAAACTACGGCAACCTCCCGAGTTCTACACGACTCGTGCTACGCGACCGTGGCGTCAAAAGATGTGGTACTCGACCACCCTGCGCCGCAACAGGAACAGCAAGGTGCTTCGACGACGCAGCCAACCCCCCTACTAGCTAGCATCGAGGCAAACTTTGGATACATCTGCGAGTGCTTGGCCCGGACCTCTTCCGGGAATCCACACATCACCGGAAGTTGCAGCGCACGGTTCATGTCCCGGCAAATAATGACGACGATAACGATATATAATTGACATTACAACGTGCAATGCGCTATGTATCCACGATTTCTGCTGAATCGTCGCGACATATGCGCAGGTTCACATCATCTGTGTCGTCACTGATCACCAACCAAGCATATTGTTGGCAGACAGGCATAAAGAAGCTGGAGGGTCGACACTTTCTCCCGTCAAATTAATAATGAGCCACGGCTCAGTTGGTATTAGAGAAGTTAATTTTAGGCTTAAAAAATGTGAGAATTGTTCTATATCAGACAAATTTAAGAATATTTGTTTTTATATAATATTATCTTTAATGTCTCTTCAATATCTAAATTTTAAGAGTAATCTTATATTTTCAACGTGATATCGGAACAAATTTTCATTCTTTTTTTATTGTGGATACCACATGATCTTACCTTCTGTGGGGACTGGGTCAGCTGGCATATGCGGGGGCGTGTGAGAATTGTCCCATGTCGATAAATGTAAGAATGAGATTGTCCTTATATTTCCGACAAAAGATCCCATGCATCTTAATTTAGCCGTTGTGTAAGGGGGAGGAGTTTTAACTTATGAGTGGTTCAGACAGAGTAATACTCTTGGTAAATTGTCAGACTTGGGGGATTTGAACATGTGGTGGCTGTTTTCTGCCACCTAAGCCCATTGCGTCAAGGCCCATCAGCGCCTTCTTTTGTATGAGGCCTCTCCTGACGGTCCCACGCCTCTGGACAGACCAGTAAAAGGGCCCCACGTGCCTGACATCCCTGGTGAAGCATTGCCGAGCTCTTTTAGCGGAATGCTCCCGAATAGGGACGTTAATCCTGCTGCGCGGAACAACTCTGGATGCTACCGAACAGCACGTTCGAGCCCCATGCAGGTCACCTGCTCGGAAAGTATGTCCAAGGGTGCCGAACAGGTCTTCTGGCCTACGCCGCGGTTATAACCGCCCCGAGCTACGTGCCCCATCATCAAGACGTGTGTTAACCGCCTAGCATCCCAACGGACATCTGAGAGCATAACTCCACCTGTTATGCGCGTCCATCAAGGCGTCTTTCCAGGCACGATCCACTGGCGTTACGCATGCCTGCCTCGTCGCCTACGTCTATAAAAACACAGGTACAAGACCATGCACTAGTACGTTCTCTCTCACGCGAACACACCCTTACACATACAAACCCCCTGCCTTGCAAGCTTCATACTGACTTAGGCATCGGAGAGTTTTCTCGGTCTTCACCGGGCCCCCTGATCCAGCTCTGGTTTTGCAGGCTTCCGTCCGCACCGGCGTTCGTCTTCCCCATCTTCTTTAGTGGAGGCCCGTTTGGCTCCGGCCCAAACAGAAACATACCACCACATTTGGCGCCGTCTGTGGGAACGACACAGCCATGGCTCGCGGACGATCCTCTTACCAGAACGTGGGGAGTAGGGCGACGAGATCCCGACAGTCGCGAGCGGACTCTCGCCGGCGATCCCCCCCTGTTGACGTCACATCTCCCCTGTTGGCGTTAACAACGACGTCCCTGCACCAGCGGCCGCCGCGCCCGCAACTGCCCTGGAAGTGGCAGAACTTCGGGGGCAGATGCAGCAGTTAACAGGCGTCTTCCTTGCCCTGCAGGCTCAGCTGGCTGGACCGCCATCCCTGGCGGTTCCCCTGCCATGGGACCGGCAGGTGGAGTCGTCGCACCGACGTTCTCGCATCCTCCCGGCGCCTCAGGAGCAGCAGGCAGACTCGCCGCGCCGATCGCATCGAGCCCCGTCCAAGGAGCGGGCACTAGAGCGCCGCGGGCGTTCGCCCCGTCGCTCTGTCGCCTCCCCTCGTCCGCCGCGATCGGTTGTGGGAGGTAACTCCCACGCGTCCGGACGAGGGGGCCCCGCCAATTCCGAACAGGAGCTCGCTAGGCGCCTACGCGCGTCGTCGACCTCGAGCGCTGCGTAGATGCAATGGTTTAGCGCGCGGAGTGGAATGCTCCAGTGGAAGATGACCTGAACTTCCGCTCCCCTTTCAGCAGGGAGATCCTGGAAGCTCAGGTCTCTTCCAAGGTCCCTCTGCCCACCATCGCACCCTACGACGGCACCACCGATCCGGCCGACCACATCCACAGCTTTGAGTCGCACATGGTGTTCCACGAAGCATCAGATGTGGCCAAGTGCAGGGCCTTCCCTGCAACTCTTAAGGAGACTGCCAGGGCCTGGCGAGACCCTCCCTGCGGGCTCCATCACCTCCTTCCGCCAATTGAAGAAGTCCTTTCGGGACAACTTCCTTGGTGGAAGGTCGCAGCCGCGAACGGCGGCTTCTCTCCTGGCCGTGCGCCAGAAGAAGGGCGAGGCGCTCTGGGACTTCGTTAAGAGGTTCCGAACAGAGGCGCTTCGCATCTCTCGCCTGGACGTCCCTCTGGCAACCAGTGCCCTTATTCAGGGCACCCGTGACGGCTTTTTGCAGAGGACCATCAGCGTCTAGCAGCCCGCCACCCTTGCCGAGTTGCTCTCCATCGCACAGCACCACGCAGCTTGCGAGGAGAGCCTAGCAGCAGTAGGGCCGAGCAGGGGGAGCAGTCGGATAAGAAGAGGCCTTCCGACAACGGTTTTCGACCGTGATCGGAAGAAGGACGACGCAACGGTGACTCTCCGTGCCGTCCGCGCCCCTTCACCAACTACACCCCCCTCACTGTGGCACCCGAACAGATCCTGGCGGAGATCAGGAACGAAGCATATGTTCGGTGGCCACAGAGGATGCGCTCCGACCCCCAGAGGCGCGACCAAAACAAGTACTGTCGCTTTCATCGCGACCACGGCCACGACACCTCCGAGTGCCTCCAGCTTAAGGACGAAATCGAAGACCTTATCAAGCGCGGCTACCTTGGACGGTTCGTACGCCGGAATGAAGAGCGCCCCAGACGCCGAGAGCGTACTCCCGAGCAGCCGATCAACAATGAGCCCAATGGGCAGGAGATCAACGTGATCGCGGGAGGCTTCGGCGCAGGCGGAGAAAGCACTCGAAGCTGACGCGACTACGCAAGGCGAGTGCATGTTGTAGATAGGCCTTCGGCACCTCGGCGGCTCCATATCCCACCAGTCCTGCACGCGCACAGCCCGAGGAGGTTATAACCTTCTTGGACGAAGATCTTGTGGGGTTAGACCCCACACACCGATGCGTTGGTCATTTCGGCCACCATCAATCACTGTAATGTGCGCCGGATTCTGGTGGATAATGGAAGCGCCCCGATGTCTTGGCTTACGATTGTTTCGTCCTCATGGGCCTGAAACCGATCAACTCGCCCTTATAACTCGCCTCTGTTCGGCTTTTCGGGAGTTTCGGTCCAGCCCATAGGAAGAGTTCGCCTCCCGATCACTTTAGGGACGGCTCCAAGGGTCGTGACCAAGATTGTGGACTTCTTGGTCATCAACAACATGCCTGGATACAACGCCATCCTCGGCAGAGGTCTGATCGGGCGCATCAAAGCGGTACCTTCGTCACTCCATCAAAAGATGAAGTTCCCGACCCCAAGCGGAGTCGGCGAAGTGCTCGGGTGTCAGCGCGAGTCCCGCCGTTGCTATGTCCTCTCTTTAAGAGACAAGCAACCACTCGCGGACCCAACCCCGCCTACGTCCGATCAGCCTTCTACCAGCCGAGGAACGCCTGCTGAAGACCTAATCCCTGTCCAGGTAGACGATGACCCCGAACACGTCTTATACATTGGCGCCTTGTTGACAGAGGCCGAGCAGCAACGCTACACAGCCTTCATGCTGGCCAATTTGGACGTGTTCGCCTGGTCTGATGATGAGCTTCCGGGCATTCCCCCGGAGGTAATGGTGCATCGCCTCCGTCTGGATCCCCGGATTCCACCAGTTCAACAAAGGAGGCGACCTGTGAACCGAGAACGACAAATCGTGATTCAGGATCACGTAGTCAAAAGTCGAACTGTTGGGATCCTCCGAGAAGCCCAATACCCAAGGTGGATCTCCAATGTGGTCCTCGTACGCAAGGCCAACGGTAAATGGCATGTGTGCGTTGATTACAAGGATCTCAATAAAGCGACGCCCAAGGAATTTCCCTCTGCCGCGCATTGATCAGCTAGTGGATGCTACTTCCGGTCACAAGCTTCTCAGCTTTTTGGATGCCTACTCTGGTTACCACCAGATCAGCATGCATCCTCCGGATCAAGACGCCACGACGTTCGTCACAGACCTAGGCTTATACTATTTTACCAGAATGCCTTTCGGCCTAAAGAACGCGGGCGCAACTTACCAGCGGCTAGTCAACAAGATGTTCGAGCAGCAGATCGGGCGCAACATTGAGGTCTATGTTGATGACATGCTGGTCAAGACGCTTCCGAGCATTGACAACATTTCGACCTCCAGGAAACTTTCGCAACTCTGCGAAAGTACAATGAAAAAATCAACCCACCAAGTGCGCGTTTGGTGTTCGGTCGGGTAAGTTCCTCGGGTTCCTTGTGTCAAACAGAGGAATAGAGGCAAACCCGGAGAAAATCCAAGCCGTGCTTGAGATGAGCAGTCCAAAGACAGTGCGCGACGTCCAACGTCTGACGGGGCGTCTTGCGGCACTGAATCGGTTCATGTCCCGAGCAGCAGAAAGAAGTTTTAACTTCTTCAAGTTGCTCCGAGGCCCTAAAAGCGCCTCGAAGCAAGGGGGGCAAGTATGGTGGACTGAGGAGTGTGAGGTCGCCTTCACGAGCTGAAGGCGTATTTGGCAGCCCCTCCTGTTCTCTCAAAGCCTGTGCTCGAGGAACCTCTGTTCGTGTATCTCTCGGTTACCGAACACTCCATCAGCGCAATCTTGATCAGAGAAGAAGGAGCGGCGCAGCATCCGGTGTATTACATCAGCAGGGTCCTCCAAGAAGCTGAAAGGAGGTACCCCCGAGCAGAAAAACTCGCCCTTGCTCTCGTCACGGCTGCCCGGAAGCTTAGGCCCTATTTTCAAGCCCATTCCGTCATGGTTCTAACTGATCAGCCGCTGAAATCCATCCTTCAGGGGCCGGAGGCTTCTAGAAGGCTCATCAAATGGGCATAGAGCTTGGAGAGTTCGACATCAGCTTTCGCCCTAGGACAGCAATCAAAGCGCAAGCATTGGCAGACTTCGTTGCGGAATGTACTCTCCCTACCGAGCTGGACCCACCGTTGGCAGATGAACCTCCATGGGAACTCTACGTTGACGATCCTCTTGTGTTACAGGGAGCGGAGCTGGCCTGGTCCTCACCTCCCCGGAAGGATTAGAGTTCCAATACGCCCTCCGATTCCATTTTCCAGCCTCTAACAACGTGGCTGAGTACGAAGCTTTGCTGTCTGGTATCCGCATGGCTAGGCACCTTGGAGCCCTTCGGCTCAGGGTCTTCAGTGACTCCCAATTGGTTTCCAGCCAGGTGAGCGGGCAGTTCGGAGCGAGGGAACCCCGCATGACTCAATACCTTCAACAGGTCAAGAGCCAAGCAGAGGGCCTCATATACTTCGAAGTCATACATGTCCCACGGGAGCAGAATGCGCGAGCTGATGCACTGGCCAAGCTGGCATCTTCAGGTGACATCGCCCCTTCCCGCTCCGTGTTTATCGAAGAGCTCGCCTCGCCGAGCACGGAGGTAGACGTTGCAGCCATAGAAACGGGCCCACCAACTCCGAGCTGGGTGGACCCTCTCTTGGCGTACTTACTCCGGGGTGAGCTCCCGCCCGAACAGGGCGAAGCTCGGAGAATCAGGATGCGTTCTCAGCATTTCACCCTCGTAGAAGGTAAGCTGTACCGACGGTCCCTTTCAAGACCTCTTCTGCGTTACCTCAACCCTGAGGAAGCCCTAGCGGCCACTGAAGAAGTCCACGAGGGGCTGTGCGGAAGCCACCTGGGGGGCAGAATGCTAGCACGCAGCATTATCCGAGCAGGGTTCTGGTGGCCTTCTCTTCAGAAGGATTGCATGTCCTTCGTCAGGAAATGCCCAGAATGCCAAAAGTTCGGAAAGCTCATCAAGCAACCTGCCGAACAGCTTCACAGCCTGTTCGAGTCTCGCCCTTTCTCCAGATGGGGCATTGATATCTTGGGTCCCTTCCCAGAGGCCCAAGGTCGGAAGAAGTTTCTGTTCGTGGCCATCGATTACTTCACCAAGTGGATCGAGGCCGAACTTGTTGCCACGATCACCGAACAAGCCGCGTGGAAGTTCGTCTGGAAGAATCTCCTCTGCAGGTTTGGCGTTCCAAGAGTGATCACCTCCGACAACGGGAAACAATTCGACAACACCTTCTTCAAACAGAAATGTGCCGAGCTCGGAATCTACAACCACTTCACTTCCGTGGCGCATCCCCAGGCCAACAGCTTGGTAGAAAATGCCAACCGAACACTACTGCACGGGATCCGCATAAGAGTGGAAGCTGCAGGAGGATCATGGATTGACGAGCTCCCTAACGTTCTTTGGTGTCACCGAACAACGGCTCAGGTAGCCACGGGAGAGGCACCCTTCCATTTGGCTTACGGCTCAGAAGCTGTTGTGCCTCTGGAAGTAGCTCTGCCCACTATTTGAACAACCCACTTCGATGAAGCCGCCAACAATCGTGCTCTTCGGGAAAACTTGGATATGCTTGGCGAACGACAGAACGACGCCAGCATTCACCTTGTTTCTTACCAGTAACGGCTTGCGCAATATTATAATGCGCGAGTTCGGGAAAGGCAGTTCAACGTGGGAGATTTGGTTCTGCGTCGCTGTTCGGCTTCGGATCCCCGAAGAGCAATAGGAAACTTGCCATCAATGGGAAGGACCTTATCAGGTCACCCATGTCCTCGGAAATGGCTCGTATAAGCTAACTACTCTTAGTGATGAAGCCATACCCAGGACTTGGCATGTCTCTAATCTCAAGGCTATTTTATAAAAGTCTTTTTTCAGCATCCTACCTCTCTTCTCCCTATTCCTGTTGTTTCACAAGCGCTGGCATACACCCTGATCGGAACCTCCTTTACGGTTCCCAACGTTTGCTACACCAACGCTCCTCCGATCCGAGCAGGAACAATCACAAAGGGAGAAGATAGAGAAAGTGAAGCTATAGACAACTCATAGCAGAGAAGTTTCATTTACTGAAGTTTTTTTTACAAGCAGGTCCCTCTTGGCCGCGGTTACAAAAGGAAAGTATAAGAAGGACATGGAGCAAAAGAAGGAGCCTGTTCGGAAGGGCCAGCACCTTCATCCGAAGAAGGCATCCGCCCAGATTGGAATTGTGCGAAGCGCACATCATCCAAGCGAGCATCATTAGTACGGCGCTGGCACTCCCGAACAACGGCCTCGAAAGCTTCTCGGCACGTTCAACCCAAGATAGCCGCTCCCCGAAGTCCTTCCCAGCGTTAAGGCCTACTATGTAGCAGCGGGCCCCGTACTGCTCCAAATCCTCCTGATAGTCCGATCCGGCGTTGTAATCTGCTACGGCATGGGCCCCCGCATCCGAGACTACCTTGGCAAGAGCGTCCTTCTCGGCCCGGGCCAAGGCGACATTCAGCTCCGAAGCTTGGAGGGCAGTTTTGATGTTCTTCACCTCCTCCTCCAAATTCACCTCGCGAGCCTTATGTCTCGCCGTAAGGTCCTCGTAGAAGGCCGTCTGCGCTTCATAAAGATACTTCTGCTTCCGGGCCCAAACAGCCAGGGCCTTGAGAACACCCAACGACGTGGATACCCCATCCACAAGAGCCTCCAGGTCGATGTCGCTCGCGCCATCATCCTCCTGGCCCTCTGGATGGTATCCTTCTGTTGGCATCTCCGGAGTCTTCTCGGGGGTAAGGTCCTGGCACCTCGCTAGTCAATCAAGAAGAGGCAGTGGGGCTAGCAGGCAGCTTCCTTGGCGACGTTTCAATACGACGAAGTGTCGCCTCAAGCGTCGCCACCGAGGGCACCTCGGGGAGTCTTCTGTGCAGCACTTCCGTTAGAGGCCTATAGTCGTCCTCGGAGCTTTCGTCTTCAGCCGCAGCAGTGGCAGACGGGACCGGGACGACGTCAATTACAAGGTCCTTCGGCTGGCCCGACCCGGAGGTCATGGCAACAGCGCTCGTCGAAGCCGAAGCTCGATCCGCCCCAACAGCCTCCTACCTTGTTGCCGGCCGCACCTCCCCACCGTCTTCGGTGGCGGATGCTGCAAAGGCTGTTGCGCGGCCCTCCTCGGCATCTCCAGGAGCTTGAGTGCTTTCCTCCCTGAGGACGGCTGCACTCTCGCCGACTACAATATCCTCAGCAATCACCTCGGCTACATCCTCGCCGACTACACAACCTTCGGTGACCACTGAGGTAGGGGGCATGGGGGCAGGATGTCTCCACTTCCTTGCGGAATATCCCCCCTCGGAAGAACTGCCTCGCCAGTACCGCAATCCGCTGCTGTCGCAGGAGTGAGAGTATTGGCTCCTCCCACTCCTCTCCCCGAGTCCGCGGTGACCACCCCGTCCTCGGCACTGAACTGTGCGTCCTTGTCTGGCACGCCACCCTGCCGGCGCCCCTTTCACCGGCAGGACCTTCTTGGGTCTCATGCACCGGCGACTTCGCCCACCCTCCGGAGCGATCCGATTCATCCCTGACCATAATCAGACCCAGCTCGGCGGACATCTTCATGACCGCCTCCGAACGGTCCACAATTGGAGTTACGAACGCCCTCTTCTCGGGCGTCCTCGTACGTTGGCGAGGTCCTCAAGCCAGCAGAGGCTCAAGATCCTCCTCTTCTCCTCCACTTCTTCGGCGTTCTCTACAACGCGCGGCATCGTCTTCGTCGCCTTCTTCTTCTTACGAGCTCGGCGCTCGTCGGACACCTCCTCTTCGGAGGTACGATCTTCGGCACGCGACTCCAGCCGGGCCCCTTGCGCTTCTCCTTCCTCTTCGATTTGGGGAGAGAAGCCGCCTCTGCGATCGCCGCCTTCTCAGGTGCCTCTTTCACGGCACCTCCTCTCACCACGGCCTTCGCCTTCTGTGCGGGCCCCCTCGCGGAGACATCCTCGTCTAGCATTATTAAGTAAAGGCTAACGGGGATCGTCTCGGCATATTTCGCCATTTCCTTCTGACCCCGACCAGCAGCTACTTCTTCGTCATCTAGAAGAAACAGAAGAAGGTCAGAACCCATGCATGTGGGAAAATGAAACAAACAGTAGAAGACTTACCCCAGGTGCGGCTAAGCTTGTATTTCACAAGCTTGTACTCGGTCAGGTACCCCTCAGCGTGGTTGACCCCGACTGTGTTCAGCGATTGGGAGGCCGCGGCTGCCCCCCTGAATCAAAAAAGGGGCCATGTCCGCCTTCCTCAGTGGCTCCACCACCCTTACAGGGAAGTCCCACTCTGGGATGTTCGCTCCCTTTCTCCGCCCCACGAAGAAGAGACGCCATGTCCACCCCTTGTTGTTGGACAGACGGGGCGAGAAGTTGACCCGCATCCGGTTCGTACGGTGCTTCACGTACACGATCCCTATCCCGGACTGCGGGGAGCAAGCCAAGCTGAAATGATTTCGGAAGATCTCTGTGGTTGCTTCGACCTTCCTTTTCTTGCATATGATGCAAAAGACGAATATGGTCCTCCAGGAATTTGGCGTCAGCTGAATAGGCGCCACCTTCCAGCTCCGGAGCAGCTCCTTCGCGATCTCCGGCATCGGCAGCCGGAGACCAGCCTCCAGCAGATCCAGCGAAAGCACGAAGCACCCGGCCTCGTGGTTAGGTACGACTCGTCTTCACGCATCAAGATGATGTCGTACTCCTCGCCTATCTGGAAGCGCTCTCGAAGACCTTCGAAGCTCCGGTACTTGCCGCTCTCGCCCCCCGGCGGCATCCCACTGGCTTCAATGATCTCCTTTCCCTTCTGGGCCATCACTGGAAGGCAAGGAACGCAACGTGCGAAGAAGAAGAAGTACGGGAGCAGAGGAAAGCGCGAGAGGGGAGATGGCAAGTGGCTCTAGAGGCAGCGGACTCTGGAAGAGTTTTGAAGGTGAAGACCCCGCTCTCACCTCCTCCCCTTCCTTATAAGGAAGGTGAGGTGCGAAATTCGAAGCGGGGCTGGAAACGGCGTTTCCCTCCACTCCAAGTCTCTTCTCGAATGACCTGCGGGTGACCGTTCGAGCCTGGCATGTGACATTCCGGGTTTGACACGACCCACGTTGTCATCATGAAAGCTTCATGTTCGAGGTGAACCCTTCTGTAACGGCGTCGCTACAGGTCTGTTCGGATCTCCGAGGACGATACCGCATTTATGGCGGAGATGACACCCAAGCAGGTCGCCGCCCTCAAGCGCTCCGGCTTCTGAGCCACTTGGGGGCGTGGGGGGCAAGTGTGGTGACTGTTTTCTGCCACCTAAGCCCATTACGTCAAGGCCCATCAGCGCCTTCTTTTGTACGAGGCCTCTCCTGACGGTCCCACGCCTCCGGACGGACCGGTCAAACGTGCCTGACATCCCTGGAGAAGCATTGCCGAGCTCTTTTAGCGGAATGCTCCCGAATAGGGACGTTAATCCTGTTGTGCGGAACAACTCTGGATGCTACCGAACAGCATGTTCGAGCCCCATGCAGGTCACCTGCTCGGAAAGCATGTCCAAGGGTGCCGAATAGGTCATCTGGCCTACACCGCGGTTATAACCGCCCCGGGCTACGTGCCCCATCATCAAGACGTGCGTTAACTGCCTGGTATCCCAACGAACATCTGAGCGCATAACTCCACCTGTTATGCGCGTCCATCAAGGCGTCTTTCCAAGCACGATCCACTGGCGTTACGCATGCCTACCTCGTCGCCTACGTCTATAAAAACACAGGTACAGGACCATGCACTGGTACGTTCTCTCTCACGCGAACACACCCTTACACATACAAACCTCCTGCCTTGCAAGCTTCATACTGACTTAGGCATCGGAGGGTTTTCTCGGTCTTCACCGGGCCCCCTGATCCAGCTCTGGTTTTGCAGGCTTCCGTCCGCACCGACGTTCGTCTTCCCATCTTCTTTAGTGACCAAGGCCCGTTTGGCTCCGGCCCAAACAAGAACATACCACCACAGAACCCAAAATAGTCGCCGGCAGAGGAGGAACGGAACAATTGTCTGTGATTAACAAGGAGGAATGCACGGTACTCAAGAGTTTGTCTCGTCCCTCATTAGAAAAAAAAAAAGAGGAAAGAAGGAAGTGTGGCCCTTCGTCATACTAATTAATTCCAGCTCACCCTTACTGCCTTACATAAATATGCTCTTCGTGCAGCTCGAGAGATTTCAGTCTCCAACCTTAGCTGCCACCCGTCTCATTACCATATCGCACCAGCTCCGATCAGCAGATAGATGCAACGCAGAGCGGGAAAAATATGATATTGATCCAACTGCATCTTACAGTGATCCAAAATGAGAGGAGTTAGTGAGAAAGATGGTAACCAAAGGATGGAGACTGTCAAATCTTCTTTCAGTTGCATTTAGAGCATTCCAAACTCCATCTATGAAAAGCTTCTCTATTCTCCAGTGTATACAGGAAGAAAAGAACCCTAATGCATCCAGTGTTTGGCATCAAAGAAATGTATTTAATTATGCATTTAAGAAGAACATCGTTACGAATATCACTTTGTTCCGATGCTAAATGTATTCCACAGTGATGATGCGTCTCTTTTAGCATCCATGGTCTTAAGCTACCCGATTGAGAAGCTCAATCACCTTCAACTGGGAAATTTGGCAGGAGAACATATAAATATCATACTCAGATGCCTCTTCGGCTCAAGATAAACTTCTTGATCCAGTGCAACGCACTCGAGTCGACAAGCCATGATGGGCGACAATTGGCGAGGACGATGACGGGTGATAGAGGCTGCAAAGACCAGGACAAGGACAGGAGATATAGAAGCCATGATGGTGACAATTGGCAAGGGATGTGAAGTAAGATTTCTCATATTGCACATTCCTGTTCAGTTGCAGTCCACGCTCATTCTGCCAGAGGCCCATAGATAAGAAGAAATTAGTCTGCAATTCTGCATTTGATCCACCCACCAAAACCCACTTTTCAGAGCAAGAACCTCATCTATATACTGTTTAGCAGTTCACTCTCTCTCTGTACGTGTTAGATCTTTAGTTCAAATCTCTGTTCATGTGAGTGAGCGAGAAGATGGATTTAATTTATAGATTTCTGGGCACCTATATCCAAATATTCTCCACAAGCGGTGGATTTACAGCAAATTTTATTTCCTACGATGAGATTTTCAAAGTCGAAATATTTGTCCATATAAATGGGAAAAATATTTAAGTCGATGGGGGAAAAATCATCTCTTACTCCAAGGGGATTGTTCGAGATTGCTTAGACTTGCAAATATCCTGAAGAAGCAAAAAAAAAAAAAAAACACCACCACTTGGTGAGAGTTACAGCCAATTGAGGATGTTGGCAGACAGGAGACCCAGCTGAGGGCCGTTTCCTCAACTTTAATACTTGCTGTTCACATTATCATCAATGGATTCCAGCTCTGTCCATTGGAAGCCTCCATACCCTTCAACAGACGCAATAAGGAGCTAACAACCCATCTATTCTTGGCATGAATGATCATCAAGAAATCTTCAACTCGTAGTGAGTGATGGAGCCCTCTTTTTGATGCTCTATCTGGAAGCCGACATGATCAATGGGGAGAAAATCCACGTTACTATTTGGTGGGCAGTTAATGTTTATGGTGCTGTGCTGACCCTTAATTGCGGAGAGCTGATCAAGGTTTCACAAAGTTTTGCAAGAACCATTCCAACTGGATTAGGTAATCATGGCTTGCTCAACTGGGATTAAGGGATCATGCATGGGACCTATCTATCCAACTAGCTTCTGCCACTTAGTTTACAGTGGACACCTGTTGTGCAGGTGAGAAGCCACAATGGATAGCCCACGAACAGAGAGGAACAAAGTAAATGTTGGCCTTATCTCCACCGAGAGAGAGTACAGAGGACCTGCTCAGGTAGGGCCCCAGCAAGCATCAAGAGTGCTGCCCAACCTTTTGAAATTTCTTTTCTTCGTCTGCAAGAGCATAAGGACCTAGCCCAGAGCCCAGGCCCACCAACCGGCTACTTAAACCTCAGTGAGATCTTCTCCAGGCATAGCAAAGGCGATTAGCCTGAGCAGACTCAGCTAGGGAGAGATGGGCTCTCTGATGGCAGGTTGGAACTCACCTGTTCTAGACCCTCAAGTTGGTGAGTAGTATCTAGTAACTGATGCTTCAAGCCACTCTGCTGTCTTTGTAGTTAAGTCATGAGAATGCAACTTAATATCAAACGTTTACTGTGTTTTCAGTGAAGTACCAGAGGAACAGGTCATACACCAAAGGAGAGATTGAAGCATACTGGAGGGCTCATAGGCGAGCAGAGGAGCAGCATCCCGCGTTTGCCCGTCCTCAACATGGCGATCAGGTAAGTTACCCGTCTAGTGAAAGATAGGAAGAACAAAAGGGAGGGGGAAAAAAAAAAGGTTCCCTAACTATTGATTACCCAGTATGAGGAGTTGACCCTTCGACATGACAGGAGAATATACATAAAGCAGCAGGAGAAAAGCTGCAAAGGTCGAGCTCACTGCCTCTGACTGACAGAAAGGGAAGCATAGCAAACAATAAAATGTCAGAATCGATTCTGGACGAATTCAAGAAGACCAGCGGTTGGTGAGTACTTGCTTAATGTCCTCTTTTTCTTTTTCTTCCTTGGTAGAGATGCTGGTCTCCGGAATTTCTCACTTTTAATGGTGTGAACCTTTGAACTGTTACCACCTTCCTTGGCAGATTGAACAACAATAGGGAAGGCCTACCGTTTCCATATTCCTTCAGAACATTCAATATTAACGTTTTCATTTTAAAATGAGAAAAATCAAACTTTCCTTTCGCTGTCAGTTCCACATTCAGACTGCTTCAGCGTAAATAATTTTCATATAGAGGGATGATGTCTCCGTTGGTAGTGGTGCCATCATGCCTTACCCCCGTCATCTTCTCTAGTCTTAAAATTCTGTCTCACGTGCTCGGGCAAAGCCATTTTGCCACAACGGGAACGAGATTGTCCTTTGTTAGCCTGCTTAAGTCTGATAACACCTACATTAATTTTTGCTTCTTGTTAACATAGATAGGAAACTTTGTTTAGGATAACCAAGCTTACATGGCATTGCAGGTGGACCAGAAGCAATTGGGCGTTTCTGAATGAGCCTCCAGTAATTGAAATGGAGCCATATTTCAAAAACTCATCAAAGGAGAATATAACAGAGTTTGGTGGCAAGAAAACAGAGAAAGACAGAGAGAAATGATCGGCAAAGACTCCCTCAGGTTTCAGGGAAAAAAACATGCATTTCAAGGGTTACGCTCATAAAGGGTGCGGTAGATGCTTCTAAGTTGACGATTTCCCTTGCTTTCTGGTGCCGGATATTGTCCTTTGGAAATATGCTGCTTCACTTTGTATGGTGATTATGTTGTCATTTGCATCAAGTTGTAAAGTCTGCTTTGTCCACCATATGTACTGTAGAAGGACCTGCAACGCCCTTCTTTAGAGTTTCAACTCTTGCTGCCGCTTTAACTTCTCATCCTCGAGCCTCCTGAATGTTGTGGAGCTGATTTTGTTCCCTGTTGATTCCTCTGGCACTATGTCAACCACTTCTATCTGCACAAATGAAAAGGGGGGAGAAATAACAAGTGATTTCAAGTTACTCTTCTCATCCAACTTCCTAAAGAACAGCACAGAATACTGTAACACAATTTTTAACCTTTAACTGAGGTAAGCCTTTCTCAGATCTCTTCCTGTTGACAGAAATTCCTCCGGGCAATGTTTCCTTACTATTGCACAACACATTTGAGTTAGATGCACATCATTTTGTTTCAGGTTTAAGATATCCACTAGGGTAAAGAAACAAAGAAAAGAAAGGTCCTTTCTTAGCAAATGATTCAATAGATACTAATACAGATTCCTTAAACTAGTAGATAAAGATTCACCTAAAGCAGACTGGATGAGCAAATTGATACTGAAACAAAACCAAAGTCTCTATCTAATTTAAAAAGTTGAAAAAAGATAATTGTTGATGCCTCAAAAAATAGGTTGATGTTCAATTTCACACGAATGAAGAAGTTAAACAAGAACTACAAATGTATACCACTCAGTTCACACTAAGAAAAGAAGTCAAGGTCTCAATCAAGAGGGCCAACATGTAACTCAGAGACAACCTGACTATGATAGCCTCCAGAGTTTCGTCGACGATTGATGGGCCATAAGGATCTATAATGGGCACAACATGCACTTCCAAAACGGGTTTGATTGACTGAACAAAGAAAATTGAGTAGTCAAAAACTAAACTAATGGAAATAAGACATCTCATGTAATGAATAATAAAAATATCAAAAAAATAGAAGATTGTAAATAGACAATTTAAAAAAATGAAAAACAAAAGAAACTCCTGAGTTTGCATTCTGAGAAAAGGTTTTGCAGAGTAGAACAATGAACTTGACATATTGTTTTCTCTATGCAGATTTATGCTATCATAAGAGCTCTAAGCTACTTAAACTTCTAATATAAATTACAAGTTTATGCATTTTCATCATGTCAATATATAATTCATCGATCTTTTGATATAGAGCAAGCAAGATAGGCTATTTCCAATTTTGATTACTGCTACTAGTTGCTAATCAAAATCTTTAGCTTGGAAAAGCCTTGCATAGCCACATTCCAAAGGGTGTATTTGCCAGTTGCAGACCCATGGTAAGATATACAAGGAGCTGTACAGGGAACCAAGGGACTAGGATTCACTCCAATATTTTTATATATATCGAAACCTGAACTTTTTAACTGTAAATTTCTATCCACAAGAAAATGAGTAAAATGGGCAAGGAAGCCTTTTTTTGGAACAAGAATGAGAAAGCTAGTTCAAGCTTCAATTCTCTCAATAAATAGTTTGAATTCCACAAGGAAAAGGAAGAAATTCAACATTATATGACACAGGATAACTTGTGTATGTATGATCCCAACCCCCAAAATGTGTGAAGGTGATTGCACAAATAAATCTTCGGAGGCTTAGAAATTATAACTAAGATGATATGAGGTGTGTTTGGCAAAGTCTTTTCCTAACAGACACTCATGGCTTACACAAAAACTGTACTGAGAGTAGAAAAAATTGTTTGTGTAACTTTCACAATCAAAGGCATCGTTTGAAAGTGAGGTAGAAAAAATTTTGTATCTTAAAATCCCGACAGAATCACCATGTTTTCCAAACATTGCTGGCCACCCTCGGTGCTTGCACGGGCCCCGATTTTGGCGAAGGAGGGAGGCGGACACAACCCCACCGCGATGCCCACTTTTTCAACAGCGGTCTCCAGGCCACTTTTGAAAAATTCATGGCGTTATTTCTGGCCACGGCAATTTTTTCCCCTCCAATCCTTTCCGTGCTAGCACGAACGACGATGTCAGAATTGCGTCCGTATCGTCACGGTCGAGTGAAATCGGCTTCTACCACGGCATTTCCAAATGCCGCCTAAGAGTACAAGTACTTCTATTTGGAGCTTTTGTTTGGAAGGAAAAAAGGGGGGGAAATTAAAAAACCACATAACTGAATTCTAAGACCTAGTGTCCCCCTTAGAATAAACAACTAGATTGAAGTCCATAGCACAACCAACTAGATGTAGCTCCAACCATACACACTCAGCTTGTGGTCCGTGGATATATTGTTTGGCAATAACGTGGGGTAGGTATACCTGAATGAACTCTTGCACAGCATGCATCCTCTCCTCGATGGGTTGTATCAAGTGTGCGAACTGCAAGAGAACAGGAAAAGATGCATGTAGTTGGGAAGATGTTTTGTCGAGAGCTGTGCAGACAATGTTTAACCAATGACAGGATTGACCAAAATAGCTAAAAATAATGATAACGACAGCAACGACAAAGAGGAAACAAAACAAAAGCACACCTCTTTCTTGGAAATCATTGGTCCATCACAGACGCCCACAACCACTCGATCCCTGGCAAGTTCCGTAGTTGCCTGGTCATTTCGACAAAAATATGACATGTAGAAAAAATTATGTTTTGTGTATGTGGAAAAGAGAGGGGGGAGAGAAAGAGACCTGAAGGAAGAGACGGTGGCCCATGTGCAACCGATCGAAGGTTCCCCCAATGACCACCGCCGAATAGGAATCTCGTTTCACTGGTGGGGGTGGGCATGAGGTCTTCCCCTTCACAGCCATAGACTCACCACTCACTGCTACTGCAGCTGCTGCTCCTGCTTGTGTGTCGGTCATGAGACTTTCTGTAGTGATAAACACATAGAAAGACGACAATCAAGTAGATTAAGAAAGATTAAAATACCAATTAATGTTTTGGGGCAATTACAGATGCAAAAGTTCAGAGAGAAAGATGAAGATAAGAGTTGAAGAACTTCTGAAGAAGAATCGAGAGAGAGAGAGAGAGAGAGCGAAAAAAGGGAAGGTTGAAGAAAGTCCAAAGAGAATTGTGAGAAGAAAGAGATGTTATGGTTTTTAGAAAGAAAGTTTGGTGGAGTGAAGAGAGTATTTAAGAAAGGAAGACAAACAGAAGGGGGGGAGAGAGAGAGAACATAGCAATAGTTCACGGGTAGCGGTTGCCGTAAAAGTTAAAGATTGGTATATTCCTCTTAAAATAAAATTTATAGAATGTAACTTTAATGACTCATACCTTATTGGTAAATTTTATTCAGAATATTTACAAAATCTTTTATCTTTTTCTGATTACAAAAAAAATGATAAAGCCAGTGTACATGATAATTTGATTAGTATGATAATGCATATAGTAACTTCTATATAATTTTTTATTTTTAAAAACAAGTATATATACAAACACCTCCCGCCCGCAGAAACAACCAAGATGTCCTCTTACCGTAAATAAATACACATATGTGAGGTCATGCACATTTAATTTTGAAATAAATAAAACAACAAACAACAATGTACTGCAAATAGGATCTACTGAATGCCAACTAAATAAACAACATCCCTATTTAAAAAAAGAACATCAACATGATGATAGTAATGAAAGGAAAATTTTAATATGAGCAGACAGGTAAGCTGTAAGCATCAAGTGGTGATGTTCCCTTTATAAGTATGACAAATGGAGCAGATCATCTCAGAATCTCTTGTATGAATTTCTATTTCTTGTGCTTAACCGAATGTTGTTAATGCAAGTGTTGTTACTTGTACATCCTATCCAATTGTTTCGGTGTAAGTAGATAAGAAGCCATTGTTCTTTATGCTGCACATTGGCAACATCTTTGAACCGAGAATAACAAGCGGAACTGATCAGCCTGGTTACTTTTACCCTGGACTTATCTTCAGATTGGGAAGACCAGGAACAGATATACATTAAGTAGTCATTGTTGTGAAAAATTGTATGCAAGCTTATGTCATGGTAGATGTTGGTCTGTATTTGTCCACATCGTTCGTTAGTTAGCAAAGCTTGGTTCATATATCAGATTCTATTCTTATAGTGAGACAGTGTGATCTTAACTTTGTTTGGCTCTGTCAAGATTTTACACAAACTGATTTCAGCTTCAGCTGATAAAAATGTCATGTCATTGTCTCGTAGAAATCTAGATCAGGAGAAAAATAATATAAAAGAAGGCAATAAGCAAAAAAAAATTATCAGGAGAAAACAGGAAGAGCAGGAACACGACGGCTAACCGAATCTAAGAAAAATAAGAACACACCAAGAATACTCCTATGGGATGGGAAGGATCTGGGTGATGATGCCAGGAACAGATTAAAGAGGGAAGAAAGTTAAGTGGATGATCCCGGATCTGGGAGAACTGGGAATTGTCCCAAGGCATAACCGATCTACATGCGAGAAGAAGAAGAAGAAGATATATTATGTGATGAGGATTGGAGATTGGGAGAGATACCTTGGTTTGATTTTCGACGGGAAGCGAAGGCAATGGCGATGAAACCCTAATTATGGATGATAAGAAAGAGGGAAGGGATCACCAGCTCAAAGGAGAATGAGTTTGATGATGGCTCGCCGCCGCAACTCGCAGTGGCGAAAGATGTCAAAGTTGTCGTCGTCGCCATGCAGATGGAGGAAGAGGGGATAGCAGGGAGGAAGACGGGTTTGCACACAGGAGATTGGGGAAGAAAACGTGAAACACCCCACTCGCCCTAAACCTTTCCCAACGAGGTCAAAATGGGGTTAATTTATTTCAGGCCTCTGGAATAAGTTAATCTCATTCATATCCTCATTTTTTGGGTTATCCCCATTCTCTTTAACCCCTATTAATCTTGTGTAAAATAGACATACCAAACAGAGTTTAGAGATATCCCCATTCTATCCCTAGTCTGTCCTGATACCAAACTAAAAGAAATTGTCGAGCAAGATCAGTCGTCTTTTAGACAATATAAGTTGATTAATTCAAATATCTAAAATGTATTATGCAATGTGGTCAGGCAAGACACACGTCGCCAGCCAAAAAAAAAAGTAGATGAACAGAAAACCAGTCTACATAATATTAGTGGGGCCCACGTGTGTTCAGACAGAGAGAAATTTCTCAAAAGAAAACACACAATAACATTAAAATGTAAACAACTGTTAGATCTCATGGTCGCCAAATTCCATGTCATAAATGATATTTATATCTGTCGCCCCACTGTATCTTCCCGGTTGGAGGTGGTGGGCCTTCCCGTCCAGGTTCATTCGTGGTAATAGGACATCTTGGTTGTTTCTGCGAGGCGTGAGGTGTTTGTATATGTATATTTGTAAAAAATAAAAATTATATAGAAGTTAGTATATATATTATCATACTAAGCAATTATCATGTACATTGTCTTTATCATTTTTTATTAATCAAAAGAAGACAAAAGATCTCATAAATATTGTGTAAAGTTTACCAAAAAGATACATGAGACATTAAATTGATATTATATAGATTTTATTTTAAGAAGAATATACCAAACTTTTACGACAACCGGATTTCAGAAGGAAGGGAACGGAAATCTACAAGGAGAATGGAGAATTGGTATCTATTACTACTCGTGAACTGCTGTTACGCTCTCTCTCTCTCTCCCCCTGTCCGTCTTTCCTTCTTAACTACTCTCTTCACTTCAACAAACTTTCCTTCTAAAAGTAGAGCATCTCTTTCTTCTCACAATTCCCTTTGGACCTTCTTCAACCTTCCCTTTTTCACTCTCTCTCGATTCTTCTTCTTCGAAGGTTCTTCAACTCTTCTCTTCTTCATCTCTCTCTGAACTTTTGCATCTGCAACTGCCCCAGAGCATTAATTGGTCTATTAATCTTTCTGATTCTGCCTAATTGTCTTGTCTTTCTGTGTGTTTATCTCTACAGAAAGCCTCATGACCGACACACAAGCAGGAGCAGTAGCTGCAGTAGCAGCAGGCGGTTGGCCTATGGCTATGAAAGAGAAGACCTCATGCCCACCCCCACTAGTGAAACGGGGTTCTTATGCGGCGGTCGTCATTGGGAGAACCTTCAACATGTTGCACCTAGGCCACCGTCTCTTCCTTCAGAACTCTTTCTCTTCCCCCTCTCTTCCCCACATACACAAAACACAATTTCTTTTGCGTGTCATATGTTCTTTGGAATGGCCAGGCAACTGCAAAACTCGCCAGGGATTGAGTGGTTGTGGGTTTCTTAGGGGTGTAAACGAGTCGATATGTTTGACGAGTAACTCGACACTCGACTCAATAAAAACTCGACTCAACTTATTTATTAGATAAACGAGTCAATTTTAAACATAAAAAAATACTTGATTCATAAACGAGCCGAATCTGAACACATGTGAGCTCAGTTCGATTATACTCGCTAACAACTCATTTAAGTAATCATTAAGAGTTCGCTTAAATATGAGTATGTATGTATATAAAATATATTTTTAACCAAATAATATAAATATGGCATATACACTGCACAAAATTTAAGGTTCTAAGAATTTTATGGAACTATTATAGAACATTTATCAAGATTTAAATGTAAAGGACTAAATACTAAGGGTATATACATAAATCATGCAAATAAAGCATATATATAAAACTTGATTTTAATCAAATCACATAAAAGGATATATATACAAAATAGGCTTTGTCTGGGTCCCTTGGCCCACAAGGTCATCTTCTTCATCGGATTCGGATCATCGCAATGGCCCCTATGTTGCTCGGCCGAACCCAGTCCGACGCGGCCAAGGGGCACTGTCGTCGGCCACCAGAGCCCCCGACAACCACGGCAGACCCTCTGTCAGCTTTAGACGAAGCTTCCGGCGGCAGTGCAAACATCTGGCGATACAGACTTTTGGTCGTGGCCCGTTGTGTTCTCCGGACATTTCGGCAGCTTGGAGCACCGCCCCTGGCATCCAAACACCCACGCCGCAACTCCGGCTATGCCGGATGGCAACCGCGGTCCCTACAGTGTGGTTCTCCGACCGCCTCACCCGCCACCCACCCCGCCCCACCCCCTTCCCCCACCACACGTCCGACGTCACCTACTACTTTCGTAGTCTCATATCGAATATGGGATGTTATGTGTGGCATTTAAGATTTTATAAAAAGACCCCCGAGCCCAATGCCCATCACACATAAACTGAGGCTTTGCGGGCTCATTGTTGGGCTCAATAAATGAGCCGAGCTGGCAGTTGACACCCTCAACTAATTTTAATGTTTAAAAATATCAAAATAAAAATTTTTAACATATTTTTAGTGAGTCGAACTCACACTCAATTTTGTGCTCGAGTTCACGAGTTCAAAATCAATTTGTATTTGAGCTCGGATTCGTTTGTATAAATGAGTATCTTATCGAGTCGAGTTCGAACGTCTTAAAAATTAAACGAGTCGAGTTCGAACATAAGTATAACTACTCGACGAGTATCAAGCCGAGTTCGAGTTCAATAGAATAAATGAGTTCGAGTTTGAACATAGTGGTACTTGGCTCGACTCGGATCGTTTACACCCCTAGGACTTCTGCGATGGAAAATGCTTTCCAAGAAATAGGTGTGCTTTGTTTTGTTTCCTCCCCGTTGTTGTCGCCGTCACCCTTATTGCTAGCTGCACTGGTCAATCGACTCAATCCTACCATCGGTTAAACATGATCTGCACGATCCTCGGAAAAACATCTTCCCAACTACATGCATCTTTTTTTGTTCTCTTGAAGTTCGCACACCTGATACAACCCATCGAGGAGAGGATGCAGGTTGTGCAAGAGTTCATTCAGGTACACCTAACCCACATATTGCCAAACAATATACCCATGGACCACAAACTAAATGTGTATGGGTACATCTAGTTGGTAGTACTATGAACTTCAATCAAGTTCTTTATTCTAAGAGAGACACTAGATCTTAGAATTCAGTTATGTGGTTTTTTAATTTTTCAGCTTTTTTCCTTCAAAGCAAAAGCTTCAAATAAAAGTACTTGTTCTCTTAGATTGTGAAAAGCTACACAAACATTTTTTCTACTCTCAGTACAATTTTTCTGTGTAAGCCATGAATGTATTCCAAGAAAAGGCTTTGCCAAACATGCCTCATATCATCCTAATTATAATTCCTAACCCTCCAAAGATTGGCTTGTGCAATCACCTTCACACATCGTTGGGGGGGTGGAATCATACATACACAAGTTATCCTGTGTCATATAATGTTGAATTTCTTCCCTTTCTTTGTGGAATTCACACTATTTATTGAAGAAATTGAAGCCTGAACTAGCTTCCTCATTCTTGTTCCCAAAAAAAGACTTCCTTGCCCGTTATGCTCATTTCCTTGTGGATAGGAAGTTACAGTTAAAAATCCAAGCTTCGATATATAAGAAATACTGGAGTAAATGTCCTAGTCCCTTGGTTCCATGATTGTACAACTCCTTGTATACCTTACCACAGATCTGCAACCGTCAAATACACCCTTTCTTGGAATGTGGTTGTGCAAGGCTTTTCCAAGTTGAAGACTTTGATTAGAAGCTAGTAGCATTAATCAACATTGGAATAGCCTATCTTGCTTGCTCTATATCAAAAGATCGTTGAATTATATACTGTCATGATGAAATGCATAAATTTGTACTTATGCTAGAAGTTTATTAGTATCTTAGAGCTCTTATGATGGCATAAATCTGCACAGAGGAAACAATATATCAAGTTGATTGCTCTACCGTGCAAAACCTTTCCTCAGAATGGAAACTCAGAAGTTTCTTTTGTTTTTCATTTTTTTAATTGACTATTCACAATTTTCCACTTTCTTGGTATTTTTGTTATTCATTACATGAGTTGTCTTACTTCCATTAGTCTAATTTTTTACTGCTTAGTTTCCTTTGTTCAGTCAGTCAAGCCCATTTTGGAAGTGCATGTTGTGCCCATTACGAATCCTTATGCCCTATCAATCATCAACAAAACCCTAGAGGCTATCATAGTCAGGTTGTCTTTGTGCTACATGTTGGCCCTCTTGATTGAGACCTTGGCTTCTTTTCTTAGTGTGAACTGAGTGGTATACATCTCTAGTTCTTGTTTAGCTTGTTCAACTATGTGAAATAAACATCAACCTATTCTTTGAGGCATCAACAATTATCCTTTTTAAACTTTTTAAAATAGGTCGAGACTCTGGTTTTGTTTTTGTATCAATTTCCCCATCCAGTCTGCTTGAGATGAATCTTTATCTGCTGGCTTAAGAGATCGGTATTAGTATCAATTGAATCATTTGTTAAGAAGGGGCCTTTTTTCCCTTGTTTCTCTACCCTAGTGGATATCTTAAACCTGAAACAAAATGATGTGCATCTAACTCAAATGTGTTGTGCAATAGCAAGGAAACATTGCCCGGAGGAATTTCTGTCAACAGGAAGAGAGCTGAGAAAGGCTTACCTCAGTTAAAGGTGAAGAATTGTGTTACAGAATTCTACACAGTTCTTTAGGAAGCTGAATAATAAGAGTAACTTAAAACCACTTATTATTCTCCCCCCCCCCCCCCTCTCTTTATTTGTACAGATAGAAGAGGTTGACATAGTGCCATAGGAATCAACAGTGAACAAAATCAGCTCCACAGCATTCAGGAGGCTGGAGTATGAGCAGTTAAAGCGGCAGCAAGAGTTGAAAATCTAAAGAAAGGCGTTGCAGGTCCTTATACAGTACATATGGTCGACAAAGCCAACTACACAACTTGACACAAGCAACAATATAAATACACATATGTGAGGTCATAAACAATTGCTTTTGAAATAAATAAACAACAGCAAGCAACAATGTAATGCAAATAGGATCTACTGAATGCCAACTAAATAAACAACATCCCTATTTAAAAAAAGAACATCAACATGATAACAGTAATGAAAGGAAATTTTTAAGCTGAGCGGACAGGTAGGCTGTAAGCACCAAGTGGTCATGTCCCCTTTATAAATATAACAAATGGAGCAGATCATCTCAGAATCTGTTGTATCAATTTCCATTTCTTGTGCTTATCCGGATGCTGTTAATGCACGTGTTTGCTACTTTTGCATCCTATCCAATTGTTTCAATGTAAGTAGATAAGAAGCCACTGTTCTTTATGCTGCACATTGGCAACGTCTTTGAACTGAGAATAACAAGCGGACATGATCAGCCTGGTGATGTTTACCCCGGACTCATCTTCAGATTGGGTAGATCAGGAACGGATATACATTGAGTAGTCACTGTTATGAAAAATTGTATGTAAGCTTATATCCTGGTAGATGTTGGTCTATATTTGTCCACATCATTAGTAGCGAAAGCTTGGGTTCGGATATCAGGTTCTATTCCTAGAGTGAGACGGAGTGATCTTAATTTTGTTTGGCTCTGTTAAGATTTTACACAAACTGATTTCAGCTTCAGCTGATAAAGATAAATGTCATGTCATTGTCTGGTATAAATCTGGATACAGTCATACAGGATTGATGAGAAGCATGGCCTAGTTTCCTATCTTGGGTTCATTGGCATTTTACATTGAATAATCCTCTGTTGATAGATAATATTTTGCTGTGACCCTGTTTGACGTTACCATGTTTTGATCTGCTGGTTGACTTTGATTGATAAATGACTGTGGTATTGATATCGAAGTTAGATCGACTCTGCCATTAAGGTAGTATCCCAATGGCCCAAGTCAGTGACAACCACCAACTTCACAACACTTGCTCTAGATGTCACGTCGATGATTAAAAGGGAACACGATGGCTACCCGATCTAAGAACAATAAGAACACACCGAGAACGCCCCTGTGGGATGGAAAGGATCCGGGAGATGATACCAGGAACATATTAAAGAGGGAAGAAACTTAAGTGGATGATCCAGGATCTGGGGAGAACTGGGAACTGCCCTGCGGCATAACCGATCTAGATGTGGGAAGAAGAAGAGATATATTACGTGATGCGGATTGGAGATGGGGAGGGATACCTTGGTTTGATTTCTGACAGGAATCGAAGTCCATGGCGATGAAACCCTAATCTTGGATGCTACGGAAGAGGGAAGGGATCACCGGTGAAAAGGAGAATGAGTTCGATGATAGCTCGCCGTCGCAACTCGCCGTGTCGGAAGATGCCAAAGTTATCGCCGTCGCCGTCGGAGGAAGCGGGGATACCAGGGAGGAAGCCGGGTTCGCAGACGGGAGATTGGGGCACTCGCACCCTTCCGAACGAGGCCAAAATGGGGATAAAAAATATGGTAATTTATTTCAGGATCTCTCTAAAATAAATTAATTTTATCCTCATGTTTAGAGTTATCCTCGTTCTCCTTAACTTCTCTTTTAATTTTATGTAAAATAAACGTAGAAAATGGAGTTTAGAGATATCTCCAATCTATCTCCACCCCTTCAATATCAAAAAATTCCTAACAATCATCATCGTACGGCCAATTCGATGCGTGTTAGGGCGATTACGATCCCCAACATCGTCAATTTGTTGGGTCAAATCGGTCAACTAATTTTTTTCTGATCGATCAACAGATTCATTTAGTGAACACCTCTCACATTTCTAACAGATAAAATTTAAAATCAGATGATCGATTTTTCTTAATCCGTAGATCAATTTTTATCAAGGTGACATTCGAATCTCATAATTTATTTAATCTTCAAAGAGATAAAAATTAGTCGATCGACTTAAAATTTTCGGTTGATCGATCATTACAATACACATTGATCTAAATCGTGCCACAAAAATTTTAACAGAATCGATTCATACGATATGTCCAACTTTAATATATACAAAGATATGTGAAATATAAAAGTTAAGTAATTTTGACGGATAGTTATTTATATGTACATGTGATTTTCATCTGAGCATATGAGATAAAGCTAATTTTTTAATTTTTTATTTACAAATTTTAGTTCCTTACAAAGTCATCTATAAAGTTCAACCGGCTTCTTCTCTCTTTTTTCCCAACCAATGACGCTGCGGACGCTGGGGGAAGAGGGCGGCGGGGAATATAAACATTTCAATATATTTAATAATTAATTACTTTTTAAGAAAAATATTATATAAGGCATCCATGTACACAGTATGAGAAATGTAAGGACATGAAATAAATTTAATAAGATTTTACAATTGTATATATAATACATGAGGAGTGAGTGAGTGATTAAGACCCCAATATACACGATTAAATCTAAGGTTCATATTTCGATCTCCACATTTACTTATATATTTAATTATTCTCTCTCCTCCCTCGGAGAAAAGAAAGCTGCACATAAGAAGTAGATCTTAGGTCTAAATCTTCACTCCACAGTTACGAATCAAAAAAAAAAAGCTACAACTTTATTCTACTTCTATATTAAATCTTCTTTTCTTATATATAGAGAATGGTTGTTGGGGATGTGTACCTGATGCGGAAGCCATCCCACGTGCGAGGAGGAAGACGACGTCGGAAATCGATCAACGTACGAACGTCGGAAGAAGAGAGACGCGTAACCCGCTGCGCTCTCTATCTGGTTTCCTCTCTCTATGTGTCTGTAGTTGTGTGTATGACCTGATGGGGAGTCTCACACATATTTATAGAGAGGAGGGACCAGTCCCAATAGGCCTGAGCAAGATCCCACCCACAACAGGATCCAATTGGGCACTTAATGGGTTAAGCCCAATAACATGTTCCTTTAACTGGACCTAATGGTGTGTCTTAAGATGTGCGGCCCAATACAAGTGGACCACTAATATTAGGTAAAACCCAACATTCTCCCACCTGGTCCAACTTGTCACAAGTACATCAAATCTTCCTTTGAAAACATACATATAATATAGACTGATATAGTTTTAAAAGGACTCTTGAAGATTTGATGTCTTGGGCCTGCACCTGAAGGGAAAAACACGGTACATGCGTGCATGATTAAAACCAAAACTACACACCACTCCAATTAATGGAACCTGAAGAGTTCAAATATAGTAAATCAAATGACATGGGTCATGGCGGTAAATGCATTCAAATTACACACCACCTTCCATGTACCACAATGCCACCAACTCACTACAATTGAACATCAAACCTGAAATCATAGATAAACTCAAACTTAATGTTTATCTGTTGGTCACCACTTAAGCATGTATTCTGCCAAACCATAGCCAACATGTATACACAAATAAATGGAATAGGCAGAAAATAATAGAAGAATCATGACATTGATGTGATCACAAATAACAATATAATGTCAACTGAAAGTGTTATAACATATCGAGAGCTTACAAGACCCATCCGAATCACATGACTACAAAAGACGCTAGCAGGTAGTCCTTTAGTGAGAGGGTCAGCAATCATAAGATTTATCCCAAATGTTCTATACACACTTCATGATTCCTCACTCTGTCTCTAAGAGCAAAATACTTAATATCCAAAGCTCTACCACCCTTGGATGCTTTATTGTTCTTAGAGAAGAAAACTGCAGTGGAATTGTCACAGTAGACTTGATAGGCCTGGAGATGAAATCCATAAACGGTAGACCTGTGAGCAAATTCGCAACTGAATGGCCTGACCACTAGTCTCAAAACAAGCAATAAACTCAGCTGTCATAGTGGAAGTCACTGTAACACTCTGCTTTTCACTGCACCAAATAATAGCTCCCCCTGCCAAGAGGAACACATAGCCTGACGTGGACTTCCTCGTGTCAAGGCAGCCACCAAATTCAGCATCAGAGTATGTAATGACCTCCAGCTGATCTAACCTTCTATATGTGAGCATATAATCCATTGCCTCATTTCTAAGTCATTCTTGGGACACTGTAATTTACTGAATTTATCACTTTTAACAATGGGTACCTTATCGGGTGTGCAGGACTGCATGTTAAATCTTTCTAAAACCTTGGAGATATAACCTTTTGGGAAAGACCTAAAGTGCTTGATGGTCTATCCCTGTTGATCTCAATGCCGAACACATATTGAGCTTCACCTAAATCTTTCATCTCAAAGTTTTCAGAAAGAAAAGCCTTTGTTTCATGTAATAAACTAAGATCACTACTAACAAGCAAGATGTCATCTACATACAAAAGCAAGATAATAAACTTACTCCCACTGACCTTTAGGTATAAACATTCATCAATAATGTTTTCCTTAAACCCAAAGGACAGTATGATCTCACTAAACTTAATGAACCATTGACGGGAGGCTTGCTTAAGTCCATAGATGGATTTCTTTAATTTGCATACCAAGTGTTCTTTCCCTTCAACATAAACCCGTGAGGTTGTTCCATATACACTTCTTTATCTAGGTCCCCATTAAGAAATGCCGTTTCACATCCATTTGGTGCAACTCTAAATCAAAATGAGCCACCAAGGCCATGACTATCCTGAATGAGAGCTTCTTAGAAACAGGAGAGAAAGTCTCATCATAGTCAATACCTCCCTTTGAGTGAAACCCTTAGCCACCAATCTGGCCTTATATCGCTCAACTTTACCTTTAGAGTCCACTTTAGTTTTGAATACCCATTTGCATCCAACAAGTTTGGACCCTTTTGGTAAGTTGACGAGTTCCCAGACTTGATTTTTAGCCATTGAGTCAAGCTCTTCCTTCATGGCTTCAAACAATAGGTGGATTTTTCACTCTCCATGGCTTGTGAAAACGTCACTGGATCATCAATATCACCCCTGTCTAAACCATCTTCCTGTAAGTACACTAAAAACTCATCAGATATGGCAGGTTTCTTGACTCTCTGAGATCGACGTATTGTTTGCCCCTGATCCACCTGAGGAGGTGGTTGGTCAACATGTGCGATATCTACTGGTTGTGGAGTCACTTGAGGTGGACCAACTACAACTTTGTTCCCCAACAATGTCATTCTGAGGAATGAACATGGGAACAAAGTTGTCAGTTGCTACAGGTATATCAGCCTGATCCTGTAACTCCTCAAAAAAAATCTCTCGAGAAGGTCCACTCCCACTGACTCCACCATCCTCAAGAAATTGCCTTATCTGTCTCTATAATGATGGGGACATGTGATGGACAATAAAACCTATACCCCTTTGATCTCTCTGGATAACCAATGAAGAATCCACTGGTTGTTCTGAGATCAAAAGCTTTCTCTTGTGGATTGTATGGTCTGGCCTCAGCTGGACACCCCCATGTGCGCATGTAGCTTACTGAAGGTTTCCTACCACACCATAGCTCAAAAGGAGTCTTTGATGCAGCCTTCGTAGGAACCTTGTTCACTATGTGTGCAGCTGTCTTAATGGCCTCCCCCCACAAAGACAAGGGTAAGGTAGAATGACTTAACATTGTCCTGACCATTTCTTTAAGCGTTCGATTCCTTCTTTCTGCAACTCCATTCTGATATGGACTGCCAGGGGTAGTATATTGTGGTATAATACCCTCCTCCTTAAGGAATCTTGCTAATGGTCCGGGCCTTTGTCCCATCTCAGTGTACCTACCATAATACTCACCGCCTCTATCAGACCTACTATTTTGATTACTTTTCCTGATTGTTTCTCCACTTCCTTCTTGAAATTCTTAAAGGCATTGAAGACATCTGCCTTTTCAAGAAGTAAATAGAGATACATGAATCTAGAATAGTCATCTATAAAGGTGGCAAAGTACCTTTTGCCATACAAACAGGGTGGAAAGGGACCACATATATCAGTATGGATTATTTCAAGCACTTGAGAACTCCTAGTGGCATCCTTATTAAGCGTGTGTGTTTGCTTTCCTTTTATGCAATCAACACATGTCTCAAAGTCAGTGAAATCTAGAGTAGGAAGTACTCCTTCTCCCACTAACCTCTTAAGTCTCTTAATGGAGATATGACCAAATCTCCTATGCCACAACATAGATGAGTTTTCATTAACTCTACCACGCTTGTTGCCAACAACTGAAGTATGCAGGATATGATGAGATTGTTCATTTACATTGCTAAGACACAATTTATATAAACCATCAGATAAAGAACCAGTACCAATAACAATAGAATCCTTTATTAATTCAAATGAAGAGTTTCAAGACATATACGAAAACCTTCTGAATCAAGTTTTGATACTGAAACCAAATTTCTACTAAAAGATGGTACATAAAATGTGTCTTTCAAATCTAGAACAAATCCTGATCCCAAATAATCCTATAAATCCCTATGGCCTTGACTTGTGAGCGCGTCTTATTTCCTGAGAAGATGCTTCGCTCACCCTCATTGGAGGCTTTTGGAAAAGAAATCCTGCATAGAAGTGGCAACATGCACAGTAGAACCTGAGTCAATCCACCATGTATTTTTAGGAACATTCACTAAATTAGACTCATAACAAACATAAGATGAGAAATTACCTTTCTTTTCAAATCATGCTTCCTTTTCAGACAGTCTTTCTTAACATGTCCAGGTTGTTTGCAGAAGAAGCACTTGTCAATTTTGCCTTTCGACTTGTTCTTCTTCTTGCCCTTCTTCTGGACACCCTTCTTCTTTCCTAATCCAGAAGCTTTATGAGAGGTAAACATGACTGTATTGTTCCTCTCTCCTCTTAACCTCTCCTCCTCCTGAACACACATGGTCATCAATTCATTGACAGACCACTTTGCCTGATGTGTGTTATAGGAGATCTTAAATGCCTCATATTCATTTGGCAGAGAGTTTAAGATGAAATGGATAGGAAAGTATCTGAAATGGTAACCTCCATTGCATTGAGTTGTGCTGCAATATCTCTCATCATCATGATATGTTCCCTAATACTACCACTGCCAGTGTATTTCATTGAGGAAAGCTTAGCCATCAGAGTGCTGGCTTTAGCTTTATCTGAACTTACAAATTGTTCCTCAATAGCCTTAAGAAATTCACTGGCTATGGTTTTCTCTGGGATAGATCCCTTAATGCTTTGCCCCACATGTCCCTGAAGAAACAAGAGGCATAAGCGGTTGGACCTTTCCCATTTTTCAAAATGAGTCTTCTGTTCCTGAGTGCTTGTAGCTGTAATAGCAGCAGGCTTATCCTCACGCAATGCTAAATCTAGGTCCATGCACCCTAATGCAAACATTACCCTTTGTTTCCATTCAGTAAAATTTGTCCCATTGAGATACGGTACTTGACCAGTGAAAGGGGCAAACAATGGAGAAGAACCTGAAAATACCCAAATGCTCACATATAAATCATGACCGAATAGCAAGTTTTGAGACAGTGAACTGAAGTAAAGTAATTCTAACAACTTAATGAATTACTTTAACTAGTTGTCCTGATGCATCATTATAATTCCTCCTTTGGGCGGTAATTACAATATGCTAGTGACAACCTCCCCAAGAAAATAACTTAAGTGATAGAACTAAAATTTATATACACTTTGATGTAAAGAGAGAGTACCTTTGGGTACATACTCTCAATAGTCTCCGTGCACACAAATTCTATTCTACCTTATTCATGGCATGAAAATAAAATACTCCTTGGGAGTTAAATTTCACATTCAAGCCAAGAACACAAAGTTTGATGTTATTTTAATTTCTTAATGAAAATAATTCATTATCCTTATGCATAAGGCCACTTTGGTGATCTACTTATACATTCGGGATGCAGATATATCCTCCCCACTAATTAAAAAAAAACAAACCTATAATGCTCATCATTGATACTATCAAACTTTATATGAGTGCACACTAACACGGGAACTTCATGGTACAACTTGCTCGTCGGTCATGTGGGAATCCATGGCCAGAGGAGACTTACGGAGGTCTTGCATAAGGAGTCACTAGTCCGACAGAAGGAATATCCGACGGAGAGTTCATCCAAGCCAAGAAAAGGGGTACCTATTGTGCAAGTGTGGAGAAAGTGCAAGGTGAGAGCTTAAATTTTATCATTCTTCATGATTAGTGCCACTTTAGTGATCTACCTAACCATTTAGAAATAAAAAAATCTCACCAAAACTCATAATAGCATCAATGTAACTCTTAATATGAGCAAAAGGACATAAATACAATAATTATTGCAATCTGAAAACAGAGATATTCACGCATAAATAAAACTATAATAAGGTTAAAACTCAAAAATATATCTCTAATGATTATTGCAATAATTATCAGTCCATAAACAAGTTTAACCATGCTAAAACTAAATTAAAAGTGGTTAAAAACACAAGTTTAGTATGCTGTTACGTAAATATTCTTTCTGTTTGCAGAAATAACTACAGAATTGCAAACATATCCCCAGAGTTGCTTCTATATCCACTGTTTTGCAGAAATACCTTATTGCATAACAGTTCAAATCAAAAGGATATAAAAACAATACTAGATACTTAATGGATATTATGTAAATGAAAAATTAATTCTTAATGGTATCGGATGTGGATCCTTAATGGTTCTGAAATTAACTCAATATCTAAACCCGTTAACCAATCTCCAAAAACTAAAACCCCATTTAAAATCGGATCCAATAAAAAATGGATATAAAACTTAATAAAATAGGGGTATAGATGCAAATAGATGAAAGCAAGGGGTAAGGGGTAAAACCCCATCATCTTCTACCCCAACTTGATACAGCCCAAACCCTAAAACGCAGGGGAGGAAAGAGGGGGGGGGCGGGGGGGGCGCGCCGCCGCGCCATGGGAGAAAGGGGAAGGAGGGGCCGGTGGCGGCCGGACCCCCGCCGGTCGGAGACGGCGCCGTCCGGCGGTGATCAAGCCATCGCACCCCCACGCCGCACCGGTGAGAAGCCCACCGCGGCGCCCTCCACGGCGGACAGCAGCGGCAGGGAAAGGGCGGCGGCCCCCTGCCTCCCTCGCCGGCCGGACATGGCGCCGGCAGCGCCGTCCGGCGAGGGATGGGCCGCCGTCGCCGAGAACCCCATTTTTTTTTTAACTCCAGTGGGCACAGGTCCACCCGACCGCAGCGGTGAGGGGGGGACGGCGCCTGCCCATGCTCTCCGGCCGAAAACGGCGCCGCTGGCGCCGCCGGCGAGCATGTCTCGCGGATCTTCAGCCATTAGCACCTCCTTACGCGGCGGCTTGCAAACGCAGTCTTCGGCCGGGCAAAAGTCCAACCAGCCGCAACAGGGAGGGCGATCGGCGGCCCCCCTGCCTTCCTCGCCGGGCGGAGATGGCGAAGGCGGCGCCGCCAGCGAGGAGGGGTTGCCAATCACACCCCCATACCCCAAACGCCCACTTGGAGGACCCCCTGCGCGACGGCGATAACGCGACCCGAGAACTGCCAACACGGAACAGTGCGGCAGCGGTCTCCTTGGGTTTCCTGTGGTTGTCAAGCCCCCATACCACTGCCGCCATGGCCGCAAGATCCAGTGGAAAACACCGTGGAACCGTCTCCAAGATCGAACGATAAAAACGAAACCCGAGAGATCGGAACACGTGCTCTGATATCACATGTTGGGGATGTGTACTTGATGCGGAAGCCATCTCACGTGCGAAGAGAAAGACGACGCCGAAAATCGATCAACGTACGAACGCCAAGAAGAGAGACGCGTAACCCGCTGCGCTCTCTATCTGGTTTCCTCTCTCTATGTGTCTGTAGTTGTGTGTATGACACATATTTATAAAGAGGAGGGACCAGTCCCAATAGACCTGAGCAGGATCCCACCATAACAGGATCCAATTAGGCATTTAATGGGTTAAGTCCAATAACATGTTCCTTTAATTGGACCTAATGGTGTGTCTTAAGATATGCGGCCCAATACAAATGGACCACTAATATTAGGTAAAACCAAACATTGGTCTCATATTTCTAGGAAACACAAACAACAGATCCGTCAATTAATATGTGGTTCCAAAATTTTATGTCATGGTGAAGCCCCATAACCTTAAAAACTCTCGTCTCCCCGGTTCCTACTGCGATGGAATTCCAATATTCCAAATCCCACAGGAACTCGTACGAAGGAAATTATAGATGGAGAAAGGTTTAATGTACTTTCTTATTACACTTAAGTGTAATATGACTAGATATTAAGTCCATGTGACACCCTCACATAAGGAGTGATAAAGTGACAACTCAATTATTAAATGTCACATAGACTTAGGAGTGTCAATTGGGCTGGGCCGGCCCGGAAGTCCGGCCTGATTTTAACCGGACTTGGGCCAAAAATGAGCCCGCTACAAATTTTGGCCCGGCCCGGCCCGGCCCGAAAAAAATAGGGTCGGGTTTGGGCTTTGTGTGGCCCGGCCCGGCGGCCCGTCCGGCCCGAAAAAAATAATAAAAATATATAATTTATATTAATATAAAATTTATATTTAGAAAGAGAATTATATTTATTTTTTTCTATAATAAATCTACTCAAAAATATAATTTTTTATAAATTAAATGTTAATATAGATATAAGTAAAATGTATATTATTTTTTATAAATATATTATAGTAGATATATTAAAATTACTTATTATATAATAAAATAATAATTGTTATATTTTTTAGGCCAGGCCGAGCTGGGCCAGGTTTTTTCTGGGCCCAGGCTGGGCCACCCATACCGGGTCTACCCCGGGCCTGGGCCAAGTCCGAATCGACTCTTAAAAAATTGACCCATTGACACCCCTACATAAACTTAATATCTAATCATATTATACTAAATGTAATAAGAAAATGTAAAAATTATAACCACACATTTTCCTTAATAAGGAAACAGTAACAGAAATCCCGCGGATCAAGCGCAGGGGATAAGTATTATCTATGTTTCCACGATATGCTTGGGCGGATCCTTATCCGTAATAGAAAGTATACTAAATCTTTTTCTTATAGATGTGTACGGTGCATGTAGACAGTGTCGTCTTCTTCCATGGGAGAGATCAAGAAGGTGGTGCTGCTGCGGAGTTACAACGGGGTGGAGTTCGAGGTGGAGGAGTCGTTGGCTGAGCTCTCGGAGACCATCAAGCACGCCATGGAGCCATGGAGGACGCCTTCGCCGTCGACGGCGTCATCCCGCTGCATGCCCAACGTCGCCGGGAAGACCCTCGCCAAGGTCCTGGAGTACTGCAAGAAGCAGGCCCCCGTCGGAGAGCAGTCGGCGGAGGCGGGGGGAGAGACGGTGGGGGAGGACCTCAAGGAGTGGGACGAGGCGTACATAGACATCGACATGGCCACCCTCTACGACCTCATCCTGGTATATATATATACATGTTTATAATTCCTCATGACCCATGCATCAAAACCTCTCTCTCTCTCTCTCTCTCTCTCTCTCTCTCTTACTAATGTATCCATGCAGGCGGCGAATACCTGGAAGTGAAGGAGCTGCTGGAAGTGACGTGCCAGAGGGTGGCGGACATGATCAAGGGGAAGACGTCGGAGCAGATCCGGCAGATGTTTGGCATCATATCAAGAACGACTTGACACCCCAGGAGGAAGAGGCCGTCCGGAATGAGAACCTGTGGGAGATCGAGTGATGGGTTTGGCAGTTGCAGTCTAACTAGCAGTGTGCACGCATGGCATCTTGCAGAAGAATTACGGCATCACAGTTCGACATTCTAGTCTTTTTTCCTTTTTCCTCTCCCTCAGTAGCTAGGTTCTCTCTCTCTCTCTCTCTATAAGTTTGTCTTTAGCACAACTTTTATTGATGTATTGATTTTAGTTGGATTGTTTTTTACTTCTATGTAAATAATTCTTTCTAAAATTATATCTGCTTTATTATTATAAAAATAGGATTATTAAGAAGATTTTGGCTCGAAATCATTAAGAAGTTCTTAAAGTCAGTATTAATGTGTGACGAAAGTGGGCAGGATTCTTCAGGTCCTAGGATATCATACATTTTTTAATCAATCTTAATTTATGGCTCAAAGTTTAAATCTTCTTTATAACCTGTTTTTAGACTCATGTAGAAAGTTCATTTTTATTTTTTATTTCTAGGCAAAAGACGATCAATCTTTAAAAAAAAAAGATAAATAGTTTCTAAAACCTATCAAATTACAATCATCCCTGAAAAATAACTGAAAATTAAAACTTGCTACTCCAAGAAACATCTTTAAGTCCAGCAAAGAACCCTAATTATTATCTTCCACCAAGTCATCTATGGGCACGTTACTATTTTATTACAAAATAAAATGTATTGCTCGTCCTCTCTTGTTGTTGCACTATGCCTTTTTCCCCCTAATTAATTTTAAAGAACATGTTGTAGACATATTTCACCTGACCAAAAGATTGGACTAAAGAATAATAATAGACCTATCATAAGAATCGCATGACACGCCTTTCCAATTAATATTTGAAGAAGGAATTCAAAACTCATTACTTCCTTGACGTACCTCAGAGCAGTGGCACATGAAGTTGGCAGCTCTGGCAAAGAGCCAACAGGGCACAACATATCAGGAACTCATTTCTCATGATATAATGAACTGTAATACTTGTTGCACTCTTACATGTGCAGTACTTGTTGCACTTACAAATGCACTTATTGCAAGTCGACCAATAAGAGGCCCTCAAAAGTTCAATAAATGCACTTATGAAGGTGCATTAAATATTTCTCCATCCAGTTTTGCTCTTTTTATCAAGCTGAGAGGTATGGCAGCTCTTCCAAAAGATGATCCGAGACTTCTTCCAAGACCGGCAACCCGGGCCTCACATTTGAGGCTTTTGAATGTGATGCATGACAATTGCTCTCACGCAGAGAAGAAACGCAGTCATTTCAACAAGGAAAATGTCTTTCTTGTGCAACATGTTGAAGTACATAGTCCATGATGAGGTGGTGAATGGGAGAGCAGAAAGTGCAGTTTGACATGGCAAAACTGCACTTTCAGCAGTGCAGTAAGTCTTTCTCATGCTTTTAAATCATCATTGCAACCATACCTCAGTAAATATTTGAATTCAAATTGCATATCTTATCCGATCATTATCCAGGCAGACCAAGGGAAATTCATATACAATTGCAGACAACTACGTATTGGATTTGCGATTTTGCAGCTGTAAGCACCAAACGATGGACTTCTCCTAACATGGGGATTGATGCGCACAACAAAAATCAGCTTTCTTCGAACCTCCCCACCGGAAGTTTCAATGTCTGCAAAAAAAAGGCAAAAGAAAACTGTCATGCTGCAATATTCCCAAAGAAAGGAAATCAATGAACAAAGAGATGGCCAAAATCCAAAATTTTTCTCTTTTTTTTTTGGGGGGGGGGGGTGCGGGGGAGGGGGTTGCTGAGGTAGGCCGACACTACAACTAGGCAAGTAACTAAACAGCAGAAATGAATAAGATTGTTTGACTTCAATGTTAACAAGTGAGATGGAGGAGGATTGAGTACCACCTTTCAGTGCATGACAAAAGATGAACCACTGTAGTTGGGTTTACCATGGTGCCTGAGCAGAAAGAATCAACACTACATCCAGCCGAACAGTTGCACATCTCCCTAAAAGAACTCAAAGCTGCATGTCATAACTGTTTCACTTAGGGTCCGTTTGGTTGCTTGTAAAACAGTTTTAGAGGGAAATAATTTCCCGGAAAAACTTTTACGTGAAAATAGAAAACGTAATTGTCTATTTGGTTGTTAGGAAAATATAAAGTTGTATGGAGGAGTATGAGATCTTATGATCTACTCAAATGAGAGAGAGTCATATACTCTTTGTGTATTAACACTATTCATCAAAATTTTATTTTTTTATTTTTATTTTTAATATTTTTAAAAATAAAAATAAATAAATAACTAATAAAAAAATAAGTAACTTTGACAAATATAATTTAAAGTAGGAGAAATAAAATAAAAACATAATTGAATGAATAGTATTCTACAAATATTTTAATAAAAAAGTAAAAAAATAATTAACCAATGAAAAATAATTAATTTGACAAATACTATTTTATGAGTGGAACAAAAATAAAAATTAATCTAGAATGAATAGTGCTCCTGGGAAGAATCCTGGGAATGGGCAGCAGGTTGTTGCAGCCCGGAAAATGGCATCCGTGCTTTTTGGGCGGATGCAAAATCCGGTAATGTTAGAATTTGTTTTTACAGATTTTACTTTTACAGGATAACAAATGACATAAAAAATTAAGTTTTCTCGAAAACTATTTCCTAACCTAAGTTTTCCGGGTAAACAAACGGACCCTTAGCAGCACACTCCTTCAAAAATTCATCAAGCTTGGCAGAATAATATGGGGAAATGTCCTGAAATGATTGACATGAGGAGATGAGATGAAATCATATGCCCAGACTTCTCTTCCAACTTTTCTGCTCCTGGATGAAAAGTTCTATCGAACGAACTGGAATGACCTTGTCAGCAGAGCTGTATAGGTACAACTGAGGGCAGGGAGGTTGCTTTTGTGAAAGAATGGTTATAATCTTGTTCAACCTCCTGCATCAAAAACCAAAATAGATGTAACAATCTCACATGGTACCTTCCTGGTTTAAAGAAAGAATGGACGCTGACTCAAATTTCTCCTGATGCACCAGACTAAAAATATTAAACTGGATTTGTAGTTAATTAGTCTAGAGTTCAAGTGACATGAAGTTCCTCTCTATCCATAGCATTTTATTTCCTTCATGTTTGATGTCCGCCAGATTCTATGAGCTTTTCAGATGCAAGGGTTCTATATTGTTCGCTCAAAGCCTACATGAGAAGAAGTGTGCAAGAAAATTTGTTGAAAACATCTGCTGGCATTAAGCTCGACAAAGATTCAGAAATAATCATAACGTCAACCTGTCTAAGATTACTTCCCATAACAGAAAATGTAGGAAAATCATGCAGAAAAAAGTCATGCAACATTAAGAAAAGGACTCCAGAAGAAGTGGGTTGATACATCATTTGAAGAAAAAAAAAACTGTCAAAACATCACAACAACTTTTCCATTCAATTAGTCAGTCATATTACTGCTTAGAAGGAGGTACAATGGATCTCATAGCACAAGACAAATCCCCTCCACAGAAGAGGGTCTATCTCTTGTTTTTGCATAGTTTCCACCATTAAAGGCACTGTTTGACCATGGTGGGTGATCCCCTTCATTAAGAAGAAGAAAAAGAAATGTCCAGCTCCATGTGCATATCAGAGAGTGCAAGTGCAATTCCAGGTACCCTTTCCTCCAGTACTTTCTAACCTATTAAAAATAAAAAGAAACATTAAAATGCTAACAAGTCATCCATTTCTGATTCAAATTCTGATTAGTTACATGAAGTTTGGAGTCAGAAGCACTTGTTTCCAACTCCGCATCCAACATGTTTGCTTCCAGGATCCACCTCCAGACATGCTAGAATCCAGGTCTATGGTTAGTCAGGAAGAAAAAGATTATCATGATGTAACTCCACCAAGACCAAGGTATGGTCAGTTAATGTTTTAACAAGCAGTGTAACTACAATCTACCTAGCCTATTAACCTGAATTCAGATATATAACATGAGACATAAAACTGAATACATGATACTTTTATATGGAAGGACCTAAAATAGTAAAATCAAGATGGAATAAAAGTTAAACCACCAACCAATTTAAAAATGGTAAATGTAAACTGCTTACTGATTTATATATAGCAGTCGCAGAAAGAATGTGAAGAGCTTCTCTAGAATAGACAAGAGAAAGAATTCTACGAAATCTGGTCTAGAATCTTCTGTCATCAATCTTTTCTTGTTATCTTCAGGAGCTTTTCCCTCAAGAGATTCCACTGAAGCATACGTCAAACAGCTTTGTTTCTTAAGTAAGGCAGCACAAAATCCAGCTGCCCAGACCTAGAAAGCCAATGAGATCAGAAACAATAATAGACAAACCCAAGTAATCAAGTGGCATAACCCTTGCTTAAGAAAAACTAAAAAAAAATGAAAGTGGCAGGAAAAACAGCAAGTATCAATGAGGCGGAGGGGGTTTGCCCCCTGTATTTTTCATATGGTCACGTATAACCCCATAATAGAATGTGTTTACGCATATGTAAACACCTGCAATCATCCACCATTTGTTTAGCTTAATTTCAGACCATTTAAGACTAAAAGACTAACCTATCCTTATCTAATTTCCTCAATGATTAAAATAATAATATTTATAACTCCCACATCTTTCATATTATCTTATATATCTCTTTGAAGTCTTAGAATCTACATGTTCAACAGAATATTCTATTAATTCCAACGGTGTTAGACTATGGGAGGTATAGGTGAAGCAGTATTCCTCAATATAGGGATGTCTATGATAATATAAAGAATATAGGTATGGGTACAATATACAAGATTGAAGGTATACATGTCTAATTGTCACAAAACATAACCACAATGAAAAATAGAAGGTTTTAGAGGACATAAAGGATAAGGAAGATTATACGGTGTATTTTGACTATGTGGAGTAGGTCAAGGACAAGCCCTTTCTAAACCCACCCAAGATTAGTGGCCCATTAGATTATATAATTAGTTGTGATACTGATACTATTATTACTAGAGTATAACATATAAACATTGTAATTGATAAAAGAGGATTATGGACAACAGTAGCCATAGGAACAGGGGCGAGAGAGGATTACATAGCAGGAAGGACATCTTTAGACCATTAAAACATGAATTCTGATAAGTTTATACATGATATCAGAATTGACAGAATAAAAGACTTCAGCCGAGTTGTCTCTACTATTAGTTCATTTAACTGCTTCATGGTAAGCAGTAGTGAGTGAAGTAAAGGCAAGTTATTAGTGGTAATGTTAAAATTGCTCTTAATATGCATATTTGATAAAACAACAAACATTACCAGAGTTAAGCAAATGTACGACACAAGTACTGTAGGCTACAAATTATGGAATACAGCTTACTATAGGGTGCACATGGAATAAAGAATATGGGGTTGCATTGGGATGATGTCTGACATGGTGCTTGTGTTCAAAGCACCTTACATCATGGCTTATTGATGCGGAACGTGGTGGGAAAGAGAAGAAAGAGACAGGAAGAAGTGGAAGAAGAAAGTTTCTCGCTGGGAAGAAGGGGGGAAGAAGGAGCAGAGAGAGAGAAACACAAGAGGCAGAGAGAGGGGGGGCGGCGGCTGCAAATCTCAAGCTCTTATTAACATTTCATTCATCATAATTGCCTCTCTTGGAGGTTTACAAGAGCTTTATAACCATTAAACCCTAATGACTTCCAAATGACGCACTAATGACTAATTAACCCTCAGACCTAAAATAGTACGAAATTCGTACCCAAATTACAGAAAAATAGAAAAGACCCTACTGGGCTCTTATTGGGCCTACATCCTCACTAAGACTACTCAAATACATAAAATTACATCAATTGGGTCTCTATTAGGCCAAATAAAATAAGCAAGGACAGTCGGCTTCGTTTTCGCAGATCTTCGATCCCCATCACTTATTTTATAGAATAAGAAATCCTAAAAGAAATATTAATTGGACATAGATGTAAGGCATATTGGGTTTACTCAAGTCTGTCTTAATCGGATTCATATTGAAGGACAGAATATAAAAACATGAAGAATAAAGGCATGAGCCACATGGCAATTGGCAATCGGGAGCTGCTGGTGGCACTATGTTTGCACCATGATATATCTCCTTAGATAGTATACATGTCTTAAAAGTTTAGTATACACATCTAATCAGTCAAACCTGCAACTGTTGGTAAGATCAGAAGAATGGGAGAGTTACATAGCGTGCAATGAACCAAGGAAAAATGATTGACTTAATTCAAACAAATGTTTTCTGGAAGGATGTAGAAATGGTTCCAAATGTAGATCAACCACTTGTAAGGAATGAAGAGCAGTCAATATTAAGGAGGAGGCAGAAACAGGATACATCCATGAAGCCATGGATGGGATCCAAGGAGACGATCAAAATGAACCCAAACATACACATAAGATGGTGAGAGATCAAAATAAAATAAGGGACAAGATATTGCACCAACCATGATCTCCATGTTGCAGGTGAGCTAGGTTTTCTTCAGTCCCTCTCATTGAACTTTTAGCCTGTTTGGAAAAGGGTTAGTGTAAGTTAACCCATTTTAAACCTGGGTTAATTCAAAAAGTGATTTGAAATGCAGAAAAGCTAATACAGGTCAAAAGGGATTAGATCGGGGCTAATCCAAGTTAACCCAGAGTAACCCAATCCACCTCTGAAGGCAGAGTAGAATTACTGATTTACTCCTACCTTGGAAAACCCATTGTACCCCTGACCACATCACCCACCCATGATTCGCCGCTATCCACCTTGGAGGGTCTCAAAGGCCTCCTGTGCTGGCCTCCCCGTGAAGCTCTGCTAGCCTTCCCCTTCCTCTGCCTCGGCATCTTGTCGATCTTTCTCCTCCGAACTGCTGAGAGAACCGCATGAGGTTCCTCCGTGCACTGCCGTTGCAGGGGAATCCGCCCCCACAACACTTCATCCCTTTTATAGTGTTCAGAAGTTCACAGCAGCACCCCCCACCGGCGAAGAGACGGCGGCTTCTCCTTCAGGTTAGATCTGTCAGCGTGTCTCCTTCTTCCACTCCCTCTCCAGGACCCTGGTAGCTCCTCCGCCCAGTCCCCAGCCCCCATCCCCGTGCTTCTGCTGCCCCGACTGCCTCCGCCCCCAAAGGCGAGGCCCCGGCATGTGCGGTGCCCGGCTTGAAGCACTCCAAGTTGGGCCATCACCACACAGCACCTCCGCCTCCCCAATTGTCCTCCAACAATGAGAGCAACCTCAAACAGGAAGGATGATAAGGAGGAGCAGGATGATGTGAGCAGCTTCTCTTTCCTATTTATTTCCTAAGACTTGTTTTCTTTTTTATTTTTCTAGTTTTTATTCAACAAAGATTCGCCTGTTTAGATTCCTTTTCTTCACTTGCCACTGCTCTTAATTTCTCGTGTCTATGATCTTCCTGTTAAATCAGTAGATGACGGAGGAGAGAGTGCAGGTGGATTTCGAGTCCACAGTAACCTTGTCCCTATGAATCATATCCATTGTAACTGTGTCCCTGTGAACTATGTCCATAGTCACCCTGTGAATCATGTCCATAATCACCCTATGATTGTGTATATGTGCCACTGCCAGTAGTAGTACCTGCAGCTGCACTAGAATCATGATCATCGTTGTCGTCATCATTATCCTCAGAAGTATAAGAAACCAAATGCCTTCTTCCTATCATTAACTCTTTTTCTTTTCTGTTGGTTGGTCCATCTCTTGCATCTTTGTATGGAGTCTTTTTCCCCTTAAGGTTCCTCTCATATAAATTTGCCTCATCTTCTCAATTATCGGGTTATCTCGAGCAGGCAGTACTAGCCTTCTCAGTCATATATATCCCTGATGTAGCTCTTCTTAATGATGGAGGAGGCTTCACCATTCTAGAAGTGACTAGCCTACTATCTAATTCTGAGTATTGAGCTGGCTCAAGCTCAGGATGCTCCTCAGTGTCCTCAACAATCTCAGGCTGCTCCTCAGTGTCCTAAACTATCTCAGGATGTTTTCCCTTTGATGATGGTGATGCTCTTGGTCTTTTTGCTGGCACTTTGAATTCTAGATCCCTTGGCTCATCTCCATCTAATATTCCTTATGCCCACATTGTATCAGTAGGATCAAAAATAGGGTCATCAATCTCCTCTTACCTCAACCCAAGATTGCAAGGAATTATCATCATCCCTAAAACATTCAATCTAATTACATAAATACCCCAATTTCTAATACCTAATTATGATCTAATTAGGGAATTTATCCTAATTACATGTCATGAAATGTAATTAGCAGCATGCTTGAACCCTAAAACAGTCAACGAAGTTTAATTAAGCTTTAATCCACCCTAAACATACCTAATTACACAAAACCTCAATTTTTAATACCTAATTATGACCTAAGTAGGGAATTTACCCTAATTACATGCCATGAAATGTAATTAGCAGCAAGTTTGAACCCTAAAACAGTCAATGAAACTTAATTAAGCTTCAATTCACCCTAAACATACCTAATTCACTAAAAACCCAATTTCTAATACCTAATTATGACCTAATTAGGGAATTAACCCTAATTACATGACATGAAATGCAATTAGTAGCATGCTTGAACCCTAAAACAGTCAATGAAGTTTAATTAAGCTTCAATTGACCTTAACCACATTTAATTGCACAAAAGTCTCAAATTTAAGAGACTAATTAGGTCCTAAACCATATACAAAAGACTTATATGTACCCTAAATCTAAACCTATTGCATACAACTTTATAGAAAAAAGCATAAAAATCAAAATACTTACAAGATTCTTCAAGTTTCTGCAGTGAAAATAGCAAAAACAGAGGGGTGGCGACGGTGGGAAAATCTTCTCTGGCAGCAAAAACACCTCTCAAGCTCCCCCCTAGCCCTCCTCCACGTACCCACTCCTGAAACCCCTCAGATCTGGTTGTTTCAAAAGTGCGTCTGTTTCGGGCCAAAACCAGCTCGGTTTATCTGAAACTGGTTATTTTATTATTTTTTAAGTTTCGGGTTGCTACAGTGCAACCCCCCCCCCCCCCAACCCCGTTTCGGATTGGACCGGTGATAGTTGTCAAGGCGCCCGCTTAGGCGGGAAGGCGCCAATTTGAAAGCTAGACAGGGGTCTGCCTTTTGGGGACCAAAAAAGACATCCTTAAGATATTATATGTAAATAAGGAAGTACCTCTATTTGAATCTAATAAAAATATCGGAAAAACTATATCTCTTACCTAGAAAAGGTCAACTCTCTGATCGAAAAAGGAAATTATGATTTTGATGATTCTATCAAAATGTCGACTTTTTAAATCCTCATAATTTGGTCTAACTAAAAATTATATAATTCAAATAAACAATATAGAACACTAAAAATATAAAGCCCGATGAAATAAATCAAATATATATGTGATTTCTCCAAGAGACTCACTCTCCTACTGACAGCACTTAGTCTCCTGGAGAAGTCACATATATGTTTGACTTATAAGTAATTTTTCATATATTTTATTCTTATTTTATATATTTGGATATATATTTAAAATTTTTAATTAGAGGCCTAAGTGCCACCTAGGCAACGCCTAGGGACCCCGCAAATGCCTTGGTTCGCCTTGACGCCTTGATAACTATGGTCCGGTCCGAAACTCACATCCATGAAGGCAAGGCGACATCCCCCCCCCCCCCCCACCCGCAACACTTCATCCCTTTTACAGTGTTCAGTTCACAGGCTGTTGGAATTTGCTTGTGTTTAGCTAAAGGATATGTATGTTAGTATTGTCTGCCATATTGTAGCTGTTGTGGACAAGTATATTTTCATGTAATAGTAGCTGAACTCTTCATGTATTTGTTTCCTTCTTATGTCAACATGCTTATTTATTTGTTCTCTTCATTATTCTTATGTTGCAAGTGTCCCTTCCTAAACTCATATTTCACAATTGTTTGTTACCCTTTCCACTTGACGACAAATCTCATTGATTGCAATACATGTGGTTAGAGGGCTGTTGGACCCCGAAAATTTGCAATGGATATCCATAAGGGAATGTCAGAAGATACTTATATTGATTGTTACTTAAGGTAATATTGGATCCGGATCATTTTCAAGTCAAGAAAAAGACTTGTTGTGAAAACCGCCATCAAATTCTTCAATGAAGTACAAGTTTGGGAAGAACAATGTTTCAAAGAAGAAGACAAGTTTAAAGAGTCTTCAACGGCATGAGGTCAACAAGACCAAGGGTTCGAAAAAGATTACAACTCCAAAATCACTTGCAAGAAGAAGCACCAAACACTTGCAAAGTCCAAATTCAAGTAACTCTTCGTCGGAAGATCTCCAAGAAATGAAAGAGTTTTCACGGCATCAAAACCCTCCCCGGCAAGGCCCGAAGGGGGGATATTTATAGAAATCAATGGAAGGAGCCCCTCCGGGTAGACCCCTACCGGAGAGGGGGTCTCTCCGGTTAAGAGGGAGAGACCCTTAACCGGAGGGACCTCCCTCCGGTTAAGGGAAGGTTAAGGAATATCTTCCTTAAATGGAGGGAGGTCCCTCGGTTAAGGAATCCTTCCTTAACCGGACGGACCTACCTCAAGGTAGCCCCCTCTCTTGTTCCCCCCATGTAAACAGGGGGAAACCCCTATAAATACCCCATAGGGGCCAGAAGAGAAGGGGGTCGGAAGGTCGAAAAAGAAGTGACTTGTTGGGGAAGATTTTTGGAAGAAGTCTTGCTCGTGTTCGGCGTAAAAGTACCATCCCCGGCAAGCCAAGGTCCCCCCTCCGACTGTAAATCTCTTGTAAATTCCCCTCATGTTGAGTTAGACTCCATGAGGGGTTTAAAAATTCATTATATATGCTTATATCACCATGTTGAGTGAGTCTCCATGGAGATGAAAATGTAAATGTGCTTGCGTGTTCATATGTTCCAATGTTTAAATATTTTCCATGTCGAGTTAGTCTCTGTGGACATAAAAATTTAAACATGATCATGTGTTTCGATATTAAATATTTTCCATGTTGAGTTAGTCTCCATGGGTATAAAATATTAAACATCACTATGTTCATATTCCCATGTTCAAATGTTTCCATGTCGAGTAAGTCTCCATGGGTATAAACATTTAAACATGTTCATGATATTTCCCTCATGTCGAGCAAGACTCCATGAGGGTAAAATATGTCTGTGTTCATATGTATATGTCTTCATAAGGAGACTCTGCCCAAGCAGAGACTCTACCCAAGGCATACTCATATGTTCACAAAATATATGTTCATATGTGCGTATTTCTATGGGGAGTCTCTATCCATACAGAGACTCAGCTCAAAATATGACCATATGTTCATCACAAATGTTCGTGTGCATGTGTTTGTGCAGAAACTCTACCCATGTGGAAACTCTACCCAAAGACACGACTCGTTCAAACGTAAATAAACTCTCAGGTTTATACCCAAAAATGCATTTTAAATTCACAAATGGGATCCATGTCCCCTTAAAAACTCTATTTCGTCCGATAAAACAAATTCATTGTGTTCTTATTTTCTATAAAAATGTAATCTCGACTTTACTATCAAAGGTGTTCAGGTTTAATCTGATTAAATCCGATGTAAATTAACATCGATTCCGGTCGATGGAGAAGGGGTCCAGTACACGATACCCTAATCGCCTGATAAAATAAAAATATGCAGAAGAAATATGTAAAAATAAATAGGCGCACTCGTCCAATATATAGACATAACTTTTTTCCCGCATCGAGCGGATTTCAAATTCTATCTGTTCGACAGATTGGCACGCTCCGCAAAAGAAATGAAAATTAAATCAAATGAAAATGTCATATTTATTTTCTGCAGCCAACAAGGGCATGGCATTGCAACCCTACATACATGCAAGTATTGACATTCACATTTTAGTGTTCTAGCAAGTGGCATCATTTATGACACCTTGTGGATAACGGGCAACGATGAATGGACTAGAATATCCAATTCAATAGTCAGAAGATCAATTAGGATACCCATTGAAAATGTGGATCCATACTTTGGAGCCCAAAATCTACATTTCCATTAAGAACTTTTAGATCTATACATTCTCTTGTAGGTATCAGTCGGTATAAGCAAACATGCGAACACACGTACATAATTCGCTCTTACTTCTCATGTTGTTTTAGTTTTTAAGATGAATATTGAGGTGTTATTGCTTTCCAATCACAAGCATAGTTGTCAAGGCGACCGCCTAGGCGGCGCCAAGGCGCCAAGGCGGTTTTTGGGTGTCGCCTAAGTGGACCGCCTAATTGGGCTGGAAAAAGGCAACGCAAGGCGGCCAAGGCGTGCGCTTGGGCGCCTTGAGATGGTTTCCAGGTCCATTCGGATCCTTTTAGTGGATCGGATCCACTTAATGGATCGGATCCCCGGTTACATCCCCCCCTCCGCCCCGACTCCCCTTCGCGACCCGTCTTCCCAATCCCACCCCCGCCTCGCCCCAGTCCAGACCCAGGTAGGGTTCCGCAGTCGGAGGCCCGGAGGAGGTCTCGCCGCCGGAGGAGATCGTGCCGCTGCCGTCGCGCCGCTGCCGTCTCGCCGCCGCCGGAGGAGGTCGCTGCCGCCGGAGGAGGTACGCTCCCCCCATCTCCCCTTCCCTAGTTCCATGTCACGCTCTCCCCTCCCCTTCCCTAGTCCCGGAGGAGCCCAACCTCTCTCCCTCCGTCACACTCTCTGCCTATCTCTCTCTGTCTCTGTCTCACGGTCACTCCCCTCTCTCTCTCACGGTCACACACACACACACACTGTCCCACGGAACCCCCTCCTCTCTCTCTCTCTCTCTCTCTCTCTCTCTCTCTCACGGTCACACACACACACCAGTCCCACCGGCACCCCCTCTCTCTCTCTCTGCCTCTCTCTCTCAGTCTCTCTCTCTCTCACGGTCACTACCCTCTCTCTCTCTCTCTTTGTCTCTCTCTCTCTCACACCACACACACAGAGACACTGTCACACACATCCCCCGCCCTCTCCTCTCTCTCTCTCACGGTCACACACACACACACACACAGTCCCGCCCCCCCCCTCTCCTCTCTATCTCACACACTGTCACAGAGTGACAGTCCCACCGGCACCCTCCTCTCTCTCTCTCTCACGGTCACTGAGTCACTCCCCTCTCTCTCTCACGGTCACACACAACACACTGTCCCGCGCCCCCTCTCCTCTCTATTTACAATTTTTTAAATTAGTTTTGCAGAGAGAAGAATGGATTCTTCTTCTAATACCCACAGCAGATTCAGAATTCAAGAAAGCGAAATCTAATGATCCAGGATGGAAGTATGCTTATTGGCCTGATGAGCACGATAAGAATAAAGTGAAATGTGAATTATGTGGTTTAGGACAAATGGGGGGAAGAGACAAAAGGAGCACTTGATTGGAGGTTTCCGTGATGTGAAGAAGTGTCCTAAGACTACAAAGGAGATTGCTGCAGAAATGATGGTGGCTTTGAACAAAAACAAGAAGAGGAAGATAGTAAGTGCAACAAGTGTTTATGAGAATGTTGTGAGCTCATCTGCTAAGGAGGAGTCCGAGCCAATAAAAAAACCAACTACTTTGTCAATTTTACAAAACAAAAAAAGGAGAAGGGACCAATGGATGCATTTGCAAGGATGAATGTTGATGATTTTATTGATGCAAGAAGAAGAGGGAAAAAATTCAGAGCACTATGTCTAAATTGAAGAAAGAAGAGAAATGCAATCTTGATCTTGCTATAGCTAGATGGTTTTATGATGCTGGCATTCCTTTCAATGCAGCAAAGTGCAGGAGCTTTGAAATCATGGTTGAACTTATAGGCCGATTTGGACCAGGATACAAACCACCTAGTTATCACATGTTGAGGTTGCCTCTTCTACAAAAATGGTAGAAGAAACAAAACAAATGCATGCTGAATATATAAAACATTGGAAGATTTATGGGTGCACTATAATGTGTGATGGGTGGACTGATAAAGGCAAAGAAAGTTGATCAACTTTTTGGTGAATTGTCCAGAAGGAACTTATTTTATGGAATCAATTGATGTTTCAGATCAAAAAGAAGATGCTATCTTGTTGTATGACTTGTTAGATAAGATGGTTGAAAAAGTTGGGGAGGAATATGTGGTCCAAATTGTTACTGATAATGCATCTTATAATATTGCAGCAGGAAGGTTGTTGATGGAGAAAAGGAAACGATTATTTTGGACCCCTTGTGCAGTTCACTGCCTTGATCTCATGTTAGAAGACATTGAAAAATTGAAATGCTATGTTGGCGCCATTTCAAAAGCAAAGAAGTTGACTGCTTATCTATACACTCATACGCGGCTTCTTGACCACATGAGAAGGGAGACAAAGGGGAGAGAATGGTAAGATTTGGAGTTACAAGATTTGCTACAGCTTTTCTTACCTTAGAAAGATTGCATGATGATGTAATAAAGAGAGCACTGCGTAGGTTGTTTAGTTCAGATGCTTGGCATTCTAGTGCATGGTCAAAAACAAACATGGGAAAGAATGTAGCTGCAATTGTTTATCAATCAAAATTTTGGAATGCAGTTGAGGACATTTTGAGGGCTTCCCAACCCCTCTTGCAAGTGTTAAGGTTGGTTGATGGTGATGAAAAACCAGCAATGGGCTATATTTATGCTGCAATGGAGTTTGCAAGGAAGCAAATAATTCAAAATTTCAATTCTAAAGAGAGCAAATACCAACCTATTTTGAAAATTGTGGACCGTCGTTGAAAAGATCAAATGAATCGGCCTCTACATGAAGTTGGCTTCTTCTTGAATCCAAAATTATATTATGAAGCTCGAAGCAAAGATGCATCTTTGGTTGCAAAGTTTGAACATGTTTTATGACATGTTTTGAAAAGATGGAGCCAAATATAGAAATGCAAGATAAGATTGGAGATCAAATGATGGAGTATTCATGTCAAAGAGATATGTTTGGGAGGCCAATGGCAAGTAGAGCTTATGAAAGGAGGCTTCCATGTGAGTAATCTAATTAATTTTTTTCTTAGTTATATATCTTTATCTCCTTCTTTTATTAATATTTTGAATTTATTACAGGTGATTGGTGGATGCAATATGGTGTGGAGACACCGGAGTTGAAGATGTTTGCTTTAAAATTTTAGGACTTTGTTGTAGTTCTTCTGGATGTGAACGTATTGGAGTACATTTGAGTTTGTAAGTATTTGATATTTTATAGTTAGTCATTTTAAGTTTAACATTTAATCTTATTTTTATCATATTTGTTCTATTTAGATTCATACAAAGAAGAGGAACAGGTTAGAGGCCAAGAGACTCAATGATTTGGTCTGTCCAATACAATCGACGTCTTCGTGAAAGATTTCAAGAAAGAAAGAAACATCCAGAAAAATATGATCCCATTTGTTTGGAAGACTTAGATTGGGGAAGCTCATGGATGACAAAGCATGGTGAAGATTTGGTTCATGAGGGAAGATCTCACTTGGGCAATTGTGGATGAGGCTATGGGAGCATCCGAAGAAAGAGCTAGAAGAGGAAAAATGCCAATAAGAGGGAGCACTTCACAAGGCACAAGGAATGATGATGAGGATGAGGATGATATGATGAGTGAAGAAGAAGAAGAGACATATGATGATGATGCTCCATGGGAATCAAATAGTGAAGATGGTGATAAAGATGATGAAGTTGAGGGTGATAGTAATGATGATGGTGACATGGCTCTTCAAAATGCCATGTTTGGTTTTAAGCTTTAGATGTTTTTTATTTGGAGTTGAACATTTTGTTATCTTTGAAACTTTTGAACATTGAATTTAATAGTTTAATGTTGGACCTTTTGGTGGTTATGTTAATTTGTTTTAGGTAATGTTGATATCCATTATGATAGTAATCTTGCTTGATATATAATGTGATGTTGTATTATATTTGTCACAACTCTTATTTCTAGATATTAGAAGAACAAAGGAACAAATTTCAGGTTAGTACTTGCATTTTATATTTTTATTATTCAAGTAATTTTTCTTTCATATGTTAATGTTTTCACATTGTGTTTATAATGTCATATTGTGTAGGTTTGCATGATTGCATAATTATAATATTTTTATTTATATTATGAATTTTTTAGATTTAATATAGGATGTCACTCTTGAAATAACCTAGACTAGACGTTATCTTTAGCGCCTAAGCGCCGCTTAGGCGGGCGCCTAAGCGCTTAGGCACACAATGAGCCCAAAAACGCCTTGGTCGCTTTGTCGCCTTGACAACTATGATCAAAAGAGGTCGTCTCATCATCAAAAACAACATTGCAAATAAAGATTCATTTCTTATGATGGAAACTTTATAACCATTGAAGCAATTATGATGTATCGATGTTCACAATTATCATGTGAGCCTCATTGTTGTTTTTATGTTCACAAATTATCTTGTGTTAAAGAAAAGATGTCAGTGACCTTGTTGTTGTAATTATGTTGACCATGGTTTGTCATGGCGGGGCGATCGGCCCGATTCCCCCGAATCGGAGCGGATCAGGGGAAACCGATCCCTGATTCGCCTGATTCGCCCCGATTCCCTTTTATATATATATAAATATATATATATAATATTATATCATATGTAATACAATAATATATCTGCAATCTATATATATATCATATTATATATATTATATATAATATACCCATGCGAATCGGTGCGATTCGCACCGATTCGGGGGAATCGGGGCGAATCAGGAGCAACCCGATTCGCCTTCCGATTCCGACTCGGCAAACCATGATGTTGACAATTATCATGTACTAATGAAAGGCTGTCAGTGAGCCTCATTGTTATAGTTATGTTCACAAATTTTTGAAAGTGGATAATACCACATGTATATATTAAGAGAGAGAGAGAGAGAGAGAGAAAGAATGTACAAATATAGGTGGCAAAAACACCCAAAAAAGAGCCTCCCCACAACATCTATACAAGAAGCTAACACCAAATAGGTGAAAAGCACTCTAGCCTCCCAGAACACCCAAAAGAGGAGACAAAGATGCATTTACATTAGACAAATTGACTGTCCATTCTTTCACCCTATCCCAAACAACATGGACCAACGTCTCCTCCGAACAAGACTCCCTCCTGAATATGCAGTAATTTCATTCCCCCCACACTGCCCATAAGGTGGCGTGAAGGATTAGTTATCAAACAATGTTATCCGCCTTGATGAGCCAATGTTTATGCCAATCTTGAAGCAAAGAGGCCACATCACCCTACAAGGAGATAGTTCTTCCAAACCTTCGTGCAATCTCTCTCCAAATCTCTTGAGAATAGAAGCAATCCACAAAGAGGTGTGTGAGAACCATTTTTATCTTTTTAATTTTATTTTGTTTTAAAAATATCTTTAGATTATGAGTCTTTTATTTGTCTTTATTTATTTACATTGACATGCTTTTATGAGTTCATTTGACCTCTCCCTACTAGCCAAGACCAGTGTTAATTACATCAGTGCAAAGATTGAACACCATTGATTAACCATCAGACAATCCCTTTAAAACAAAGGAAAGTAACTCACAATTAAAGAGAATGATTTGCACATGAAGAAAGTAAGGTTGCAAGCACGCAATTTTTGTTTTTTGTATTTATTTTTAAATTCATTTTCTTATTTTTATTTATTTTAAAATCATTTATTTCATTTATTTAATTATTTTCGTCATTTATTTATCAAATTATAATTATATGGATTAAATAAACAATTTCATTTATTTATTTGATTTAAGAGTGGATTGATTTAAGGCAGATAAAAAATGATATGATTCATGACTTGTTTGTTATTTTGAGGTTATTATTGATTAAATAAAGATGGTTATGAAATATTTTATTAAACTTTAACACAAAATTAGTTGATTTTTGTTAAGAATTTGATTAATGAAAAGCATGGAACAAACGTTACATAACATGTAATTGCACATATTGAACATGATTAAAGTAGTGAGATTAGCCTAATAGACCCATTAATGTGTTAAGCAAAACAGCATATGTGGAGGTACATCAAATGTCGGCCCATTAAGCCTTAAGCAACATGAACATGGTCATTTAACAAGTCTTAGCGAAACAGATATAAGCCCGGCCCAATAAGCAAACCCAATAAACAAGTCCTATGGACCTTTTTAAGACTTGAGAAAATAGTATTATGCCTTGCACAATTTTCCTTAGGGCTGCTTTACAGACCCTTCTCCTAGACTGCCTCGCAGTCCTTAGAAGCTTTGCTTCTTTTTTCCTAACTTCATAAATCCACCCTCGAGCCTAGCCGCCCCCTCCTTTTATAGGGAATGGGGAGAAACCCTGTCCCGGCCATTTACACTGTCCGGGACATTTGCTCCATCCCGGCCATTTACATCGCCCCAGCACTTTTGCATATTTACCCCTTATTTGTTTTACTTCTTTTCCCTTTTTTTCAATTTTCGGTTTATGCCCTTGGGGCCACGAGAGAGAGAGAGACGGGAGGGAGAAGGAGACCGCGGTCTCCTCCCTCTTTCCTTCTCTCGTGATCAAAGCAAGGAAGAGGGGGTGTCGGAGGTCTTCCTCCTCCTCTTCTTCTCCTAGCAACGGCGACGAGGACAAGGACCGGCGACGGCGCACAGGCAGGTCGACAGGGGCCAAGGGAAGCAGCAACGGTGGCGCATAGCAAGCAGGGGAAGTTCCCTGCACCGGCGGCCTTTGCTGGGGGAGTTGTGGCGGCGGCGGGAGCGGTTGAGGAAGCCACCAGCGCCAGCGGCGGCCGCAGGTGGAGGTGCCGGCGACTGAGGAAGAAGGGCACAGCGACGGCCCTAGAGAAGGCCGGAGCAAGCAGCAGCGGCCAAAGGAGGTAGTGTGGCCCCTAAGGGGTTCCAGGAGGTACTTCTCCCCTTTCTTCTCTTCTTCTTCTTCTTTATTCCTCTACTTATTCTCTAAGGAGATCAGACATAAATCTGGTTCAACAAGGTGATCTAAGGATTCCTCCTGTGCTCCATAGAAACAACAAGTGGGATTCATTGTAGGCAAAAAAATGGCTCAATCTATCCCTCGTAGGAAGTCTCCCCTGAGCAATCCTTCATATCAAGACCTTAACCTCTAGACGGCTGATGTTCTCCACACTCCCTATAAAAAGGCAAATCGAGCACCCCCATCAAAGCAAACCTCATAAGCTGACTTGACTGAGAATGCACCTCCCTTCCCCCATCTCTGGGTCCATGCATCCTCTCCGTCCTGTAAGTGAAAAGCTAGAATGTAACTTATCAATCTCTTAAATTGCTCCTCCTCTTCATAAAGAAAGTGACGTCTAAAGGTAGGAACCCAAGCACCTCCTAAGAGGTGCTCATCAAAAGCCTGAGCCACAGAAGCAAGAGGATCCACAGAAATGGCAAAAAGACTGGGGAACAAAGACTCCAGGGTGAAGTCCCTGCACCATCTATCTTTCCAGAAAAGGTAGTTTCGGCCATCCCTCAATTCCACCCGGACTCTAAAAGTAATAAGAACTCTGCAAGAGAAAACACCCCTCCAAAGGGTGAAGTCTTGTGACGTGGTGGGAGAACCAGGTCTCAAACCTTGGAAGAAGAGTAGTAGCGGCACGTAATGACCTATGCCCAAAGCCCTACTTATCCTTTGTCCAGTCTCCAAAGCCACTCACTCAAATAAGTCATGTTGAAGTTGTTGAGTAGTTATGTTCACAATTATTCTGTACTAAAGAAAAGCCGCCTATGAACCTCCATATTGTAGCTATGTTCACAATTATCATGTATTAAAGAAATGACGCCTGTGAGCCTCATTATTTTAGTTATGTTTACAATTCTCCTATATTAAAGAAAGGCAACCTGTGAGTCTCATTCCTGTAGTTATCTTCACAATTATCCTATATTAAAGAAAGGCCACCTATGAGCCTCAATGTTGCAGTTATGTTTACAATTAGCACGCATTAAAGAAAGGCCGCCAATGAGCCTTAATGTTGTGTTGTTTACTTGTGGCTAAGTTTAGTATTCTCGTGTACTCTTTTAAGGCCACTTGAAAGCCTTGGTATTACACTTTTTAGTAATGCAACAGAGATTTACTTGTTTTATATTTATATGCGCTCATCCTATAGGAATATCTTATTTTCACATGACCAAAAAACAGACAAAATGTTGTCCGATTGTTATGAGAAAAATGTATTCAATATTATTTTAATTATTGTTGTTAAGCTACAAATTGACCACATTTACCGTGGGAAAATATTTATTCTTATTCTACTTTTTAATGTCAATTACCTAAGAGATAAACTTGTCCACGTAGGCTTTTTTTTTTTTTTGAAATGTAGATGATACCACAAATGTATATATGAGCAATGTAACTTAAGGCTAACAATCATACAATACATAGGTAAATAATTTGATTTTTATCACCCCAAAAAAAGTGGTCATAATTAGTTTCCATATGAATAAAATTAATTAGAACGCATTATAGGGTCATTAACATTAATCACACGACATTATATTACAATGGGTTTGTGTAATGATAATTAATTATTACGCAATATAACATAATTAACAATAATTACATGAAATGGTCTAATCAATAGGATTCACATTAAAAATAATCATTAATTACACATTATAACTTATTATCATTAATCGCATAAAATCGTACATGTACCTACATGTGTAAGTGATGATTATATTACTCAATAAACATATCATTACAATTTATTAGTAATTTAGTAAAAATTAATTGCACAACATGGTATAATTGCAACGGGTTTATGTTAGTGATAATTAATTATTATGCAGTATAATGTAATTAACATTAATTACATGGCATGGTCTAATCAAATGGATTATATTTAAAAAATCATTAATTATGTATTATAAGTTAATAATGGTAATCACATAAGACCGTGAATGTACCTACATGAGTGTAAGTGATGATTATATTACTGAATAAAGAAATTTAAGTATATGTCACTACATTATTATGCGCCAATATAATAATACAATTCTATAGGAGAAGTAACACATATTGTACTAAAAAATATTAAGGAAAAGAGATGGAGGGTATAGGACAAGGGAACTTGAGGTATTGCAAAAGATGGAGGTAGGGGTTAACTCTCTTTTTCTTCCAAAGTACAAAAGTAAAAAGTAGGTTAACCCACTTTACACCAAGGACTTTCATTCAAATGAGGAAATAAATCTCACAAACCTATGTTACGAAAACAAAAGGTCATTTAACCCAGGGAAAAAGTTATTTCGGTTGGGTCAAGTTAACTCCAACCCCTTTCCAAACAGATGCATTGTACTGGCCCACTCAGTCAATACTAGATTAGCCTGATTAAAAATAGTTTAAATGGTTTAAATTTAGAGAAATATTGAGAAAAATAAGGAAAATCAGAGGAAAAAATCAGGAAAAAGACTAGACATCTATAAAAGTATACATATACGTAATATCATTAAGATACATTGATATAGGTTGCATTGAGAAAAATAAATTATAGCAATTACAGAATAAGTTAAAGACAAGTCTATTTAACACAATTATCAATAAAAAGACCTGAGCACTAACTTATGCATCCAAATAAGATTTTAACAATGATTATTACAATAGTTACCCTTTTATAACATATCAAATTCCACATAGATGATGTGGTGTGTGTAAGAAATAAGATAAATTATCTCAAAACTTACATTTTTAAATAGAAAAAGGTCAATTGATCTTCAAAGCATTGCTTTTCAAGTTTGTTGCGGAATAATCCTAAGGTGCACATAAAAATGAATGTATTTCAAAATGACACTGTGAGAGAACATTTAAAAATTTCAAGAATTGGACATATCAATCTGAATCAAGTCTTGATCAACCAATCCAAGCGATTCCAGGCAATCCCACTTGAATTTTTTTATCTTGGGATCTATTACCCCCTAGAATCAGATTGCCACCCAGTGATTCCAATCCAGTTGACCAATTGTGCATTCCATGAAAGACAAACTATAACTGGCAATTTCGGCACGGCTCTAGTAATAATGAACCGTTTCACAAGGTTACAAGGTCTTACTTCCATTTCTTCTAGAAATGATCAAAACTTTACTCATACAACTAAAGATCGGAACCAAGTGTCAGGTGAGGAAAGGAGATGACTCCATCCGACAGTGAAGAAGAATGGCAAAGAGATGATGCTACCATAAGTCAAGGTAGATGATGATTTAAGGTATAATGCAAAATTTATCCCTTATTGGTATAAGTGATTGATGAAGGATCAAAATACTATGTCAGAAAGGAAGCTCAGAAAAGAGAAGAAGATGACAGACTAAACACCCAACCTGAGCGTCCAAATGCACCATCTCACACTCACTTTTAGAGTGTATGCATATCCCACATGCTCCTATACTCACATTCAATATTCACGTCTCAACTCTCAAGTTACTCACCCCGACGCCATTATCTCCAATATTTGAATACATCTTCCTACACCTAACAATCAATTGGAGGGTCTCACCAGGTGCCAAAGAGCTTTGGTTGAACGACAATTACATGTCATTTAAGTTAATATGGATGACTGTCAATTGATATTCACGTAGTACCAAGAATAGCATCAAAACTTCATGTCTTTGAAGATCAATTCTTGCACAGATCCCTGGTTTTGCGACTTTGGTTAACATATCACTGCCCGAATGTATTAAATTATTAATGCATTAGCACACTATCGAGGAATTATGGAATTAGTCATGAAAGATTTCTCCTCCAAGAAAGACATAAATACTCCAAGCAGATAGGAGAACTTTCACCTCATCAAAGTGAGATTTATCCTCCCATCTGGAGAATTAGTTACCCCAAAATCGTGTGATTCTGTCAGAAATTGAAAAGTGCTTCTGAAGTGAACAGATTAAAATTATTTTCCACAGTTTAAAACGGCGCACAAGTAATCAAAACATTGTTAATGGACATTTTCTCTTCCAACAGTACGTGAGTCATCTGAAACAGATGTGAAAAGTTAACATGATTATTGGATATTTTGCTTTTCTTTTCCCGGAAGGCATTGATGGATATCTTAAATTCCATAAACAATAAAGGAAAATTCTCTGCTGTAAATTCGGAAGTTACCAGACCTGAGGATTTATCTCCGGATCAGCTCCAGAATCAACTACACAACCTTTGATCTTCTGAATAACATTGCTTCTTGATTGCAGGTTTTCCAATATTGCACCATAACTACAAGAGAATTAAATGTACCTTTTTAATTGGTAAAAAAACAATAATTCACAAGAAGGTCTTGCACATTTAAGGTGATAAAAGATCAATCAAATACGGTGGCACAAAGGTTTTAAAAAATAGTCAGATAATTTTCAAAAAAAAAATTATTTAGATGGTAAAAGCTAGCAGTTTAATCCAAATGGCGTGAATTTTATAATCAAGCTTTCACATCTCGACCTAGACAACCACTATGTTGGCCCCAGCTGGACGTCCAACCCCATACCACTTGTTCCTTAACCTATGCTTCTATAATTAAATAAACTGCTAAAAACTTTCCTTTTTTTTTCCCTGTGTAGGGGTAATCAACTCAACTACTAAAGCCTTTCTGAATGTACAATGTCTGTCATCAAGTTCATCCCGCAAAGAAAGGAAGCACCTTTATATGAGTTCTTAGAGTACAATATTACTTGTCATGCCATATTGTCACCTCCGTCCTGGAACTTGCTTGACTGAGAGAATAGCCAGTATACCACCCAAAACTTGTGTGCACAAATAAAACAAAGCCACTCTTCAACATATTTTTTTCTCATGTTCCCAAGGAAAACTCTACATCGGTGGGAGCCCAGGCCTATTGTTTCTCTTTTATTCTGATGAACTATAAGAAAACTACTGATGTCTAGCTGCCTATCAAACTTCTTGACAATCTCCCTAACTAGAAGCAACTGAAACATTGAAAAATCAATGTTCTTCCAATATTGGCACTACAGTTATCCACGCCATACTCACGCGATGGTGATTCAACATGAGGAACTTCTCTTTCAAGCTAGTCATCTCAGCATTGGAATCTTCTCATACAAACACAGACCCGCTACCTAATGTCAGTGGGGACTATATCACCATCAAAGACAAACAGCTATATCATCACCCAGATATAACTATAAGACTTGGACCAATCTAGCCAAGTCTATGATGTGTAGTGGACATAATTTGGGCCTTAATTAGCTTTGCTTTGACTCATAAGCTAAGGTCCTAACGGGGCAATCGAAAAAAAACTCCATTTTTATTCTCATGTTTAGCAAATAAGCTAAGCAACATTTGATTTTTACTTTTTTTAGCAAGATCCGACTAGATACAGGCTACTGGGTAACAAAGATCGAAACTTTATGCACCTAGCCAAACAGAAAGGAGGTGCAGGGAGGTGGGTAACGAAGAGTCTTCAGTCAGACGTACGTGTACCATCCGGTATTGCTAAAGGTGTGGAAGACCAGCTTCCTCTCCCGGCCGTCCTCCTCCGTCCCCTCCGCCCACGCTGCCAGCTCCCCAGCCAACCGGGCGATTCTCCACTCCAGCCCACTACCACAGTCGAAAAACAGCTCCCCAACAGGCACAACGAACGGCACCGTCCGGAACCCCTTCGCCCGGTACATCTCCGCGTATCTCCTTAGGTGCTTGTGCTCCGACCCCAGCCAGCCAAGAAGCACCGCCGTCCACGCCGCACCATCATCAAACAGCGCCCCTCCATGGGGCAGCACACCGACCCCCTCCCCGGGTACCGGCTGCGGATCCCACGCCTGGGAGAATCCCCCGGAATTGTGAAGAGAGGAGGACGCAAAGCGCTTGGGGGCGGCAGCGCCGCTAGTCCGATGCGCGCGGAAGGAGAGGGATGAGAAGGGGGGGAGGCGGCGGGGCTGCCCACTGGGGGTGGCGGCGGTGACACGGTGGCGCTGGACGATGGCGGGGAGGCGGTGGAGGGTATAATTGCGACCGGCGGCGGAGCCTAGGAGACCAAGACGGCCGGCAGCGACTGCCGCCCCAGCAGCGGCCTCCATGGGACCCTCCCCTTCGCGGTGGCGCTTTCCGCCTGGCGAGGGGATCCAAATGTGAGGACAACCCACCAGAGTTTAAACGGCCTTTTGTCTTCATAAAGCCAAGCTATCCGACTTTATTTTGGGTATTTGTTTGCAATATTGGCCCTACCGGTGAACCGTAACGGAAGATTCCGGATCCCCTCACTATATCAGTGGGAGAAAGATCGGCAGCGTTTGGACCGAGTTCCAAAAACTGATAATCGAGAAAGGAAAATATTTGTTGCAAACCGTCTTGCAGCTCTTCATTGGGGGAGCTGAGAGTGTGTCCACCCCCAATGGGGGCATAATTTGTAGCCACGTAGTTGCAAACTATGTTCTTCGGTTTGCACCAAGCGGTGTTCATCGGGAAAATCTGATTCTGTCGCACAATCGCGTTCTCGCCACTGGGTTGGCGGCGCCGTTTCGCAGGCACGGGCGACGAGGGGCCTCGTCAGTCGTCAATCGTCACCCGTGCCCCACCCACAAAATGCGGAGGAAATTAAAAAAAAAAAATAGGCGGCCTTTCTATCTCTCTATTCGCCGTGTCCAAAATCTGGAAAAGCGCTTTTCGGCACTGAAGAAAGAGTGGGCGGCCTCTCTCTATATTTCTGGTATGCACGAAATCCCTCCCACGGTAGTCAACTACGGTGATAACCTTTTGGAAAGACTGGCAATTTTGTCAACGATTCTGTAAATTAAAATCGTCGGAAACTCCAAACGAGATTCCTTCATTTTATCAAAAAAATAAATAAATTGAATTATTAAAAAATATTTTTTTTGTAAAATCTCCCCTCACATTGATAGAGTTTGATCAAGATTCAAACAACATTTAAAAATATTTGTCAAAAAATAGAAATCGGCAAAAATTGATTTCTTATGAAAGCACTCACGTTGCTCTTCGACCTCGTCCCTCGTGTATTTTGCAACGCGAGCAACAAGCAACGTGAGCGACAAGACGTGTATAACACACAGAAGGTATAAAAAATTGCCATATTGATCAAGCACAGCGAAGAGTTCAACCTCGTCATCCATGCTTAAAATCCCCATAAGCAAGTTCTCACCCATTTTTCGATAGTAGATAGAGAAAATGACAGCTCTCTCTATCTCACTCTTCCTTGCAAAAACCTCTCGACATGAAAATTGAAATAAGTCGAAGACGTTTGATTTCGCTTGGACTTTGTCAGATATTGGCAGAGCCAAAAATGACTTTGAAAGTGTTTCCAAACGTTGCTTCAAACTTGTAACAGAATGATATTGGTACCGTACAGGCTGAAGGTACCGCCGCAATTTGGGGCAATTCCACCCAAACGAAAGTTTTGAGTTTTATCATGTTTTTTTAGATTTTTTTTGTACATTCTTCCTTACAAACTTAACTAATTACATATTAGTCCTTCAAATATAATTATTATCATATTAGTCCCTCAAATCTCTAAAATTTCACAGAAAAATCTCTTTAGTAGAGAGTAATATGCAAGGTTTAAAATTCTTGAGGGACTAATATGATAACGATAGACTAATATGTAATTAGTTAAGTTTGTAGAGATTAATATGTAAAAACTTTTTTTCCAAATTTTCACATTAGATGATTGATGGCAGCCATGGGTCCCTCTGTCGCATCTCTGCCAAATGTGGACAAAAGCAACTCTGCAAAAAAATTTGTAAGTGGATTGTGTTTACTTGACATCAACACCTCACCTTCGACCAACCACTTTTTATATGTGCTCGCCAATGAGTGTTGCATCAAGCATTGCTCCGGTAACGATCCTTGTTGTTCAAACTCATTATTTCACTAATGAGTCCGACCCAACTACGCCTCCCGCAAACCAGCCGAAGCCTTACAAAGAATACCATCACTTATGTCCCCAATAACACAAGAGAAAATACCATGAAATATACACATTCTCACATATATTTACATTAATTTACATATGTCATGTCTCTTTACAAACCAAAGAAGAAGTAAAAGTGCAGAAGTAAAGCTACAACATCCTAGGGCATATCTTGAGGTGAAGTGGAAAAAGAAGAACAATTACACTGCTCGTGAAGTAGGGACGCTACTACCGTGATGTGGCTCGAAACTCGAAGAGGGTCGAGCGCTCTTCTGCTGACCCTCACCTGAAAAGTGATGGAGTAGGAGGTGAGTCTCACAAGTCACTGCCTCAGTAGAAAGACACCCCCAAAGCCAACGCGACAATAGAACAACAAATGTAGGCAAGTACAACTAGCAGATAACAGGTAAACTAAATTACAATACTACATACTGAAAGTAATTATTGCATGGATTAACAGAAAGAATTATGCAAGGAACAATAAATAAACGAAAAGTTTCCAACCAGTGAACAAGATGACCGGGAACAATGCCACACTCAGGTCACATAACCTGGTTCACGACACCAGTCATTGAACCGGACAAACCACACAAGAGTACCTCTCAACCTCGCAGTCGCAGACGAAAGGTCCAACTACACTCCACCTCTACAAGTGCCAAGAACTGTGGAGACTAACCAACACCACCTGCATACAAGCTGCAACCCACGCCTAACACACCTCTAGAGATTCCGAAACCCTAAAGTGAGATTGTGGAACATGAGACTAGCTGAGGATCAGTACGTCTACTGGTGTCCGTTCCTCCAACCATGAGCGTGCTACAAGCAACCGAGCACTAAGCCAACCACAACACAAGTCGCTGCCCCACTGTCATCTTTCCCCCAGCCGGATGACTACTCGAGAAACAGGTGAGGGTGCTTAGGAAGATGACACAGATCTCGACGGTATACACAGTACCGAGACAAAATCTCGAGCACAAAGGTGCCTAGCTCACAAAGACCTGAGATACCCGACTGAAGAGGTAACCACGATATGCGTCGTAAAACAAAGCTCGATCACACAAACACAATCTCTATTCCTACTAATCACGCTAGTTTATTAACCAATAGAATCCATGCATGCTGAATTCAATAGATATCAACTCACCTTGTAGCCCATTAGGCCCAAAACCACATAAACTCAAATTCATGGTTCGAGAGCAAAAGACGACAGGGGGTGGCATCGCATTCAAAATGCGACGCTCCGACATGTCGCGATCAAGGATGTGAACGCAACCACTAGGGCCTTTGCATTCACAGTCCAAACCGAAACCCTAAAAACCTTCAACCAGAAAACCTACCCAAGCCTACAATAGCATATATACACCTTATTTAACTACTTAGCATAAGGAAGAAAGTTGTAAATCTATGCATGCTCTCCATAGAACCCATTTTCATGCTCAAGCACATTCTCTACAGATCAGAACAAAGAAAAATGTGGGGAAACCTCCCTACCTCCATGCAGAATGCGAAAGAAATGCTCGGACGGTGATCTTCACACTCCAAACGACGTCCTCGCGCCGGAATCACCCCGAATAATGACTACTAGGTTGAATCATCCAAAATCTCTATAAAAAACTCCTCCCCTTGGCCAAGCAGTGTTGACTGCCCTGTTTGGCCGCCTAAGCCACTTAAAGGACTCGGAACTGAGAACACGACAGGGTCCTATGTCGCCTTCAGAACATGATAGGATTGGTTGTTACCTTCCCAAAGGTCGCGCCATGTTGCAGCCTGGTGCACGCCACACGTCGCGCTAGGTGCCAAAGCACTGGAACAGGCGGTGGGTGAGTGATGATCAGTCCATCCCCATATAATTTTATGTATTATATGCAATTTTTGGTGATTAACAAAACCTTAACAAATATTTTCTAACAATCTTTTATGAAGTTCATCCACATGATATTAGTCAAGCAAAATCTGTAAGTTATCCTCACATACTGTTATTTACAGTTCAAAGTATTCATTCTAAGTACACATCGATTTCCTTGATAGAACATCGGTTTTATAAGTGAAATAACGATTCGGTCGCTTTATCGATTTCACAAGTCACTCAAACAACGATTTGATAAGTTTGATCACTGTAACGATTCGATAAGTTAAAACAACGATTTGATTGTTGTAACGATTCGATAAGTTAAACAATAATTTTATTGCTATAACGATTCGATAGTTAAACAACGATTTGATCGCTATAACGATTCGATAAGTTAAACAACGATTTGATTGTTGTAACTATTCGGTAAGTTACACAACGATTTGATCGTTGTAACACAACGATTTTATCGCTATAACGATTCGATAAGTTAAACAACGATTTGATCGCTGTAACGATTCGGTAAGTTACACAACGATTTGATCGCTATAACAATTCGCTATCACTTCAACAACGATTTGGTCAAAACAACGATTCGCCTTAACTTAAACAACGATTTAATAGCAAACAACGATTTGCTTTTACTTGAACAACGACTTGCTTTCACTCAAACAACGATTTGATCGGACAACGATTGCTTTTAGTCAAAGAACGATTTGCTCAAACAACGATTTGCTTTTAGTCAAAGAACGATTTGCTCAAACAACGATTTGCTTCTACTTAAATAACGATTTGCTTGGACAACGATTTGTTCACATAACGATTTCATTATTCACATCAACATAAAATTTCATTTATATATGGATTATGATTATGAAATTGATTTCACGTATATAACAACACTCTTCACAACAATTATGGTTTGAATGAATTATCATGCATTTCATTATTATCTTCTCAGATAAGCTTGATAATAACCATTCTATTCAAACATATTTTCAAAACTCTGTGGAGTTCAAGTCTTCCCACGTAATTTTTGAATCTTGCACCACGTAACATTTATTGTGATTGTACACATCTGTGCATATCACATATCTGTGTGCATTCTACACCTGTGTTTCTATAGCAAACGCTTTTCAGGGTGACAGAATGACAGTTCTATTTTGGCGTACATTCTTATAGCATGACTTCTAACGTTGACTGACAGCATAGAGACAGTCTAGCTGTCTGCGTTTTGGTATTTATTACGTGCAGGTCTTTTGCCAGTACCATATCTTACAACGTTGGATAACCTGAAGTGAAAGATATCTGGATGAATCTTCTCTTTGCGTATGTGTCTCCTAGAGCATTAATGACTACAGGCTTACCTGTTGCACACCTCATTCAAACAGTCTAACGTGCTTCAGACATAGAGACAACGGACACTTCAATGGCTATATTTTCAAGAGAAGATATATAGAAGACTGATGACTCCATCAAGAAACATACAGATAGAGAGATACACTGAGCAACACACATAGAATCCATCAAGCACTTGCGAGTATCAGCAAGAAGAGCTCACTCCTTCCAGTGAACCATCTTTTAGCTCTCAGCTTTCCATTTTTCATTTGCTTAGTCTTTGGAGAGCTAGTGTAGTTCTGAGAGATTTTCTTGTTGCAAATCTTTGTCTCTCAGATTCAGCCTCAGATCAAGCAATTTCCTATAAACTTGGTCTAGGGGCCATTTGACTTTTACTCACATTCTCTGTGTGTGTTCCTCTTTGGTTGTGAAGAGAAGACCTATAGGAAACAAGTGGTTGTTATTCCTTTCATTGAAGAAGGAAGACCTGTTGCATCAGGTGTTGGTTTGTACCTCTTCAGGTTAGAAGAGAAGGCCAGCTGCTGCTGGATGTGTAAGAGTCCTTAAGGGGACAGTACCCTTGGTTAGTGAAATCCAAGTTGTTGTTTGGGGACTGGGCATAGGACTCCTTAGGATAGGAGGACCGAACCAGGATAAAAATATCATGTTGTTTGTGTGTTTGCTTGTTTGTCTTCACTCTTACTAACACTAACTATCAATCTTACTGTTTCTCTGTTAAGCATTTTTATTGACAGATTTTAATTCAAAAAGAGCGTTTAGCAATCCATTCACCCCCCCCCCCCTCTGGACTTGCTATCTGGGTAACAAGTGGTATCAGAGCCAAGTCTCTTCAAGAAACAAGATCTCACGGTCTGAAGAGTAAAGATAAATGGCAGATCAAGGGTATGCAGAAGGTTAGTCCGTCAACATACCTCCACTATTTGATGGTGAAGACTACAATTACTGGAAGACTCGAATGGAGTTCTTTGATCTTCAAGGTCTCGATTTCCAACTTTGGTCTATTATCGAAGAAGGAGACTTAGTGGTACTCAACAACAGGGAAAACTGGACAGATGAAGACAAAAAGAAAATATCCCTTAACAGCAAAGCCAAAAGTATACTATGTTGTGCGCTAAGCAAGAAAGAGTTCAACAGGATCTCAGCATGTAAGTCAACTATGGAAATGTGGGTAAAGCTCAGGATTACATATGAAGGAAATGACAAAGTAAGAGAAACAAGAATAGACATCTTGGCAGCTCAATATGAAAGATTCCAAATGCAATTAGAAGAGTCCATTACATAAATGTACAGTAGATTCACAGACATCACAATGGTTTGGCTGGGCTTGGAAAAACCTATGATCTCAAAGACATGGTGAGAAAGATACTAAGATCCCTACTAGCCTCATGGACTTCAAGGGTGACAGCCATAGAAGAAGCCAATGACCTAAAAAGAATGTCACTAAAAAAACTCATTGGGTCACTAATGGCCCATGAGATAAACATGGAGAGGCTTGGAGAATCTTCTAGTAGGAAGAAGTATAGCAACGCACTAAAGGCTACAGAAGGCAGCTCCGAAGAAGAATCAGAAATGAAAGAAGTGAAGAGAACAACAAAGATGAGGAAGCTTTTCTCTCCAGAAGACTGCAGCGTATTCTGGCCAAGAAAAAGTATCAGTCAGAGAGAAGGTACTTCAAGAAAGGGAGAGACTTCAAGAAGCCTGAAGTTAAGGATGTTAAGAAGTCAGAACCCATATGCTACGAATGCAAGAAGCCTGGACACATCAAGGCTAAGTGTCCAAAGCTGAAGAAGACTGAGTTCAAGAAGAAAGACAACTCAAAGAAGTTCAAAAGATACAAAAAGAAAGCCATGGCGGCTGTATGGAACAACGAGAGTGACTCAGACAGTGAGTCAAGCTCCAACAATGAAGAAAAAGAAAAAGTCAACCTGGCTTTTATGGCAAACACTGATGAAAAGGTAACTTTTGACTCATCTTTTACTCCATGTAATGAATCTAATTCTGATAGTCTAGAATACGCATTCAATGAATTATACAGTAAGTATAAAGATATATGTAAGCTATTAAAAACTACCAAGAAAAATTATGCATGCTTGGAAATCACCAACTAAGATTTAAGATCTAAAACTGAACAACTAGAAAAACAAATCTATGAATTAAAAAGGAGAAATGAACTGTTATGTGAATATCTAAAAATTAAAATGAACAGATAACAAACCTGGAAAATCAGGAAACTATAAGTAAACTTAAAAAGGAAGTTGACACACTAACAAAAGACAATGAATATCTAACGAATATAATTGAAAATTTTACAAATGGAAAATCATCTCTAATATTAAAAGGAGCAAGAAGATCAGGTAAGAAAAAGTATGGTTAGGATACACTCCACCTAACAATGAAGAAACAATTATTCATCCTAAGATCTATCAAACGCCAAAATTTATAACTGAACAAAATATTGATTATAAATCTAACATTAAATACAAACCAATTAAAACAGTGAATAATTTATCATACTGTAGTCATTGCAACAAATTAGGACACACCAAAATAACTTGTACAACTAAACACTTAAAGTGGATTCCTAAAAGAAAAAGTGAGGAAACTAACCAGCAAGGACTCAAAAGAACTGGGTACCTAATCTTAGTATTTATTGCAGGAAACTCTTAGAGCATCAAAGTGGTACCTTGATAGCGGATGTTCAAGGCACATGACTGGCAACAGAAGATTGCTCTCGCACATCAAAGAAGAAGAAGGGATAGTGACCTATGGCGATAATAGAAAAGGTTCAGTGATCAGTTGTGGATCCATTGGAAGTCAAGACAAAACCCTCATAGAAGATGTTTTATGCGTCAAAGGACTCAAGCACAATCTCATAAGTATCAGCCAACTGTGTGACAAGGATCACCAAATCAAGTTTCAGGAGTCTAAATGTCTAATTATGAAGGATGGTGCAACTGTCTTCGAAACCAGCAGAGAAAAGAACCTGTATGTATTGCACCTAGAAGAATTAAAGGATCAAGATGATTGTCTAGCAGAAAATAAAGATCAAAATGTTGAACTATGGCACAGAAGATTAGGTCACTGCAGCTTGGATGGAATTAGAAAGCTTATCAAGCAAAATCTACTGGAAGGACTGCCCAAGATAAATTCAAGAATAGAAGGTGTTTGTGAACCATGTGCAAAAGGGAAGCATGCAAAATCCTCCTTTAAATCAAAGATGTTGGGTTCACATGTGTGATGTTTGTGATTACATATTTTTGATGATGAACAATATAAATTGATGTTATGTGAATGGTTGAAACATGATGACATTGACAAAATCAAGCAAGATACAATCATATCAAACCATGCTTCAAATTGATCATCTACATATTCATTATATCTCACTAACATTGTTCTTTAATGTAGGTGTGAGTGTATGCAAGACAAGTATCAAATTCAAGAGCAAAAGCTCAAGAAAAAGACATCAAGCAAGTACCTGTCGATAGCCCTACAGGTACCTGTCGACAGCCAAGCACATGGAAGACATACAAGTCACTGGAAATTCAAGTTAAGGAATAGCTGTCGATAGATGCAAGCTGCATGTCGACAGATAGAACTAGTTCTGAAAGTTGTAAGCACTATTGAAGTGTGTCTGTCGACAGATGCAAATAGCCTGTCGACAGCTACACACAGGAAAGTCTTCTCTCGGAAGTTCAGAGTTCTGGAAATTGAGAAACTGTCAAGATCTGTCGACAGATGAACAGTGGTGCTGTCGACAGACGTAGAGAATCTTCAAATCTGAGAATTAGTTATGTTCCGTATTTGGGTGTTTCCTTTTACCACGTCTCTCCTAACTTGGACACCCATATATATAGAACATAAAGAGGTATTTTCGCAGCAAGAAGCCACCATACCAAAATCCTAAAGAAAACCCAAGAGAAAAGCTTCTTCCTACTGCTCTGCTTCAACCCTCCGTCCAGAGCGAAGAAGATCCATCTTCCGAGCGGAGTTGAAGTCGGTTTGTCCACGAATCAAGCTTCGTCTACATCATCTGATCATCATCAACACGAAGCTTGAAGTTCTTCTGGACGACCACCACGAAGAGTTCTTCATCTGGATTTGATCTTCAACTCAAAACTCTTCTTTCTTTCTACTTTCATATATTTGTGTGTGTGTGTACTGATTGGAGATCAGTACGTGGCAATTGTGGAAGTGTGTGTGGTTTGTGATCTGTACAAGGGTTGCGTATAGATCATAGTGTGTGGTGTGTTGATCAGATCAAGGCTAGAGGATCTGATCTTTTGTGGACTTGATCTAGCGTGTGTGTGTGTGGTTGAGCTGTTGTGCTCGTGTGTGTGTTGTACTCAGTTCTTGAGTAGTGTGTCCTCACTGTGTGAGGGGTGGACGTAGGAGTCACTGGGTGTGATCTCCGAACCACCTAAAAATCCCTTGTGTACTGTGGTTTGATCTGTATTGCGCTAGATGCATGCATAGGGATTTCGTCTACACACTAATTGTTAATTTTCTCACACACATTACATCAGATCAGAGGGGTTTTAATTGAGTAGATCTTTTAATTCAAAGTAATTCTTAAATTGCTTAAGTTTCCGCTGCAAATCTATTCAACCCCCCCCCCCCCTTCTAGCTTTGCCATAACCGAATATCTGATCCTAACAATTGGTATCAGAGTGAGGTTTAAATCTGATTCTGATCTGACTTGATTTGCTTGAACTGATTGATTGCTTTTTGATCTCATTCAATATTATGTTGATTGGTCTAATCATCTGAAACATATTCAGAAATATGGCTAAGTTCTCAAGCATCTTAAATAGACCTATGATTATTGGGTTTGATAACAAGGTTGATAAAATGCAGGTCTCCTCTATGAAAACAAGCAAGTCTGGAAAGGAAACAGAAGAAAAATGCTACATGGCTCATGGCAGCTCAAAAGGTTCTTGTCGCTCAGACAAATATGAATAATCACACATGTCAGAGAAATCAAGAAACTCTGAAAGGTCAGGTAATTCCATCTCAGACCCTTTTGATAAATCAATATCTGATATTGATTCAGATGATGATATATCTTATGATGAACTGATAGAATGTTATGAGCACATGTGCCAACAATTTAAGAAGGTAAAATCTCAAAACAATAAGCAAAAAGAAAAATTGGATAAGAATGAAATGAGAATTGATAATGCTCAAGCATTCTATGAAGAAAATGAAAAATTGAAAATAGATAATGAAAATTGGAGAATGAAGTCAGAAATTGTGGAAACAAGCTTTCTAAATTGAAAGAAGATCATGAGGAAGGTTGAATCTAAAATTTGGATTTGAAAAATCAAAATGAAAAATTGATTGATCATAATTAAAATCTCAAATTTGATAATGATCAATTGAACAAACAAATCTCCAACATGGCTCATGATCATCAAATAAAAGAAAATTGCTACCAATTGGTGAGAAAAAAACAAATCAAAAAGAAAATCGAATGCTTGTATCATGACAGACCATTAAATGATGAATGCAACAATGATAAGAAGAAAACTGTTGACTTGGAAAATCAAGTTGTTCAAAGTGAAATTGAAAAGAACAAAATAAAAAATGGTCTGGATGTCATGACAAACCAACTTCAAACTCCTGAAAAAGAAATTGATGCATTGAAAGCTGAAAAAGAAAAGTTGACAAATGAACTTGAAGTGGTTAGTAAAGAAAATCAAAATTCTGAAAAGAATGTTCTAAATTGAACAAAAATACTACAAATAGGAGAAGAATCATATTTCAACTGAAAACCAGAAAAAGAAAATGAAAAATGAAACAAGATTCTATAAGGTTTCAGCATCTCCTCCATCAGCTTAAAAATCTCCATGGCAATCTCCATCTCCACATCATGTCAAGAGCTACCAAAGGATACCACCTCCATCCTTTCAACCCAAGGATGATCAAAGGTATTCTAGAGGACTTCAGAAATTTCAGCAAATGCATTCAAACTATGGTAAGCTCCAGGTAATTGCTCAACCCATTTGTTTTAAATGCAATAGATCTTGTCATCTTGCTAAATACTGCTGGAAGAAAAATCCACACTCTCAAAAAAATGCCAAGTTTGTCCAATGCTTTACATGTCATGAACATGGTCATATCTCTAGGGAATGTTGGCATATAAATGATCATCTTGTGCATGCTCCCAAGCCCCATGTTCATACACATGCCCATGTACACAAGAATATGATGACTGGACAAAAGAAGTGTTCTGTTATTCATGCAAAAAATTCTAACACAAGAAAATCTCATGAAAACATAGGTGTATTGAACCAGTCCAAAGAAAAAAGTGGAACTAATGCTGCTCATTATTCCATTAATGAAGGAAATACATCTATTCTAAAAATGAAATCACTTTGGATTTTGAAATCATTGTTGTATCCTAACATTGATGTCAATACAGGACCCAAGCAAGTGTGGGTTCCAAAACCAGCTTGATCAACAAGCTGAGATGTCTTGCAGCCAAACATTATAAATGGATTCATGACATTGGCTGTGCAAGGCAAGAAATAAATGGAGAAAATAGGTAAAATCTTTGAAAACCAAGTGAAGATTGTTCAGGTAAAATCTCTTTGTCACTTCAGTCTTGTACTACAAGAATTGACTTTATCTGGGCAATGAAAAATGAGTCTTAATGTAACCCCCACATGATAATGCCTCTTAGCAATTGGAATCATGCTATGTCATCTTGCTTGCATAACTGTGCTCATGACCTCTTAAGCACACCATTTACTTTGACCTCTTGGTATATCAAATGATGATATGTGGAAAAACAAGTCATGCTTGTTTGGAAACTATCATTATGCGTGAGTAAAAAATACTCTGTCAAGTACCAAAAGTCATGTTATGCATAAGGCTAATTGTGTGCATAATAACATATGAATTGCTTGCTATTGTCTTTATTCTATGCATGTGTTAGGTGTCATTATTCTATGCATGTGTTATGGGGGAGTAAATTTGAAAGTGCACAAAAATGTTTGCAAAATTCATTGAATATCATGTTTGTACTAATTCTGTGCAAATTAATTGATATGCAAATGCTTGAATTGCTTGAATGTTGAATCATCACATGCACACATTATGGGGGAGTGAGTTAAGGCTTGGTGAGTGAAATTCATGAGGGAAAATCTCTATTTTTGATATGTCCAAATTCCCCAAACATGTAGCTCAAATTTCCCTCCATTCTCAACCTTAAAACTGATTTGTCAAGCACCCGTCGACAGATCTAAAACCATCTGTCGACAGAATCTCAGTTTGTGTCCTCTCGAACTCCATTCTTTCAGTCTGTGTGCATCTGTCGACAGGAAGAATTCCATCTGTCGACAGACATGTTCTCCTGAAGCAAGCTTTTCAACAACTGTTTGCATCTGTCGACAGGCCCATTCTTGCTGTCGACAGATACACATTTTCTGTGAATTCTTCATCTTCTTCATCCTTTCTTCATGAGTGTATTCATATTATTGATACAAGGGGAGAATTTGGTTTTAATATTCATTACAATCTTTCATACTCACATAGTATCAAGACATCGATGTAATTACAATGATTTTGATATATTATTTTGTGCTTGAGTCTAGGTTGTGTCATCTAGAAAATATTGAACAAATCTAATGATTTTAACTTGACTCACTTGAATAACTCCATTGTGAATAATCATTTTTCTGAAATGGTTTGACAAGTAAGAAGGTTTTTGAAATTAATGTCTTTCATTGGTTTTTAACCTTAGATAACATTTTGAACTTGATTTTCACAACAAAAATAAAAGGGAGAAAATCTACCTATTTCCAAATTCACGAAAATTATATGAAGTGGGACAAAGGCAGAGCAATGATGAGCATCACTGAGTAACTGGGGACATGGGCATCACAAATGTCTGTCTTCGCGTCAAAAAGTCCTTTCATTATCTCTGCACAATGGTATGATGGTCACTCACACTGAGTAACTGGGGGTACGGGCATCCCAAATGTCTACCTTCACGTCAAAGGATGAAAGTGATCCAAATTACCACTTTTCCCACATTAACTTGACAAAAGAAATAATTCAATGAAAGAAATAGAGTGTAGCCTCCATGTTTTTACATCAAGAGCAATTTGTTGTTTATTGTTAATTGTTCATGTAAACATTACCTTCATTTACCAACTGAACATCACCCACAAAGGAACATGTTTTTCTACAACGGTTTTATTCAAACGGGTCATCTTAGTTTCATATGTTTTTGAACAGTGTCTTCTAAACGCCATAACTTGAGATTCCCGGAGTATTATCTCTTAACCATTGTAGAATTTTTATGTGTCTTAATACTAGTGTTTATGACACTTTGTAGTTGGCATCAACCTATTCTCAACCTTGCAATCCTATTTGAACACTCATTCCCCACTCAAATCTTTCACAATTCAGTTCTGAGGTCAAGTAGGTCTTTGCTTCATTCTTACCCATGTGTGCACTCACTATCTTTTTGAATGTTGTCAAAAGGGGGGAGAGAAACATCAATTGTGCACAAATTGAAAATTTTGTCATCATCAAAAAGGGGGAGAATGTGGGTTCACATGTGTGATGTTTGTGATTACATGTTTTTGATGATGAACAATATAAATTGATGTTATGTGAATGGTTGAAACATGATGACATTGACAAAATCAAGCAAGATACAATCATATCAAACCATGCTTCAATTGATCATCTACATATTCATTATAACTCACTAACATTGTTCTTTAATGTAGGTGTAAGTGTATGCAAGACAAGTATCAAATCAAGAGCAAAAGCTCAAGAAAAAAACACCAAGCAAGTACCTGTCGACAGCCCTACAGGTACTTGTCGACAGCCAAGCACAGAGAAGACATACGAGTCACTGGAAATTCAAGTTAAGGAATAGCTGTCGACAGATGCAAGCTACCTGTCGACAGATAGAACCAGTTCTGAAAGCTGTAAGCACTGTTGAAGTGTGTCTGTCGACAGATGCAAATCGCCTGTCGACAGCTACACACAGGAAAGTCTTCTCCCGGAAGTTCAGAGTTCTGGAAATTGAGAAACTGTCGGGATCTGTCGACAGATGAACAGTGGTGCTGTCGACAGACGTAGAGAATCTTCAAATCTGAGAATTAGTTATGTTCCGTATTTGGGTGTTTCCTTTTACCACGTCTCTCCTAACATGGACACCCATATATATAGAACATAAAGAGGTATTTTCGCAGCAAGAAGCCACCATACCAAAACCCTAATGAAAACCCAAGAGAAAAGCTTCTTCCTGCTGCTCTGCTTCAACCCTCCGTCCAGAGCGAAGAAGATCCATATTCCGAGCGGAGTTGAAGTCGGTGTGTCCATGAATCAAGCTTCGTCTACATCATCTAATCATCATTAACACGAAGCCTGAAGTTCTTCTAGACGACCACCACGAAGAGTTCTTCATCTGGATTTGATCTTCAACTCAGAACTCTTCTTTCTTTCTACTTTCATATATCTGTGTGTGTGTGTACTGATTGGAGATCAGTACGTGGCGTTTGTGGAAGTGTGTGTGGTTTGTGATCTGTACAAGGGTTGCGTATAGATCATAGTGTGTGGTGTGTTGATCAGATCAAGGCTAGAGGATATGATCTTTTGTGGACTTGATCTAGCGTGTGTGTGTGTGGTTGAGCCGTTGTGCTTGTGTGTGTGTTGTACTCAGTCTTGAGTAGTGTGTCATCACTGTGTGGGGTGGACGTAAGAGTCACTGGGTGTGATCTCCAAACCACCTAAAAATCCCTTGTGCACTGTGGTTTGATTTGTGGTTTGATCTGTATTGCTCTAGGTGCATGCATAGGGATTTCGTATACACACTAACTGTTAGTTTGCTCACACACATTACATCAGATCAGAGGGGTTTTAATTGAGTAGATCTTTTAATTCAAAGTAATTCTTAAATTGCTTAAGTTTCCACTGCAAATCTATTCAACCCCCCTTTCTTGCTTTGCCATAACCGAATATCTGATCCTAACAAAAGACAGTGGTAACCACCTTCAAACCACTGGAATTACTTCATATGGATTTGTTTGGACCAATGAGAACTACTAGTCTAGGAGGAAAGAATTTTGGATTTGTAATAGTAGATGATTATTCGAGATTTATATGGGTATCTTTCTTAGAGCATAAAGATGATACTTTCAAAAGTTTTGTGAAGTTCAGTAAGTTAGTTAAGAAGGATATGAAGTTCAACATAATAAGCATTCGCTCAGATCATGGAGGATAATTCCAAAATGACAAATTTGCAGAATTTTGTGATGATAAATGAATAGAGCACAACTTCTCAGCACTAAGGACACCTCAGCAGAATGGAGTAGCTGAGAGAAGAATAGAACCTTGTTAGATATGGCTAGAACTATGCTATCAGAATACAACATTCCAAGATATTTCTGGGCAGAGGATATCAACACAGCTTGTTATATCATAAATAGAGTTATGATAAGGCCAATCCTAAAGAAGACAGCGTATGAGCTGTACAAACAAAAAAAGCCCAAGATCAGCCACTTCAGAACGTTTGGATGTCCATGCTATATTCATAACAATGGTAAGAGAGACATAGGTAAGTTGGATTCCAAATCTGATGAAGGAATCTTTATGGGGTATGCTTCCAAACCCAAAGGTTATAGAGTTTTTAATAAACAAAGTTTATTAATTGAACAAACTGTTCATGTTATTTTGATGAATCTAACCCTTCCTTGAGAAAGGAAGTCTATAGTGATAATGAAAATGCAGAAAATCTCTCCACGAAACTGAAGGAAACATCCATCAAAGATCATGAAGATCCACCCTTGGAAGAACTACAACAGAAAGAAATAATTCATAATGATATTCCAAAGGAATGGAGATACAAGAAGGATCACCCAAGAGACAATATCATTGGAGATCCATCAATTGGGGTAAGAACAAGAGGTAATGTTATACCTTGCGATTACTTAGCATTTGTATCACAAATTGAGCCTAAGACAGTCAATGAAGCACTATCTGACGAATCTTGGATTTTAGTCATGCAAGATGAACTTAATCAATTCAAGAGAAACCAAGTTTGGTCCCTTGTTTTGAGACCATCAGATCATCCTGTGATTGGCACCAAATGGGTGTTCAGGAACAAATTGGATGAAGCTGGTGTTATCACTAGAAACAAGGCTAGATTGGTTGCTCAAGGCTATTCCTAAGAGGAAGGACATATATTTTGATGAAACATATGCACAGTGGCTAGACTAGAGGCTATTCGAATCTTACTTGCTTATGCATCTGCATTGGATTTAAAGCTTTTTCAAATGGATGTAAAATCTACATTTTTAAATGGATATATAAAGGAGGAAATCTATGTAGAACAACCTCCTAGTTTTGATGATGTAGATTTTCCAAATCATGTTTTTAAATTGCATAAAGCATTATATGGTTTAAAGCAAACACCTAGAGCATGGTATGAAAGATTTAGTGGATTCTTGTTAAACCATGGTTTTATCAGAGGACAGGTAGATAGCACATTGTTTATTAAAATAAAAGTTAAAAACATATTACTTGTGCAAATTTATGTAGATGATATATATTTGGATCTACTGATGAATCCTTGTGCAAGTATTTTGAGAAGCTCATGCAAGGAGAATTCGAGATGAGCATGATGGGAGAGCTCAACTACTTCCATGGACTACAAATCAAGCAAGGCAAAGAAGGTACACATATTTGTCAAGCAAAATATACCAAGGAATTACTAAAGAAATTCAGGTTCGACAATGCAAAACCATTGTCCACTCCAATGAGCACATCCACCAGGTTAGACAGTGATAAAGAATATGATAGGATCATTACTTTACTTGATAGCTAGTAGACCTGACATTCTATTTAGTGTATGTATGTGTGCAAGGTATCAGGCTGATCCTAAGGAATCTCATTTAATATCTGTTAAAAGGATTTTTAGATACTTAGCTAAAACTCATGATCTAGGTCTATGGTATCCAAAATCATGTGAAATTAGTTTAGTTGGATATTCTAATGCTAACTATGCTGGATGCAAGGTAGATAGAAAAAGCACCAGTGGTAGTTGTCAATTTCTTACAGGATGCTTGATTTCATAGTCTTCAAAGAAGTAAAATTCAGTAGTACTATCAACAACTGAAGCTGAGTACGTAGCTGTTGGGAGCTGTTGCACTCAACTCTTATGGATAAAACAATAGCTTGAGGACTATGGATTGCACATCAAGACCATCCCATTGCTGTGCGACAACACTAGTGCGATAAATCTCACCAAGAATCCAGTTCAGCATTCCAGGATGAAACATATAGAGGTTAGATATCATTTCATTAGAGATCATGTGGCTAATGGAAATATAAATATCTCTTTTATAGATACTTTAAATCAGTTGGCAGACATCTTTACAAAAGTCTTACATGAAGAGAGATTTGCGTCTCTTAGAAGGGAATTAGGCATGTATAATTTGTAATAGATATGTTTGTATGTAACTGAAATAATAAATTTCAGAATAATATTTATCCCTCCTGCCAGAAGTTAAGTAAATTCCTTATTTCTTGCGCATAAAGTTGTCATATCGTTTCAGAATAAATTCTTTATTATTTGCGTAATCCTCTCCTCTTTTGTCGTTATATGCTTTATTGCTCTGGGGTTTCAAAAGCGCCTTTATGTCTTGTTGTTAAAGCCCGAAATCCTTGCCTCATTGATTTCATCTCTCTCTCTCTTCTCTTTCGACTTGCCTGGAGCGATAAAACCCTATCGATTCCAGACTCCTCTCTGTGATTTCGAAGGATCTCTTTGTTCTCACCAAGATTTCTTGAGGGCTTCTGTTCCATTCCTCCCCACGATCCTCCAGAAACTCTCTTTGTTCAATTCCATGGCTGCTTCTGGGAGTTCCGCCACTGTAGGTGGTTACAGCGTCGCCTTCCTCACAGCAAAACAACAGGAAAGGTTTGCAGCAGTCAAGATCATGTTGTGCGGTAACAAGGCAGTAGATATTTCTGATTTAGAGAAGAATGGGATGCATAGTATCGTGGAAGCCATAGAAAGGATGAAATGGACAAGAATGGTCACAGTTTCTGAAGCTAGCTACCCGGACTTGGCCAAGGCGTTCTACACATGCCTGAAGACAGAAGAAGACGGGTCCCTCACCTCCACAGTCAAAGGTACACCTATCCATATCACCTATGATCTTCTAGAAAGTCTGTTTGGTGTATCTACAGTCGATCGTAGTGGGGTAGATAGTGTGGATATTCATGCCAAGGGGTTAGGCATCATCAGAACAGAATATAGACTGAAAGATGGCAAAATTGACATCAACCAACTGAACGCATTCAACAAGATTCTCCACTTTATTGTGTGCTAGATTCTAGTGCCAAGAAGTGTCACCTTCTCAACTTGCCCTAAAGCCGACTCTGACATGATGTTTTGGGCAATCCAGAATCAGGATATTAATATGGCTCAAGTAATCATTGAGAGAATGAGATTTACTGTAGATATGATATGGGACAGAAAGAACAAGCTGAATGTATCACTTCCATATGCACACTTGCTGACCAAAATATTCAAACCTGTTAATATTGACTTGAAGGGAGAGGTGATGGAGAAGATGGGCCAACCTATTCGGTCCAGGAACTTAAAGAAAAGTGGTTTTTCTCTAGTAGGAAGTGTTTAGACCAAGACCTCTATGGCAGAAGGAGATGCAATTATTGGAGAGGTCCCAGAAATTCCAGTGGTCCAAGAAGAGGAAGAAGTAGTGAGAATAGAAGTACTAGTGGCAAGTGCAAGAAGAATAGAAGAAATTGCTCCTGAACACATTGAGCCCATTGGGCAACCATCTGGAGTTGAGACCCCCTCAACAGTCATTACATCTGTAATTGAAGAAGTTTTGGAGACTGTTGCTCACTTTACGGGGGAGCAGGAAGATACCATCATAGAAAACATCTCTAATATTCTTGCTAAAGTTGCTAGTGCAGATGTTAGCCAGGAAGCAGCTGGTTCATAAGATGTGGCACCAGGCCATACAGAAGAAAGTCTTAGGGAAGATATTTCTATTAATCATACTGTAAATATTTCTGTTGAAGCCAGTGTAATTGTAGCTGTTTCAGAAGGTGTGGCACCAGTAGGGCTGTTCAGAATTTGGTTCAAACCGAAAAACTGAACCGAACTGACCAGTTCGGTTCGGTTCGGTTCGGTTTGGGCCCCTACAGAATTCAGTTCGGTTTCAATTTTTGAAACCGAGTAAACCGAATATATATATATATTATATGTATTTGCAACATAAAAAAATTGTAGCGCAGTTGGCTACACATGCGCCAACAGGGTTTCTGGGCGGCGCGGGTTCGAAACTCACCTTTGTTATTAGGTTTTGGTAAAAATAGATGCCAGCCAGCCATTTTGTTAAAGAAGAAAACGTGGAAAGTTAAAATTCGAACCCAGCACCCGTGGGAAGTGAGGCAGCGCCTTAGCCATTCCACCAGCGCAGGTTTGCGAAAAAAATATTAAACTTCGGTTTAAACCGAATCGGTTCAGTTCGGTTCGGTTTGGCCTTGGGATTCGGTTCAGTTCGGTTGGCACCATGCCACACAGAATAAATTCAGTTAGAAGATGCTCCAGCTCAGGGGGAGCATGAAATTCACGGGGAGCCCACAACTAGTGTCCCTGCTGATCCATTCCAAGAAGGTCTGTGGAAAGCACCTCTGATGGTGTTGAGGATATTAACATGGAGCCAGCTATCGGCTCAGGCAGTAGAAGCAAGGGTGTTGCCATAGAAATTCCATTGCTAACCAAGAAGTCTCACCGAAGATCCAAGAAGAAGAAGAAAATTCTTGTGCACCTAAAGCTTGTAATTGAAAGATTAAATGCACAAGGGGAGATCTTATGCTCTGTACAGTCTGACATTTCTTCTATTTTCATTAGTCAGAGCACTGGAGCCAAGGAGATTGGAGGAGTCAAAGATGTGCTCCGAGAATGAGAAATGAGTTGGGAAGCCTGAAGCAATTAGTAGCAAAACTTTCAGATTTGTGAGGGCGTAGTTGTCCACTCCAGCCCCTCTGCTCTACTCAACCAATAGCAGAAGAAACCTGCAGTTGGGCCATCAGGGCCAGTTGGTGAAGGATCTGGGCCACCAGGGTTATCTGTAGAGGAAGTTGGGCCGTCAGGGCCATTTGTTGAAGAGTCAGGGCCACCAGGGCCATTAGTTGAAGATTCAAGGCTAGTGGTTGAAGATGTTGGCAGTGGGCCATCAGGGCCAGTGCAGTCAGAGGCAGAGCAAGTCAGGATTCAAGAGCCTGTAGTAGAAGCTGTTGTGCCCCCAGAAGCTCCTGTTCCTTCTCCTCTTATGACTCCAGCTCCTTCTTCTCCTCCTTCCTCTTCCATGCCCCTCCAGCACCTGAAACCTTCAAACAACCCATTCATAAAACACATCTCTCACCTACCCCATTTCTGCTACCTCTTCTTCCTCACCTATATCATCTACTTTTATTCCTCCTCCTCCCATTTTTGAGGACCCTCCAGCATCATCTTCTTCAGTGGACCCTCCTCCTCTGGTCCATCATCTACTGGACCATCTGCCCCACCTCCTCCTACTTCTTTCTATTCTCTCATCCACCCACTCCTCCATCATTCATAACTATCATTTCGGAGGGTGCTCGTATTCAGGGTGAGGTCATTCATGACATTAAAGATGAGTTTGAAGAAGTAATTCTTCGCTCAGTTCTGTCTGTTTCCTCTCATATTCACAGGACAAGCTCTTCTAGTCCTGCTCCTAAAGAGAGAAAAGTTTCTAAGGACCTTGCTCTCTCCTCTGAACCTCGCTTTCCCCCTCTTGGTTCTCTCTTTTGTTGAAAATAGAAGGAGATCCCTATACTATGAATTCTTACAAAAATGTACATTTGCTACCATTTTTGGCCTCCTCACCTTAACCTCATTGAACACCTCCATATTGTTCTTCCTCTCTCCCACATATCAAAATCAGATCAGTCCAAAATCTTTTCCATTGCTGAGTCTAAGACTGAAGACCAGTGGGCTCAGGGCCATCAGTCTCTCTACATACAGTTTCTACTTGCAAGATCTGAATGGTTCCCACCTTCAGACCATCCTCTCACTTCTGTCAGAGTGGTTTGTCATCCACCACAGAAAGTCTTGGGGCCCTTTCATCCAAAGGGAATCAAATTGGTCAGGCACTTCTAGATGTTCCAAGACTACAGATTTGTCAACAAATTGCTAGAAGTTCAGATTGGTCAGTTCATGTGACGGCCCTGGATATCTATGCCCATTAAGGCTCCATATCCAGATCCGCCTCCCGCGAACGGACCGAAGTCTCGCAAGGGATAGTTCACACAACTGCCAGTAAGAATATAAAAGACAAACCACAATAGTATAGACACAAGAAAGCACATGTGCTCATATCTGTTTACAAATTTGTACAACTGTCTCATTACATTAATACATGTCCAATTAAAAATTACAACTACCTGGGGCATACCCCGAGGGAGCACAAGCTCACACAACATTAACTACTACACAACTGCTGGTGGTAAGTTGACACACACGCTGCTGCAAGCCAAACACTCGGCAATTCCTGAAAAGAACTATAGGGGAGTGAGCCTCAACAAGTCACTGGCTCAGTAGGGCTACACAAGGACCATAACAACTAACGAAAGAGACCTCAACTCAATGGGTCTCATTGGCCACATAAATAGCCAAACCATGGCATGCTCACAACATTTATAATTTAATAACATCTTAAACAATAATTGATAAACAAATGCATATTCTTTACGAAGAAAGAGGAACCACAAGACTAGCACAACACTACTGGTCTACTCAACAACAGAAATGCCTAGGCCGCAAGCCTCTCAGGCACATTATTCCAACGATTAATCGCCTAAGCTATAAGCACACAGGCAAACATTGTCTAGGCTATAAGCTTCACAGGCGAACTCCAAACACATGGGTACATGACCGCTGACCAAGAGCTGGACCATTCTACCCCAACCACAATATATTGAAAACCACACATAAGGTAACAGGACTGGCTACAGCGGCCAATCCATCACATATAAAAACTATAATCGGAAGCTTACCCAAGGAAGGGTAAAAACACATTGAGTGGAAGTCACACCACTCGACTCCACGAAACACAATTCCACGTCACACTAGAAAGACTGGTATATGACATACCTCCACAAACCATTACCCACACAGGGTACATGTACCTATTACCACAAAGTACCAGCACGGAAACCACAAGTAAACCAGTGCCATAACAGGGCATACGATAGCAAGCTAAACCACATTTAGTGAGTCAACACTCAACAACCATAACCAAAAACTGTGCACCACTCGGGCACACCACAGACCACAACCGTAGTCACAACTGTGCCAACACCAGGGCACACTCGAACGAGTCAAACCTCGACTATGAGTCACAAACTCACGAACCACGACAAGTAGCAAAGCACGAGTCGGAAAGGAACGACGCACACACCCGGGAACAGACTACTGGCTGATGAGGCCAATCCAACCCGGACAACACAACACAAGAACAACCTCTCAGCTTGCAGTCACGGACGAAAGGTCCAACTGTCGCTCCACAAGAAAGAAGTCAAACAACTGTGGAGACCAACAACACCACACCTGCAGACACACAACTGCAGGTCCATGCCTAGCACCTCTAGGGTCTCTGGCCGGAGCACCCTAAAGTGAGGCAATGGAAAACATGACTAGCTGGGGACCAGTGACGTCTACTGGTGTCCGTACCCCCAACTACGAGCGCGCTACAAGTGACACAAGAACAACTCTGGGAAGTCGCTGTCCCACTGCCGTCTTCCCTCAGCCGGACGTACAACTCAAACACAGGAGTGAGGGTGTCCAGGAAGACGACACAGACCTCAACGGTACAACACAAGTACCGGGACAAACCCCGAGCACAACAAACACACGTGCCTGGCTCACAAAGAACCTGGGGTACCCGACTAGAGAGGCATTCCGGAATAGGCGCCGGACCACCACACTCGCCAAGCAAACCACGATATATACACAAACACTTTCTATTAACGTTTACGATACACAAATTACCATTAAGGATAGCTTGTCCTAGTCACCCTGTGACTCACAAGCTAATTGCACAATTACATACACTAACCATATTAAAGAATAACACCGCAGTTTGTCATTGGTCACACGGTGACCTCCAATGCCACACTAATATAATAGCACGACCACACTTAATAATCCATCTAGGATAATTCACAAGAGATCCTAAAGGATCATAGGAACCTCATCGTTGCAACACGCAAACTGATCTCACTAATTATTAACCACAATAACGCACGGTATGCCATGAACACACAAACCATATACATAGCATCCAAACCTCGTAGATATCACGTGTATAATACCTCACGATGAATATATCACACATTATCTATGTAAACAAGATGTCCAACACATGGACAATATACACATACTTAAACCTCTACGTGCACCACACATTATTCACGTAAAACATGCCCATTATATGAGCAGTATGCTCCAAGAGCGTAACAAGTGCACTGGCTCACACCGGTCATCGCCATGCACACACAAAAACGTAAAACAGATAGTGCTGACGCATGCACACATTAGCGACAACATCGATTGCTGTCTAAAGGATATAGATGACAATGTCCCTTGCCTTCAACACCAAGTAAGTGACCACCACTTGGCCGTTTACTCACAATCAACGGCTAGATACCTAGCCGTAATCTCCCAACAAAGAACTCTGCGTCAACCGATGTTGACGCCAAGATCTTCACTGCAGAACCCGCCAGAACACACAAAATGGCCCTAGATTGATTGCACGGGCAATCTAGCCATAAATACAATAGGGAACAAGGGGGAAACACTCCCCCTTACATGTATATACCATAATTAAACCAGAGAAGCAAGATCCAATACTTGGATCGATCAAACCACCCAATTTCCCGACATGGAGAATCCTTTTCCAAAAACTCAATTAACATACGATCTATGCAACTAAGCATGGCAAATCAACCAGGAGAGATCAAAGGGTCCAGTCCCTACCTCAATAGTGCGATTAAACTCCTATAGAACCTCGATTCGCGACAGAACCCGAGGAGCTTCCTGCGAACATCGCCCTCCAATCTGTCGTCTCCCATCTGTTCCGCCGCTACCACGCTCACCACAGCCTTCCCACATATTCCCGTCAACCGCCAGAAGTAGGGGAAACAACACTAGGGCGAAGGTGGGGGAGAAAAAGGAGAGAAAATGGAGAAGGAAGAGGGCTCGGGTTGCCCCTAAAAACACAGCCGCCTTAGGTTAACGTCAACCTCTGCGCCGCTAACCAAACCGCCCCAACTAGGCGTCCACATCTTTGGCCACCAAGTTCATCACGCTAGACGTCCACATCGATGGATGCTAAAACCATGTTAACGGCAACCCATGGCCGCCAACACAAAGTCGATGTCACCCACCTGGACGCCAACCTACAGTTGATGTCCAGCGTACTGAACACCAACACAGACCCATAACCAAACCTGGTAAGGATCTAATAAGAAACACACAACACTAATGGGCCACACATTGGCCACCAAACCCGCTAAACCTGGATCCACGGGGATCCGGAAAACGCGCGACGTTACAGTTCAGGGGAGCCATCGCACAGTTGAGAACTGAAAACCCTGTTAATACCTCCCTTCAAGTAGATTTTGCTACCCTCAAATTACCAGAAGTTGTCTTCCTCCCCAAACTTCATTCCTTGCTCATGGGCTCTATTGTGGGAACCCTTATCTTTGAGAGATTTGCTAGAGTCATGGCCAGAATCACAGTCTGTCAGGGTGCTCCTCTTGCCTTCCACAGATTCATTTTCCGTGAATATCACAGAGGAAATATCAAGTCTGAAGTTCTAGCTCCTCTTCTGTCTGAATGTGAAAGGCTCTCTCCATCTGATTGGGAGAAGCACTATCATCAGGCTGCTCAGCAATTGGATGCCCTAAACTCCTCTTTGTTCAATTCAGGCAAACCCCTTATGTCTGCTGATGAATTTCTAGATCTCAACTCCATCAATTTGGCTCAAGATCCTTTTGACATTTGGGTTGAAAGGTACAAAGTTTATATACCCTTGAAGAAGGATCTGCAGCAGCAGCAGATTTCCTACCCCATCTCCATTGATCAGTTTTTGCAGCATGCCAGCTTTGGAACCACCAATTCTTACAAATTTTCTCTTGGAAAGGATGAGTATGCCAATTTCCTAGAAGCTCAGAGGCAGCTCCACATCCATAGAATGGCTCCTGTTATGGGGACTTCATACACTATGGCTTGGGGTGCATTCCAAAACTATTTTGAAGAGCAGGAACACAAGGCTTGGCCGATCATCACTAGTCATGCCTCTCTCTTGTCACCTGTCTTCTACATCTGTACCCCCTCAATAATCAAATATAGTGGTTCTTTTGGCTCCCATTTATCTTTCTTCTCTTCTTTCTTTGAATCCTTACATTTTTTGCTTAATGACAAAAAGGGGGAGAAAATAAAATATTCTGAAATACATTCCTTAAATATATGAAATTCATTTAAATTTATCCAGCAAATTTATTTAAAGTTATTTCAGCACTTCATAAGTTTATGTTATGTTTTGTCATCACAAAAAATGAAGAGATTGATGATCAGTCCATCCCCATATAATTTTATTGATTATATGTAATTTTTAGTGATTAACAAAATCTTAACAAATATTTTCTAACAATCTTTTCTGAAGTTCATCCACAGGAAATTAGTCACGCAAAATTTGTAAGGTATCCTCACACACTGTTATTTACAGTTCAAAGCATTCATTCTAAATACACATCGATTCCTTGATAGAACATCGATTTTATAAGTGAAATAACGATTCGGTCACTTTATCAATTTCACAAGTCACTCAAACAACGATTTGATATGTTGATCGTTGTAATGATTTGATAAGTTAAAATAATGATTTGATTGTTGTAACGATTCGATAAGTCAAACAATGATTTTATTGCTATAACGATTCGATAAGTTAAACAACGATTTGATCGCTGTAACAATTCGATAAGTTAAAACAATGATTTGATTGCTGTAACGATTCGATAAGTCAAACAACGATTTTATCGCTATAACGATTCGATAAGTTAAACAACGATTTGATCGCTGTAACAATTCGGTAAGTTACACAACGATTTGATCGTTGTAACGATTTGGTAAGTTACACAACGATTTAATCGCTGTAACGATTCGCTATCACTTAACAACGATTTGGTCAAAACAACGATTCGCCTTAACTTAAACAATGATTTGATAGCAAACAACGATTTGCTTTTACTTGAACAACGACTTGCTTTCACTCAAACAACGATTTGATCAGACAACGATTTGCTTTTAGTCAAAGAACGATTTGCTCAAACAACGATTTACTTTTAGTCAAAGAACGATTTGCTCAAACAACGATTTATTTTTAGTCAAAGAACGATTTGCTCAAACAACGATTTGCTTCTACTTAAATAACGATTTGCTTGGACAACGATTTGTTCACATAACGATTTCATTATTCACATCAACATAAAATTTCATTTATATATGGATTATGATTATGAAATTGATTTCACGTATACAACAACACTCTTCACAATGATTATGGTTTGAATGAATTATCATGCATTTCATTATTATCTTCTCAGATAAGCTTGATAATAACCATTCTGTAGAAACCCTAAATTTTTTGGAAAATAAAAATTAAATATTTATATTATTTAATTAGAAAATATAATAAAAGGAAGATGTAGGAAATCAAATAAGAGGGAATTAAATAAAATCCATTAAAAGAAAAGGAGTAATGGGCTTTGCTATATTGACCCATTACAAATTAGTGGGCTAAAATAGAGATTTTAAAAAGGGAAATAATAGAGAAAATACCCTAAATTCAGAGTTTAATTATCTCCTAATTAGAAGGGGTTATTAAAGTAATAAAAGTGGTAATTAGAGTTGGAATAGGATTCCTAAACATACCCCATATAGTCTAGCATGAATTTAGATACTATCCTAACCCAATTAGAGATTGGAAAGTAAGAGAGGAAAGATGGAGTTAGGAAATCTCGGAATTAAGAGGAATTTGAGTAGTAGTAGGAATAGGAACTTGTATTTATATAAATACACCTCTTAAATCCTCATGGCCGGCCCTAGCTCGTGCAAAGGTGTTCTTGGAGGTGGAGAAGAGGCCAAGGAGGAGGAGAAATCGAGGAGAGGAAGATCCATCAAGCTTCTTCCTTCGTTCTTGGAGTTCTAAGCCCTAGAAGATAAATCGAGTCAAAGGTAGACATTCTCACAAGCTAAAATTCTGAAATCTTGTCTGTAGGTTCTTCCTACCCTCTTGAACGAAACCCCCAAGTTTCATATTTTTCCATCTATCAAATCTTTTCTTATGAATTTTCAAAGTTCTGTACACTTCATGACCTCGAGCCCTTTTCTTTAATGCATATCTTTGAATCCACTTGTCCTCTTGTCATGGAACTTTTGAGTAAATACTGAGGGTTGATAGGCATCTTTTGCCTTCGAAAGCCCTAAATTTGTTCACCCTAGTTGGCGAATTAAATCATTATTCCAATTTGCTCACTGTTCTTGTTCTTCCTATTTGCATGAATAAAGCCTGTTGAATCCCTTGAAACTTTCGAATTCCCGAATACTGCATGTACCCTGGTCTGTCTAGAGTTGTTAGAAATTTGTTTCACGAATTTTCATGCACTATGCGATTTGTTATAAATTTTCGAAGCACCCTGTATCATTTTATTTCAAGTTGGCCCGCAATTCAAAGTCTGGTCTGGTTCTGTCAAAGCCAGGCGCAGACCACCAGATCGCGACGACCCGACAGGCCGCCTTCTGGAGGTTGATTGCGACAGTCTACCCGTCGCGTTCAGAAAGCGACAGGTAAGCCGTCGCTATCCCTGTGCCTGTCTTGTCGCGACCCTTTCCCGCCTCTATCGCGTTCCCAGTACTTGATCTGCAGGTCATGTCGCGACCTGTACAAGCTACTGTCGTGATCTGCTCTACCCCTGTCGCAATCCTTACTGGCCTATGTCACCTTCACGCCTTTTTAACAGTCATACCGCAGTAAAAAACACCTGTTTTAAAATGGAGCTTTATTGAATGCTTTAAAATACATATTCACGACTTCTTTTCTATCTATGATGTCTCTTACACATGCACACACATGAACCATCCATATATGGTTGAAATCTGGCATAAAATATCTCATAATGTATCTGGCAATTTATTACAATAAAGCATATTAATTGCCCTATTTTAAAGGACTTGTATTCGTTTCTTGCGTTGTTCATATACCGATATCGACGCTCCACTGTTCTAGAATTCCTCTAGAACGTCGAGCACTGTTTTTATATACACACCTTACTTGGCTTGTGGTGAACTCTCTGTCGGATATTCCTTTCGCCGGACTAGTGAACCCTTGCACAAGGCCTCCGTAAGTCTCCTCTGATCATGGATTCCCACATGGTCGACGAGCCGGTTGTACCCTAACACCCATTACACCTTTAGGGATCGATATGATCCAAACAGCTATTAGAAGATCACTCTTACCTTGAATCACGTCGGACCTCTGGACTTGTGCACAACATGTCCAGCGGGAAGATCGTGAGTTCCACCTGACTGCCAACACCAAGTGCGCGTGTTGTGCAACTGTTACTATCGCATGTTTACTCGTCGCATTACGTGCAATGTCCACTAGCTCTCGTCTGTACTCTACTCGCTCGTCTATTCACGTTCACTCTACTATCTCGTACTCATCTAGTGCTCTCATCTACTTCTTGGTACTCTATATTGGCCATTGACTGATTGTCTAAAGATAAACAATATAACCAATGCCTGGAAATATATAAAGGGCCCGATCTGGTCCTGGGATGTGCGCCCGAAAGTGCTAGTGCCCATGGGAGTTAAATGATCAGAGTGTTTGGCATTACACTCAAGTGCTATCTATCTCGACTATCTATTGACAATCAAAACACAAAACGTGCTATACTCTCTCGATGTCTAGAATGACAAACAAGTGCTATACTCATCGTGCTATTATTATACTTGTGCTAGTTGTGCTATGGCCATTCTGCTTTTCGTGCTATACTCGATACTTGTGCTATTTTTGGAAACTATACTCGATCTCTTGCTATTGTGCTATCCTGTTATCTGTTGTGCTATCTCTTGCTATATTTTGACTCTCTTGTACCTGCTATCTTTAGATACTCTGCCATTAAATGCGTTAATTATTTAAAGCCTGCTTGAGCCTGAGATTTAAGTCCTACTGGGCGTTATCGCTCACCCTACGTTATTTGATGTTGTGTTCTCAGGTGAGACCGGATGACACATACACTCACGAGGAAGGGAATGACCAAGAGTGAAGCCAGGAGTACCCTTGAGTCATTATGTTATCTTAGAGTTGTAGTTAGTTATTTCCTTTTATTGCAATGTAACTGGGCCCTATAGAATGGCTCTGATATTAGTGGTTGTAACTAGACATTGGAAAAGTATTAATGAGAAAGATTTGCTTAGTATTATTCAATGTGCAATGGTTTGATGTCTAGTACTCGCTCTATACCTTTTCTTGCAACTGCCTTCGCGCTCCGATATTCCACGTCGGGGCGTGACACATTCTATTCAAACATATTTTCAAAACTCTGTGGAGTTCAAGTCTTCCCACGTATATCTTTGAATCTTGCACCACGTAACATTTATTGTGATTGTACACATCTTGCATATCACATATCTGTGTGCATTCTACACATGTGTTTCTATAGTAAACGCTTTTCAGGGTGACAGAATGACAGTTCTATTTTGGTGTACATTCTTATAGCATGACTTCTAACGTTGACTGACAGCATAGAGACAGTCTAGCTGTCTGCGTTTTGGTATTTATTACGTGCAGGTCTTTTGCCAATACCATATCTTACAACGTTGGATAACCTGAAGTGAAAGATATCTGGATGTATCTTCTCTTTGCGTATGTGTCTCCTAGAGCATTAATGACTGCAGGCTTACCTGTTGCACACCTCGTTCAAACAGTCTAACGTGCTTCAGACATAGAGATAACAAACACTTCAATGACTATATTTTCAAGAGAAGATATATAGAAGACTGATGACTCCATGAAGAAACATACAGATAGAGAGATACACTGAGCAACACACATAGAATCCATCAAGCACTTGCGTGTATCAGCAAGAAGAGCTCACTCCTTTCAGCAAACCATCTTTTAGCTCTCAGCTCTCCGTTTTTCATTTGCTTAGTCTTTGAAGAGCTAGTGTAGTTCTGAGAGATTTTCTTGTTGCAAATCTTTATCTCTCAGATTCAGCCTCAGATCAAGCAATTTCCTATAAGCTTGGTCTAGGGGCCATTCGTCTTTTACTCACATTCTCTGTGTGTGTTCCTCTTCGGTTGTGAAGAGAAGGCCAGCTGCTGCTGGATGTGGAAGAGTCCTTAAGGGAGACAGTACTCTTGGTTAGTGAAATCCCAAGTTGTTGCTTGGGAACAAGACGTAGGACTTCTTGGGATAGGAAGTCCGAACCAGAATAAAAAATCTTTGTTTGTGTGTTTGTTGTTTGTCTTCACTCTCACTAACACTAACTATCAATCTTAGTGTTTCTCTGTTAAGCATTTTTATTGACAGGTTTGGATTCAAAAAGAGCGTCTAGCAATCCATTCACCCCCTCTCTGGGCTTGCTATCTGGGCACAGTGTGTCACATCACGACATTTAATATATCTATAAATACCGGAACGTGAACGAACGGGAAATCAAGAGTACAATTGAACTAATTGAACAAGAAATTTGCTCCGAGGCTTCACTAAGTATAATATATTATTCACCCTTCAATAGTGTTACATGGTTCCTGATTTACAATCTCAAAAATAAAATGTCGCCATGGTTGGTCTCTCCACACACAAATCCTGAAGTTTTCGCCTTCTAGAATTATAGGTACCTGAAATAGTAGGATTTGGTGAGCTAACTAGCCCTGTAGAATTCAATTCCTCGAATTAAGAAGGATTCACATGTATGATCTCAAGATAAGAACATGAACATTATTAACAATGAGTGTTCAAAGCTATGAACGAATGAGTCAATTCAATAACACATGAAGAACCAAGATAATATAGGAGTATGATCAATAACTCAGGATGTCACTTTAAGTTTAGAATCAAGCACTTATTCACACACACATGTGTATCATGATGACTAATCAAACACGAATTGATGCATGCCAACATCCACTGTCCTCATCGCCCCCGCGCGGCCACTGACGAATTCGGGCGCTCCCCCCAGGACTGAACCAGCCCTTTATTTGCCAGGCATATTACTCAAATGAGTCCCAAAGACTCGCAACTCGTCATCATAACACACTTATTCTTATAATGAATCAAGGACACATATGGATTCACTCATGGTTCACACACAAGAATTAAGAAACTTTGTTCCTTCAATAATTTCAGAAATTTATGATCTCACAAGGATGATTTTGTTCGGAACTTTGAAGGAATGATTCATGATGAAAAGGAAGGTAACATGACTGGTTTTAATAGGTATTTAGGTGGTAGAAATCACAAAACTTAGGTGGACTATTAGTTGGAACAATAGGATAAGATTTGCACCAAGGAATAGATCAAAACAGGGCTGGAAACATGACACTGTCAGCACCTGTCGACAGGCAAAAACTTGCTGTCGACAGGGGCTGGTTCCAGAATGGTTTATTTTCAGTTCTGTATGCATCTGTCGACATCAAGCTTTGGGCCTGTCGACAGCTGCATACAGGGATGATTTCAGGGTTCTGGAAAATAGGTTCCTGTCGACAGCAAGAGGTTCGTCTGTCGACAGGTCCTGTGTAAACTCTTAGAAGGTCATCCGAATCAACTCTAAATGGTTCTATACAACTCTCATACCATTCCTAACATGATTAGGACTTTGAACAAGTATGACTTCAGTTCTATAGCTCAATGTAACACGACAAGAAATGAAAGAAAGAACAGGGGATGATTCACATAGATGTTCAACAAGAAGACAAATTCGAGGGGAAATTACTGAAAGAGTAATTCCCTTAAAACTCTCTTTCCTACTTTCATCATTCTTATTAAGGCACACTCACTAGACACTTTCATGGTTTCTCAAAGGTTCAACTTCTAAGAAGAACAAGAACTATCATAGTTCACTCTACACTACACAACGGAATCAATATGATTTCAGTTTAAACAAGTTGAGGTGAAGAAGGGATAATAGGTAACTTCTCATGGCTGAGGACTAACTATAATATGATGAAAGATTCAGTTTCTACCATGAACATATTTTCTGAACTGAAGAATGACAGACACATGATAAGAATCACTTCAAGCAATTAATCTAAAAGTGGAAAGAAAGAGGATTAGGAAATGAATCCTACACTTATACATGGATCTCTTAACATGAAGGAATTATAAGAACAAGAAGAAAGAGGATTAGGAAATGATGTGTTGCCTCTCATGACCAAACACTAAATTAAACATGATGAAGGCTCAATTCTTGTCATGGAGCTACTCCTTGAATCTGGGAAATAGCTTACACATGGTGAAGGATTACCTCAAACTATTGAACTAAGTTGAGGTGTAGGAAGAAGAATGGGATGGAAGTGAATCCTACATACACACAACTAAAACATGATTATAAGGGATGGATACACAGTTTCAAAAGAGATTTCACAAGTTTTAAGCAAGTAAGTAGGTGATCATGACCTCTTTAACAAGTGTGGGAGTCAAGAATTTAGAGAAGAGTGGGAAATGAAGAGAATTCTACCACAACACACGATGCACACAAGCTTCTAGAAGTACTTATGGATCTCAAACAAGGAATTGAGAGCTTGTACACTTAACAATAAGTTTTATAGCTTGTTCAAGGGTAAGAGTAAGAGAGGAATGAAAGAATTGAATCCTACCAAACTTGCAGAAGATGAGGCCTTCCCTTCGAAGGATTCACAGCCAACAGGAAGAAGATAGCACTGGGGTGCAATTGCTGCAGTCCACGAACGGCTACAACCTGTAGCTCCTCAGGCACGACCAGTGGAGGCTGCAGCTTCAGCAGTAGCAGCTCCCCCACATCAATGGCAGCAAAAGAAACAGCAAGAACAGGGGTGGGTGCAAGAGCAGCTGCTGGGAAGGTATGTTCGAAGGCTGTGGGATGGCTTTTATAAGCCCAACAAGTCTCTCAGGCAGAAGGCACGTTGGCACTTGAGGTGTCATGGTATAAACCATGGAGTTTTCACCATTGACACGAACACCATGCACGCTTCCAAGCTTGCCAGGCAAGGGGTTAACGTGTGAATCCCCTACGTAGGTGAGGTGGCTATCCCAGCTCCTCACACGTAGGCACACAAAATTTCCCAGAAAATTCCATTACGTAATTCTTCCTTAAATCAGCTGGTCACTTGTCCCTTCCGTAAACATGTCCAAACAGTGTCCATTTGTACTGAAATTTCAACCATAAGCTAATGTTATGACTTTACAAATTATGGTGATTTTTATTTAATTTTTAGAATTTATTTTACACTAGGTGAAAAATCACCCGAAAAATAGTCGCGTCGACTTATCCTTGAGATCCGAACGTCGAAAAATTTGGATATTTATATTTTGAGATCTCCACATTTTTCTTGAAATTATGGTGTTCTTGGATTTTTATTTAGTTTTCGTTTTCCGGTGTCACCTGTGGGAGCACGCACCTCTGTGTACGACACTGGGGAAACGTTAACTAATACTAAACATTCCCTAATATCAATAATTTAATTTAAGAATAATGGTTAAGTCTAATAACCTTATTTTTCAAGTTTTTCAACTAATAAAAATTCCAGGGTGTTACAACTCTCCTCCACTAAAAAGAGTTTGGTCCTCCAAACTTCTTGACGAGTTTGGATAGATCACAGGGACTTTAACATTTTAAATTTTATCTAATCCAAATTAATTTCACAACCTTATTATGATTACCATGTCATATAATGTATACACTTTTACACAGCTTGTGATCATGACATCAATAGTTGATAAAAGCCTGAATTAGTAATTTTAGATCTTATGAAACCAAGTTGTAATCATGGATTCAATTAAATACATTTTCTATTATGTTTCTTATTGCCGACTGTAGCATATTACTTTTAAGATTTTCCCCTTGTCAAGGAATAACTTTAATTCTTAGAAAGTTGTATAAGTACACACTCCTAAAAAGATTAATAAGGTATGACGAGGTTGATAAGTAAAGATAGACAACGAGAATTTTATTTATCACATAAGATTTCTAGTACAGAACTCCATAATCATCCTTGTAAAATTACATTGATTGGCAAAACTTATCAAGTTTTGATATACTATAACAGCTAAACTCAAGTATTACTCACTATACTCATGTTCTATTGACTTATACATAAAATTACTTCTAATAGCTTCAGTTACTTTTCCTTGTGGCTTCAAATTTTTCCTGAACTCTTATCTTTACTCTGAGAGAGTACAGGACATTCTAAGATCCGATGCTCTAGACTTCCGCACCTTAAACATGCTCCTAGTCTCCGCCAACAGTTCTCCTTGACGTGGCCTGATTTGTGACAAGATGCACAAACTTCGTTTGCTTGCTTTTTGGCCTTCTTACCTTTTTGTTCTCATTGCTCCGCTTCATCTTCTGTTTGCCAGCTATTTTTCTATCATGGGGAGAACTGTCTTCTTCCGTATAGACATTGTAATACTCACTGTTTCTTGAGAGTTTGGATTACGAATGCTCTTATGCAGTTTCATTTTCCTTGGTTATCAACGGGAACTACCTGCTCTAAGGATTGAGCAAGGTTGTCCATTGCATGTTGAACCTCTTTCCATTGTGCTTCTTCTCCCATTACGCTGGTTGAGCAAACAAATTAAATTAGTTAGTTAATCATGTGATTTAAAACTCAGCTTTTCTGATTTATACAATTGTTACAGTATGTATCTGGTTATTTGACATATTAATTTCCATGATTAAATGGTGCCTTCTTCTTGTAGGATCTCAAGATATGACAAATGATTTATGTTGTGTTCATGGTTTTCATATATCTAACTAAATAAAATAATATTTAACACAAGTCTTCTATAGCATATGAAAATTCATAAAATCAAAAGGTCTATTAGGTGTGTTGACCATGATTACCTCTTAGGTTGACACTACTCATATATGAAGTTGACACTGGAAATTACAAAATCAACTCTATGTGATGAATAGTTAGTCAAAACTGCAATCACCTGATTGAGGTCAATTCTAAAAAATATAGGGTTGATTCATTCGAAACTTCCTATTGACCCAAGTCAATTTGTTTGTGTGTGTTAACACGCCATGCTATTGATTAATTAAAACAAAATTATAAGATTTAACTCAACTAGAAAACATTACATCCTTAGGATACAGTTAGAAGGAAAATTTTGATGAGTTCAAGCTTATAGAGGATATAAATTAAAGGGTGAACATGTTTGACTTTTACTTCAGTAGGAGAGGGCTCCCTTGGAGAAGTCATATGTGTGTTAACCATTTTTCACCGGACCTTGGATCCTTAACATTCTAGTAGGTTTATTCGAATTATGAAATTTTTAGGTAGGCCAAATTGTGAGAAATTAGAAAGACGCTATTTTGATGGAATCACCAAAATCGTGTTTTTCTTCTTCGGTGGGAGAGTTGACTTTTTATTGGTAAGAGATATGATTTTTTTGATATTTTTATTGAATTCAAATGGGGGGTACTTCCTTATTTACATTCCATATCATTTAAGTAAATATTAATATCTTAAGTAAATATTATATCAAACTATAATATTTACTTAAATGATATGGAATGTAAATAAGGTATGAGTTCAGTCTTACAAGGGTCCTGCTGACTCTTACAAGAGTCCTGCTGACACTTCTGACTGATCCTGCTGACAGGTAGGTGTTGGCTGTCGACAAACAAGAATCGACTGTCGACAGGTGAAGGACATATGTCGACAGATCAAGGCTATCTGTCGACAGTTACTAATAGTTTTGTATTTCTGGGTTCTGGAAGCATGATCCCTGTCGACAAGTGATTGCTGGTTGTCGACAGGTGAGATCTAAACTTTCAGAAATGTGATAAAACTACCACATAGAATTCTACCAAGTGTTCCTATGAATCTTTACATGATTGACAACATTAAAATGGTCTTAATTCCAGTTCTAACACCATATTTCATGAGGGAGACAAGTAGGACAATAGGGATATACTATAGCATGGAAACCTAAAAGCAAGATGATAACCAGAAGTGCAACACTTCCTAACAATCTTTTCTTGCTTTTAATGGAATAAGTTTCATAGTATGCTTGAGTCATAACACCATTCTAGCTAAAACATGATCACAATGGACAGGAAAACAAACCTAATGATGCTTTCAGAATTAAGGACAAATATAAACATGGGTTTACAAGGATGAAGGAACTACAAGCATGAAGTTAGGAAAGTGGAGAAGAATCATAGGGAAAAAACTACATCTAAATTTTCATTTCATACTCAATAGAATCTATATCCAACTATACTTATCTAGCTTAACCTTAGGCTTTCTACCCATCCTCATAGGTTATCCCTAGATTTATCGAACTAAGGCTTTGATACCATTCTGACACGTCACGACATTTAATATATCTATAAATGTCGGAACATGAACGAACGGGAAATCAAGAGTACAATTGAACTAATTGAACAAGAAATTTGCTCCGAGGCTTCACTAAGTATAATATATTATTCACCCTTCAACAGGTGTTACATGGTTCTTGATTTACAATCTCAAAAATAAAATGTCTCCATGGTTGGTCTCTCCACATACAAATCCCGAAGTTTCCGCCTTCTAGAATTATATGTACCTGAAATAGTAGGATTTGGTGAGCTAACTAGCCCAGTAGAATTCAATTCCTTGAATTAAGAATGATTCACATGTATGATCTCAAGATAAGAACATGAACATTATTAACAATGAGTGTTCAAAGCTATGAACGAATGAGTCAATTCAATAACACATGAAGAACCAAGATAATATAGGAGCATGATCAATAACTCAGGATGTCACTTTAAGTTTAGAATCAAGCACTTATTCACACACACATGTGTATCATGATGACTAATCAAACACGAATTGATGCATGCCAACATCCACTATCCTCATCGCCCCCGCGCGGCCACTGACGAATTCGGGCGCTCCCCCCAGGACTGAACCAGCCCTTTATTTGCCAGGCATATTACTCAAATGAGTCCCAAAGACTTGCAACTCGTCATCATAACACACTTATTCTTATAATGAATCAAGGACACATACGGATTCACTCATGGTTCACACACAAGAATTAAGAAACTTTGTTCCTTCAATAATTTCAGAAATTATGATCTCACAAGGATGATTTTGTTCGGAACTTTGAAGGAATGATTCATGATGAAAAGGAAGGTAACATGACTGGTTTTAATAGGTATTTAGGTGGTAGAAATCACAAAACTTAGGTGGACTATTAGTTGGAACAATAGGATAAGATTTGCACCAAGGAATAGATCAAAACAGGGCTGGAAACATGACACTGTCAGCACCTGTCGACAGGCAAAAACTTGCTGTCGACAGGGGCTGGTTTCCAGAAATGGATTTTCAGTTCTATATGCATATGTCGACAACAAGCTTTGGGCCTGTCGACAGCTGCATACAGGGATGATTTCAGGGTTCTGGAAAATAGGTTCCTGTCGACAGCAAGAGGTTCGTCTGTCGACAGGTCCTGTGTAAACTCTCAGAAGGTCATGCGAATCAACTATAAATGGTTCTATACAACTCTCATAACATTCCTAACATGATTAGGACTTTGAACAAGTATGATTTCAGTTCTATAGCTCAATGTAACATGACAAGAAATGAAAGAAAGAACAGGGGATATGATTCACATAGATGTCAACAAGAAGACAAATTCGAGGGGAAATTACTGAAAGAGTAATTCCCTTAAAACTCTCTTTCCTACTTTCATCATTCATTTATCAAGGCACACTCACTAGAGACTTTCATGGTTTCTCAAAGGTTCAACTTCTAAGAAGAACAAGAACTATCATAGTTCACTCTACACTACACAACTGAATCAATATGATTTCAGATTTTAAACAAGTTGAGGTGAAGAAGGGATAATAGGTAACTTCTCATGGCTTGAGGACTAACTATAATATGATGAAAGATTCAGTTTCTACCATGAACATATTTTCTGAACTGAAGAATGACAGACACATGATAAGAATCACTTCAAGCAATTAATCTAGAAGTGGAAAGAAAGAGGATTAGGAAATGAATCCTACACTTATACATGGATCTCTTAACATGAAGGAATTATAAGAACAAGAAGAAAGAGGATAGGAAATGATGTGTTGCCTCTCATGACCAAACACTAAATTAAACATGATGAAGGCTCAATTCTTGTCATGGAGCTACTCCCTGAATCTGGGAAATAGCTTACACATGGTGAAGGATTACCTCAAACTATTGAACTAAGTTGAGGTGTAGGAAGAAGAATGGGATGGAAGTGAATCCTACATACACACAACTAAAACATGATTATAAGGGATGGATACACAGTTTCAAAAGAGATTTCACAAGTTTTAAGCAAGTAAGTAGGTGATCATGACCTCTTTAACAAGTGTGGGAGTCAAGAATTTAGAGAAGAGTGGGAAATGAAGAGAATTCTACCACAACACACGATGCACACAAGCTTCTAGAAGTACTTATGGATCTCAAACAAGGAATTGAGAGCTTGTACACTTAACAATAAGTTTTATAGCTTGTTCAAGGGTAAGAGTAAGAGAGGAATGAAAGAATTGAATCCTACCAAACTTGCAGAAGATGAGGCCTTCCCTTCGAAGGATTCACAGCCAACAGGAAGAAGATAGCACTGGGGTGCAATTGCTGCAGTCCACGAACGGCTACAACCTGTAGCTCCTCAGGCACGACCAGTGGAGGCTGCAGCTTTAGCAGTAGCAGCTCCCCCACATCAATGGCAGCAAAAGAAACAACAAGAACAGGGGTGGGTGCAAGAGCAGCTGCTGGGAAGGTATGTTCGAAGGCTGTGGGATGGCTTTTATAAGCCAACAAGTCTCTCAGGCAGAAGGCACGTTGGCACTTGAGGTGTCATGGTATAAACCATGGAGTTTTCACCATTGACACGAACACCATGCACGCTTCCAAGCTTGCCAGGCAAGGGGTTAACGTGTGAATCCCCTACGTAGGTGAGGTGGCTATCCCAGCTCCTCACACGTAGGCACACAAAATTTCCCAGAAAATTCCATTACGTAATTCTTCCTTAAATCAGCTGGTCACTTGTCCCTTCCATAAACATGTCCAAACAGTGTCCATTTGTACTGAAATTTCAACCATAATCTAATGTTATGATTTTACAAATTATGGTGATTTTTATTTAATTTTTAGAATTTATTTTACACTAGGTGAAAAATCACCCGAAAAATAGTCGCGTCGACTTATCCTTGAGATTCGAACGTCGAAAAATTCGGATATTTATATTTTTGAGATCTCCACATTTTTCTGAAAATTATGGTGTTCTCGAATTTTATTTAGTTGTCGTTTTCCGGTGTCGCCCTGTGGGAGCGCACACCTCTGTGTACGACACTGGGGAAACGTTAACTAATACTAAACATTCCCTAATATCAATTAATTCAATTTAAGAATAATGGTTAAGTCTAATAACCTTATTTTTCAAGTTTTTCAACTAATAAAAATTTCCAGGGTGTTACACAGTGAGAACGCGACACAGAGGTATGTCGCATTTAGAATGTGACATACTACCTCGTCGCCTTCTCACACAGAGAAACGCCAGGACATGTGGCTCGGATTTTCTGGCCCACAACCTGCCAAACCACAACGCCACCACAGATGAGCCTCACATTGGCTCTGAATCCTAATAAACCACGATCTGAAAGCCCCAAACGGTACATTACTTTCACCTAAAAGAAATTTCGTCCTCGAAATTAAAATGAAATCACAGTCTAAGATTTACTATCAATTAAAATAATTTAAAGCATACTCAAACAAGTATGGATACATCTTTCTCATTTCTTCCTCTAATTCCCAAGTGTCTTCACCTCCTTGTCTGTTCTCCCATCTGATTTTTACTAATTCAATTTCTTTATTCCGTAATTTCTGAGTTCTTCTGCCTGTAATTTGAATTGGATATTCTGGCATTGTCATATCAGGCTTCAAATCATCATGGGTGTAGCTGACCACATGTGAAAGATCTCGAATATATCTCCTTAACATTGACATATGGAACACATTATGAACATCTGCAAAATTTGCTGGAAGATCCAATTTGTAAGCTGTTGCACCAATTCTTTCTAAAATCTGGAATGGACCTACATATCTTGGACTCAATTTGCCTTTTCTGATAAACCTGAAAATTCCCTTTACAGGAGAAACTTTTAAAAATGCATACTCACCAACTTCAAACTGTAATGGCCTGTGCTATGAATCTGCATAACTCTTCTGCCGGTTCTGTGCTATTTGAAGTCTTTCTTTTATAAATTTGACGATTTATGTACATTGTTGCAATAATTCAAGACCCAACACTTGCATTTCTTCTACTTCATGCCAATTCGATGGGGTTCTACATGGTCTTCCATATAATGTTTCATAAGGTGCCATTCCAATACTTGCATGATAACTGTTGTTGTAGGCAAACTCAACCATACCCAAATGTTGTTCCCATGTACCTCCCTAAGCTAAACAACAAGCTCGAAGCATGTCTTCAATTGTTTAAATTGTCCTTTTTGTTTGACCGTCTGTTTGAGGATGATAAGTAGAACTGTACCACAATTCTATGCTAATGGTACGCTGAAAACTTCCAAAAGCCTGAAGTGAACTGTGGATCTTTGTCAGAAACTATTGTCACTGGGATTCCATGAAGTGTCACTATTCTATCCATATACAATTTGGCTAAACGATCCACTGACCAAGCCATGCTTACAACTAATAACCTACATACTTTAGTTAATCTATCAACCAGTACCCATATTCCATCATGACCTGCTGAAGTCCTCGGCAAACCCATGACAAAATCCATAACAATATCATCCCATTTCTACTGAGGAATCGACAACAATTGCAACTAGCCTCCTGGTCGCTAGTGTTCTTGTAACGTCGTGACTTTTTCGGATCATAGCTTAGTGGGTTTTGTGGTCAGTGTGTAGCCCAATATGACATTTTTTATGGTTTGTACAGGTTGTGTGGGTTGGGGGCTTGGAATCCAGGCCAAACCAACCTCTGGTGTGGCTTTCATAAACGCGACCAACACAGGCGTCGCGATTTTGAAAATCGTGACCGCCCTGGTCGTCGCGTTTTGAATGCCGCTTCCTGGGTGCGTGTCTACATGTGCACCGCGTGTCGCATGTAGGGACGTCGCCTTTAATTGCGACGGATATACTCGTCGTGATTAAATCGCGACGTCGCGACCCGTCACGATTTCGACTGTGTGTTGTGGTCGGCCAACCTAGGCCGAGCAGTACAGGAAACACTACTTAGCTATGGGGGAGGCTCGTGTGAGGATCTTCTTGGCGATTCGGAGGTTCCTGCGTGCGGTTCGGCGTGTTTTCGACGTGATGACGTTGTGCGAAGCGCGAGAAACACTGGGGCAGCACTGTTTTACACGTTCTTCGTGTGGTAGGGGGATTCTTCTCCTTTCGGTTTGATCGGACCATGTTTAAGGTTTTAAAGGTGTGTAATGGGTTAAGGAAGGTAGTAGGCATGTGTAGGACGTTATTTCTTTGTAAGATATCATGTGAAATGGGTTGTACAGGGTGGTTTGGGCTTCTCCCGGAGGGAGTTTTCGGGTAGGATTTCTACAGTTGAAACACGACGGATCTAGACGTCGCGTTTCAGTCTGAAACGGCTTTGGAGGGAGTTTCCCTATTGAGCCAATGACTCATGAGGCTCACCCCTTATTGCTTTCAGGTGAGGGAGAGCAGGAGGCTTCACATCCGTCTTCTAGTCTGGAGCCGCATCGCAGCGGTGTTGGGTTCACGCCTCCAGCAGTGTAATTTTCTTTTGTTATGTCCCGGGGTATGCCCCAGGCTTCTATACTTGAGTTTGACTCTTGTTGAAATTTGGCTATGTAACCCTTCTGTAAATATGTGTGAGATGTTTGATCTTATATATATATATATATATATATATATATATATATATATATATATATATATATATATATTCAGTGTATTCTTTCATATTTCCACGGACATGTGTGTTGATATCCTTAGCGAGGCTTCGGCTTGTTTACGGGAGGTGGAGTCGGATCAAGCTCGTTATTAGGTTAATGGGTTTGAACGACGTGGTCCGTCACAGTTCTACTTTCACTTGCTGACATGTGAGACATTTTGCCACAAATTCTGCTATTTCTTTCTTCATACCTGGCCACTAGAAATGTCTCTTTAAGTCTTGGTACATCTTTGTGTTACTCCGGTGAATAACATACTTTGATTTATGGGCCTCTCCTAATATCTTTTGCTTCAATTCAATTTCTTCTGGAATATACAATTTGTTCTTGAACTTTATAACACAATCATTACTAATAGTTATTCCATCCATTTTTACAATTTTTGCTAATCTTTCATTTGTTTTCTGCGTTGCAAGTATCTGATAATAAAGTGAAGGCTCTAATGCACTGCTGGCTAACATTGCTCGTCGTTGGCTACCGGGGATAAATAAGGAAATTTTTGTTGTTGCATTATACAATTTCCATTCTTTAAGAATCATGTGGTTCAAAACTACTTTTCTGCTCAATGCATCTGCTACCACATTTGCTTTGCTTGGATGGTAATCCATATGGAAATCATAATCCTTTAAATATTCTAACCATCTACACATATACGCTATACACCCATCATTAATCAATTTCCTAGCCTAATGAGTAGAAATAATATACTTTGAACTATGAAATGACATACCTTGGAATTCAAACACCTATCCACTGAGATGACACAATCTGATTCTCTTCTTTCTACAATCAATCATTGCCCCGTAGGCTTCTAACCAGTCCATTCCCAAAATAACATCATAATATTTCAACTGCAGTGCATATAACCTAGCCTGCTACTGATGATTGCAAATTTCTATTGGAACCCCATCTAAGAAACTAGTAGTAAACATGAAATTTCCTGATGGAACTTCCACAATCAATTCACGACATTTCTCTTCCATGGCATATGCTAAACCATTCATAAAATCTCTGAAAATAAAAGAATGAGAAGCACCAAGATCAACTAAGATTATTGTAGAAAAGCTAAAAATAGGTAAAATACCTTCAATCAAATTTGATGCTTCCGCTTGGACTCTAGTGATTGCCATCACTCTCCCTCGTCCCCGCTGAAACTGTGAACCTCTACCTCGCTCTTCAGTAGGCTGCTACTGCTGCACTAGTCCTCGGCCATACTGCCTGGGATGCGGACACTGTCTAATCATTGCCCTGGCTGCCACATTTATAACATACATATCCTGGAGGAATCACTGGCTGCCTGACCGTGCTCTGCTGAGACTCCTCGGGTTCTAGCCAGAACTCAGATCTGAAGCCTCTGCCCTACCGCTGAAACTGTCCTCCTCCTCTTCCTTGAAACATTTTCTTCAATTTTGACTCCCATTTTGAAAAACCTGAACTTGAGCTAGATGCTCTTGAAGGTGTCTTACTCTGACTGATTCTTGAGGAACATTGGGGAAGTCGGAAACTGCCTGACCTTGCTGACTGCCTATACCGTACAGTTCTCTCCAAAATAGCTGCTCTTTGGGCTACTATCTCTACAATCCCTCACATAAGCGGTATCACCGCATCCTGCAACTCTGGCCTCAATCCCTAATAAAGTATTCCACCATCATCGCATCATTAGTAACCACATAAGGCACGTATCTACTCAAAGCCATGAACCTTATCTGGTATTCTAATATTGACAAATTCCCTTGCTGTAAAGTTCTAAACTGTTCCCTCTTTGCTTGCTGCACCTGTATAGGAAAGAAAGTGTCATTGAAAACTTGAAGAAATTTAGCCCATATGATTTCATCTTCAGTCCTCCCTAGAAATGTTGTATGCATCTTCAATCTCCACCATTCTTGCGGAAAACCCCACAACTGATAGACTGCTAAAATCACCCTGTCAACTGTTGGACACCTCATAGTCATAAAAACCCTCTCAATATCATGTATCCAATGCTCTGTCATATCCAGATTCGGTCCTCCCCTGAATACGTAGGTGGCTGCATCCTCAAAAATTTCTCTACCAACACTATAGGATCCTATAGAACAACAGGAACTGCTGGTGCCACTGGAACTCGAGGAACTAATGGAACTACTGGTGGTGGAGGTGGTACAAACTCTGCCTCAACAGGAACCTCTCCCTCTAAAGGCGGCTCTACTATTGCTGGTCGAGTCGGTAATTGCTCATCCAATCTACCATGAATACCTATAATACTCTGCCATATTCGCTCAAGTAACTGCTGAGTAGTCTTTCCTGGCTCATCTCCTCCGCCTCCCAAATCTCTTCTATCTGCCATAATTACCTGCCACAAACAATATACAACATATGCATCGTCCATAATCACTTACGGAAACCAAAGACCATCTACTAGTAGTGGGCTTGTAATGGGACAGAAGCTATGTAAATCTCTTAGTTATCTTATATTCTTACAGACCTTGCTTTGCTACCAACTATGACGATCCTCATCGTTCAAACTCATTGTTTCACTAACGAGTCCGACCCAACTATGCCTCTCGCGAACCAGTCAAAACCTCACAAGGGATACCATCATAAATGTTCGCAAGAACACAAGAGAAATACCATAAAATATACACATTATCACATATATTTACATTAATTTACATATGTCATGTCTCTTTACAAACCAAAGAGGAAGTAAAAGTGCAGAAGCAAAGGTACAACATCTTGGGGCATACCCTGAGGTGAAGTGGAAAAAAGAGTACAGTAACACTGCTGGTGGAGTAGGGCCGCTACTACTACGATGTGGCTCGGAACTCGAAGATGATCGAGCACTCTCCTGCTCACCCTCACCTGAAAAGGGATGGAGTAGGGGGTGAGCCTCATAAGTTACTGACTCAGTAGAGAGACGCCCCCAAAGCCAACGCGACAACAGAACAACAAAAGTAGGAAAGTACAACTAGCAGGTAATAGGTAAACTAAATTACAATACTGCATATTGAAAGTAATTATTGCATGGATTAGCAGAAAGAATTATGCAAGGAATAATAAATAAACAGAAAGTTTCCAACTAGTGAACAAGCTGACCGGGAACAACGACACACTCAGGTCACGTAACCTGGTTCACGACACTAGTCACTGACCCGGACAAACCACACAAGAGTACCTCTCAGCCTCACAGTCGCAGACGGAAGGTCCAACTACGGATCCACCTCTACAAGTGCCAAGAACTTTGGAGACCAACCAACACCACCTGTAGACAAGCTGCAACCCACGCCTAACACACCTCTAGGGATTCCGTAACCCTAGAGTGAGGCTGTGGAACATGAGACTAGCTAGGGACCAGTACGTCTACCACGAGCGTGCTACAAGCGACCGAGCACTAAGCCAACCATAACACAAGTTGTTGCCCCACTGTCATTTTTCTCTCAACCAGATGACAACTCGAGAAACGAGTGAGGGTGTCCAGGAAGATGACACAAACTTCAACGGTACACATAGTACCGGGACAAAACCCCAAGCGCAAAGGTGCCTCTCACAAAGAATCTGATGTACCTAACTGAAGAGGTAACTACGGTAAGTGTCGCACCACAAAGCTCGATCACACAAACACGATCTCCATTCCTACTAATCATGTTCATTTATTAACCAATAGAATCCATGCATGCTGAATTCAATAGATAGCAACTCACCTTGTAGCCCATTAGGCCCAAAACCACATTAACTCACCTTCATGGTTTGGAGGGCAGAAGGCGACAGGGGTGGTGTCGCATTCAGAACGCAATGCCTCAACATGTCGCGATCAAGGATGTGAACGCTACCACCAAGGCCGTCACGTTCACAGTCTGATCCCAAACCCTAAAAACCTCCAACCAGAAGACCTACCCAAGCCTACCACAACATATATACACCTTATTTAACTACTTAGCATAAGGAAGAAAGTTGTAAATCTATGCATGCTCTCCACAGAACCCATTTTCATGCTCAAGGACATTCTCTACAGATTGGAATGAAGAAAAACATGGGGAGACCTCCCTACCTCCACGAAGAACCCAAAAGAAATGCTCGGATGGTGATCTTCGCACTCCAAACGACATCCTCGCTTTGGAATCACCCTGAATAACGCACTACCAGGTTGAATCGCCCAAAATATTGATAAAAAACTCTTCCCCCTGGCCAAGCAGTGTTGATTGACCTATTTGGCCACCTAAGACACTTAAAGAACTTGGAACTGAGAATGCGACAGGGTTCTATGTCGCCTTTAGAATGCGTCAGGACTGGTCGTCGCCATCCCAAAGACCGCGGCACACAGCAGCCTAGCGCACGCTACGCGTCACGCTAGGCGCCAAAGCACTAGAATAGGCGGTGGTGAGAACGCGACACAGGGGTATGTCACGTTCAGAATGCGACATACTACCTCGTCGCCTTCTCACACAGAGAAACAATGGGACATGTTGGCTCAGTTTTTCTGGCCCACAATCTGCCAAACCACAACACCACCATAGATGGGACTCACATTGGCTCTAAAACCTAATAAACCACGATCCGAAAGGCTCAAATGTTACAGCTCCTTCCATAGCAAGGTGTGTTTTAAGGTGCTCCCCTAGTTGATCTTGCTTGGCAGCCCCGCTGCCCACACAAAGGATGCAAGCTTCACCTTCAACAGCTCTAGGTGTGCCAACCTAAGTCTAGTAGACTCGACAGCATCCACCGCCCCTAACCGCCTCCTCAGGCTCATACTAATCGATGCTAAGAAACTCCAAGTTAGCCACACCTTCTACCCACCATCTCTGCAATTCAAAGCCCTCTCCAATGGCAGCACCACCACCATCTTCTCCTTCTTACAAACTTCGATTTTCTCTCTCCAGTCATCAATATCAGCGACCATTGTATCCAAACAGTGCCACTTGCCCCTAATACTTGGATATCTTCCACACCTCCAACAGCGACAAACCCACCAACCACATCGTTGTCGTGGAACTCAATAGGATCCTGAATGCCAACCTTTGGTTGTGATAGGAAGGAGGAAGGAGAAGATGGATTTTAATGGACAATACGGATCGCTGTCAGATTCGATACATATCAGATATATATTGTATCCGATCGAACAGCTTAAATCATGGCGATTTGGATGAGGTCTATGTTGTGCTTTTATGTTGACCGTGTTTGACATCATAATTACAATGACGAATCCAACATGTATCCAGTGAGTCCGTTGACCCCGTTAGATCTTGCATACCTCTTTAATTTTTTAATAAATTGAGACTTCAAAAAATTAAAAATATTAGAAGTGACCCCACTGACTTGAGATTGATGCACCTCTTGACCCATAATGATTGAGCTGAAAAATATGATCTCACTGAATACAATTTCTACATCTGTCACAATGTGATCGCTCAAGTACAATGCACCACGTCCATACTGATATTGCACAACTATCGTATGATTCGGTAAGCCTTATTTGTTTGCTCAACAAAACTTTACTTAAAGTTAAAAGTACTCACATTTTTGTATGAGTAATGCTTTACTCTCGTGAGTGAGGGAGCAAAGGCCATGTTGGAATAGCCGAGTCTCTCCTAATTGGTTGTTTTTTAGTGTTTTATGGGCTCCACCAAAAAGTTACATTAAATGCATTAAATGTTTGTCGGTTGAACAAATAGATAGCAAGTGGCTTCACTTAACATCTTTTTGTTCCACTTATGCACCTATTTGTTCCACCACTATCTATGTAGCAACTCTCAATTTTAAATTGAGAAAATAATAAAAAAAATTATTTAAACAAAAATGTGAATAATTAAAACCCATTAAGTAAAAATAAGTGATGGGCTCTCATTAATAGCTCGTACATGAATTATTGGGCCACCAAACGAAAGCCCAATGATGGATTAGAGATAAATAAGCTTAAATTCGTACCTAAATTATTCATAAATTAAAAAGAGGTAAAGATAATCACTAATAAGACTCATAAATATCCTAAAAAGAGTCATAACCCTATCCTAACTAGTTGGCCACGTATCTAGAGCCCACCCCATGTCAAATGGAAGGATAAATGCTAGGAAAATGTTACATAATTATGAGAAATTTGGAGTTGGAAGAAGGGAAAGAGTTTTAGGTGTTTTGGTAACCCTAAACATACAAATACACCTCTATTTCGTCCCTAGCCAACCCTGTTGACCTTCTGGAGCTTGGAGGACGAGGAAGATAAACTTTTGGACGAGGAAATCGAGGAGGAGGAGGCTAGGAACAAGGGATCTTCGTGTTCTACAAGTTTCTTGCCCTAGGATCACAAAAGCACTCAAAGGTAGACAATCTCTCAAGCAAAAACAAATTAAATTCGACCCTAGATAGTCCATGAATCCAGCTTTGAAAGCCCCTTGTTTTTCCTAATTTCTATCATGCTATCTATGAGTATTTCATACCAAAGTTCTGTTAAGAACATGTACCCGACTCCTCATATTCTTTTTAAATCCTTATGTATACTTGATTTCACGGCATGAAACTTTTATTGTACATGTTACATGATGTCAAGAATCGAATGACATGCTTTTCCCCAATTTCCATCAAGTTCAAATTAAATCAATCTTTACCACTACGTCAGATTTTTGTTCATCGTGAAGAACTTGTTAATAGCATGCTCATACCATGTTAGTAGTCTAATTACTCCTTACTGTTGATACTTCTGCAAGCCTAGATTCATTTAAAACTGATTTTGTGATTTTTTGTTATGTATACAAATTGATATTGCTTTTTAAAGACCCCTATGTCAAGTCCTTGGAAGACTGGATCGCAACCCAAGGTGGCCCATTTCACTTTTTAAGTTCGGCCAGAGTCTTTGAGAACGCGACAGCTCGACTGGTCACATTCGCAATGTCACATCTCGACATTTAATATATCTATAAATGTCGGCATGTGAACGAATAAGAAATCACGAGTAAAAATTTAACTATTCGAACAAAAAATTGCTTGAGGGCTTCACTAAATAAAAATTTATTAACTATCGTTCTACAAGTATTACATGATTCTCAATTTACAATTCAAAAGTAAACGCCACAAAGGTTGATCTCTCAGCCCACAAATCCCGATGTCCCCCCTTCTAGAACTGTAGATACTTGAGAAAAATAGGATTTGATGAGCTAACTAGCCCAGTAGGATTCAATCTTCTGATCAAAAGGACTATGATAATCAAGGAGCTAACAATGAACTTAACTATTAGCACTGCTGAATATCAAAGACGATTGAATGACCATGTCAATAGATAACAATTGTAGAAGAGGAGTACTGAACAAGATTGCACGGTCAAGAATTCAGTACAACAATTCACGTTCTGGTTCAAATACATATCCAACTCATGATAAAATAACATGATGACTAATCAAGCTTGTATTTATGCAATGCCAAACATCCACAGGTCCTTTATCGTTCCGTACGACCACTAAACGAATTCGGGTGCTCCTCCCGGGACTAGACCAGCCCCATTTGCACAGGCATATAACTCAAATGAGTCCAAAGACCCACATATTGTCATCATAAATTATGTCTGGTAATATTCAAGTGTGGTACACAAGTACTCTGAATCTTACATGTAACAAAGGTTTATGGTCCAAAGCTAGTAATTTCAGAAGGTTGAAACCACATAAGAATCAATTATACTTGGAAGGTTTGAATCTCACATGTAACAAAGGTTTATGAATAATCCAAAGTAGGATATGGAAGGCAAATGAATGATTCCTCTTAGTGATAAAGTAATTGGAATACAAGAAAATGAAGATCTACAAATTGTCATCATAATTTATTCTTGTAAAAGATTCAAGTGGGGGTACACAAGTACTCAAGATCTCTCATAGAACAAAGGTTCAGGATTCAATGCCAAAATCTACAGAAGGTTGTAGACATGTAGGAATCAATCATACTTGAGGTGTTCAAAGACAATCCATAGTGGAATATGGATGACATTTGAATAATCTTTCTCAGGGATACAATAGTTGGAATCTAAGGAAATAAGAGAAATAACTAGTTGGGTTAATACCAAAGTGTCTCACCTTTAGTTAGACATGAAACAGATCAAGTTGAACACCTTAGACAAGTGTATGTCGACAGCCAGGAAGTGGCTGTCGACAGCTACTATCCACCCAGAACCAATTTCTGGGACCTGAACACTACTTGTCGACAGGCCAAGGTCGGCTGTCAACAGGTGAAGGCTATCTGTCGACAGATGAAGGTTATCTGTCAACAGCTACTGGTGATTCTGCATTATCTGGGCTGTGGAAGCATGAACCCTGTCGACAGGTGGGTTCTGGCTATCGACAAGTACAGTCTAAACTCCCAGAAATGATTGTTCAACATCTCAAAATACTCATCTAGATGTTCTTATGATTCTAAGCATGGTTGACAACATTTAGTGGATCTAGTTTACACTTCTAAACACTACTTTTCATGAAGGGAACAATTATGGCTGCCAATGGACCTCCGAACTCCGTTTAGCTGACCCATTTCCGCATTTTTTATAGGATGCGGAACTCCAAAAAAAACTTTTCGATAGCTTAGTGGAAGCAGAAACAGATATCTGAATTCTTATAGGATGCGGAAGCGGAAACACCCAATTCCGCATCCGCTTTTCCGTTTCCATTTTCGATAACTTTTAATATATATTATATAATATTTTTATAATAAAATATCCTCAAACTTTGGCTCTTAAATTTTTAACTCATTGTCTCTCACCTCCCATCTATATGTAAATGTCATCTATTCTAGTCTCAATTATTGACAGCTTTTTTCTCTAATGAATTTATATCTACATATATTGATTATCTATTACTCAAACATTATATATCACTATATGATTTTACCATACTAATTTGATCTTGTTATACTTCATTTAGTAACGGTCATTATAATGTACATGATGAAGAAGATATGATAGAAAAGATTATTAAATTTACATTTGAAACTATTCATAAATTTAATAATTATATACTTATAAATTTATAAATTAATTCTAATTGTACAAATGTTGTTACATCCGAAGTTTCCGTTTTGTTTCCATTTCCATTTCCGACTCCAAAATTTCTTATAGGAAGCGGAAGCGGAAACACCCATTTCCGATTCCAACTCTGACCCGTTGGCAGCCCTAATAACAATAGAACATGAGAAATACAAACTTACACATGAGTGGCCAAAAACTTAGGAAAGTACAATTCACCTAACAACACTCCTTTGTATCTGGTGGGAAATTCTCCACCAGTAAGCTTGGTTATGATATGATTACTAGCTAGAACATGCTTACAGTGGATAGAACAAACACTTCTATATGTGTTTCTAGAATTAGAGTCAAGTGTGTGTACATGGTAAACACCTAGACATGAAGCTCTTGAGCAAGAATAAGAAACAAGAATGAGAAGAAAGAAGGAAGAAGGAATCGTACCTGACTGGGAGAGGGTGAAGATCCTTCTTCTTCTCAACGAAGAAATCAACAGAGACAAGAAGAAGGGAAACTTGCAGTGGCAGCCCCCGTCCAGTACAAGAAATGAAGTAGCAGCAATAACAGCTACAGGGACAGAGCCACAGCAGCTACGATAGAGTAGCAGCAGCAACTATGGAAAGAACAGCAACAACAACCTTAGCAAGAGCAGTAGCAACAGCCACGGCAAGTAGCAACAACAACTCCAACAGCTACAGCTCCAGTAGCAATGACAAGAGCAGCAACAACAGCAGGAAGAAGCAAGAGCAAGAGCAGGAGCAAGAGGCAGGAGTAACAGGAGCAGGAGCAGGAAGTGGTGGAAAGATCTGTATGGTGGGTGAAGGGAGAGTTTTTATAAACTCTCACACTCCATGCATGGAAGGCACGTAGGCCATACATGTGGAGCCATAAGACTCCCTTTTACCATGCCAAGCCACATTTGCCATGCATGGTTCCCATGGCTTACACCTAAGGTGAGACGTGTGGGCATCTTAACCCCTGTGAAGTGAGCCTACGTAGCCACAACTACATAAGCAACTATTTAAAATAAATGGTTACCGTAAATAGGTGGAAAATCAACTGGCCCATTTGACCCTACATTTTTATACTCAAATGGTGTCCATTCATATTGAAATTTCAACCATAAACTAGTTAAAAGGTTTTACAAATTATGGTAATTTTAGTTTAATTTTTAGAATTTATTTTTCACCCAGTAAAAATTACCCAGAAAATAGTTGTGTCGACTTAATCTTGAAATCCGTATGTCAACAATTCCGGATATTTATATTTCTGATATCATCACATTTTTTCTAAAAATTATGGTGTTCTCGAATTTTAATTTCGTTACAAAATTCCGGTGTCGCCTTATCGGAGTGTGCACCTCCGAGTATGACACTGGAATAACATTTACTAATACAAATTAATCCTAAATTAAAGTTAATTACATCTCATGATAGTAGTTATGTTTAACAATCAAAATCTTCACATATTTTTAATTTTCAAATAAATAAAATTTTTGGGGTGTTACACTCAACTTGGTCGCAACAGCGGAACATGTCGCGTCATGAACGCGACTGTCCACTGCATTGCATTTTTCTGTCTGTACTGATTGCCCTGAACGCAACAAACCCTGACGTCGCATTTATGGACTGATTGCCCTGGTCGCGATAGGTCACCCCGTCATGTTTCAGTGCATCAATTAATTGACCTGATCCGGTTCCTTTGAACGTGACATCACTACCCGTCGCGATTTGAACGCGATAGGTACCTATGTCGTGATTTACTATGTGTTCCAGAAAGCCTAATTTTCATTTAAATCTTGCAAATCCATGCTTTGTTATTAAGACTAAACCTTGTAATGTTCTGTGATGAACATAAACATCATGTTAATTAATTTTCATCAATATGCAAGCATTTCTATTGTTTAAAAGATGTGTGCACAACTCTCACATACTATCATTGATTTTCTCTCACATGCAAACACCAAACATGAATTTTTTCCATGAGACTTTACATAAATTACTCAATAATATATCTGGTAATTAAGAGTAATTATTCACGTAAATTTCCCTATTATTTTAAATGGACTTGTTTTTCGTTTTATTTGCTCGTTTTAATATCGTTATCGTGACTCCTCGGTCTTCGAGCACTCAAGGCACGACGAGTAAATGCTTTCTATACACACCTTCTTGGGTTGGATGACCTCTTCGTTGGGAATACTCCTGACTGGACCAGGAACTCCTTGTCAAGGCCTCCGTAAGACTCTTTGGCTTTGGCGAACGTCCATTGCCGACGAATATGTTGTACCATCAATACCCATGATACCCTTAGCGATCAACATGAACCAACAACCTGAAATTTCTCTCTTACCTTGAGATCATGCCGGGCCTCTGGACTGTGTTCGTAGCACGGCCAGTAGGTGGTTAGTGACTTCTACCAGACTGCTAGTACTCAATATTGCGTGCTATGCAACTGTTACTATCGCCTGTTTAACGTTGTTTTATGTGAATTGACCTATAGTTCTCATCTATTCCTTATTCTCTCACATATTCACATTCTCTCTATACTCTCGTCTATTATTTAATTACTCTCATCTATTCTTGATACTTTATATTGGTCATCTATTGATTGTCAAAGATACAAACATAACCAATGCTAGGCAACATTATAAAGGGCCCGATCTGGTCTTGGGAGGTGCGCCCGAAAGTGCTAGTGTCCATGAGAGTTAAATGATCAGGGTGTTCGGGCATTACATCCAAGTAATATACTATCCAGATTAATCAACAACAAAGTGCTATACTCTTTCGATTGATAAAAGTCAATCAAAGTGCTATCGTGACTTGCGTGCTATCGTGACGTGCTATCTCGTGATATAGTCATTCATTTTATCGTGCTAGTTATGCTATACTCTTGAAAAGTACTAGTGTTCTCTTGTTATCATGTGCAATTACTCTCTTGACTATACTTGATCGTTCTCTCTCATTATCCTGCTATTTCAAGACATTAATCACTTAAAGTATGCCTATTTTAGGAGATATTAAGTTTTATTGGGCGTTATCATTCATCATGCGCTATTTGTTATATGTGCTTCAGGTGAGTTTGATGAGAAACACTATGCGCATGAGGATGGGGATGAGCAGGCACAAGAGTGACCAGACGTTTTGCCAATCAATCATTTAGTATTTAGTTAGATAGTTAGTTTGTTTTATTTGAATGAAGTACTATGGGCCCATAGTTTTGGTTCTGTATTAGTGGATGTAATAGTGATTAGTGGAATTATCAATAAAGTTGGTTTGTTTGACATTATTCCAATTGATACAATGGTTTGATGTCTAATTATGCTTTATACTATTTATTTAATTATTTATCACTCCGATATTCCGCGTCAGGGCGTTACAATCTACCTATTTGTTCCACTTAGCAGCAAGTGGAACAAATAGGTATGTAAGTGGAACAAATAGATAAAAGTGGAACAAACATAGCACAATTGGTTGTTGCACAAACTGCAACAACAAACCGTTGTCCAAGTTGCTGACGACATTGCACGAATGTTAAAGCGCATAAACTATTGCTGTGGTTTTCAATCTAATTCCCCACTAAGTCATTAAGACCAGGGGTAAAGTTTGAAAATAGCATGGGACGTCCGACTTCGCCTTCAACTTCGACACACATCCTGTGGGGGGGCATTTGTTGGCACCGAAAATATTAAACCAAAAAACACAACAAATTCTCAATCCCAAAAAAACACCATAAATTCTCAAACTCCCAGAAAATTCCCAATTTTCCAAAAAAAAAATAAAAAACCATAAAACAACCAAACCTCTAGAAAAAAAAAAAATACTCAAAACCCAAAAAACCCAAAATACCCTTTTATGCAAATATCCAGAAATTCTTAAAACCCCTAATTTTCCAAAAACCCAAATATCCAGAAATTCTCAAAACTCCACAAAACCCAAGAATCCCAAAACTCATAAAATTTGAAAATATCAAATCCCAGAAAAAAACCCAAGAAAACTCCCAAAAATCCCAAAAAACCTAGAAAATTTAGAAATCCCAAAATACCTAAATCCACCTAAAAAACCCAAAAATCCCAGAAATTTCAAAAATTCCCCCAAAAAGAAAAAAAACACACCAAAGAATGCCCCAAATACCTCCGGTTGGTGCCTCCTGTTGGAGCCTCTCCACCCTCCTCCAAACCGGAGGTGAGTGCCTCATGTTGCCACCCAATTTGAGGCACCCCCCATCCGGTTGCCACCCTCCGGTCCCCTCCAGTTGCCACCCAACCGGAGGGGGTCCACTCCTCCTTTTCAACCCCCCAACCAGAGAGAGGTACCCTCAGTACCCCCTCAAAACTGGAGGTACCCACCTCTGTTCACCCCCTCTCTAACCGAAGCGGGGGGGGGGGGGGGGGGTACCTCCAGTCCCCCTTCTATTGTGTTAGCTTGGAGGGGGTCTTTGGACCTCTCTCCCTCCCTTGGAGGGGCCAACTAGCCCTTAGCCCCTCGGTGGCTTTTGGCTCCCTTGGAGTGCCCCTCTTTGGCCCCTCTAAAGGGGCCTTAGGCTGGCTCTCCTCTTCCCCCTCTTAGCTCCGATGCCTCCGCCATCTCCAAGGAGTCTCCAAGAAAATTTAGAAAAGTCCCTGTTGTAAGGAAAATTGCAAATATACCTCTATTTGAGGGGAAATTACATAAATACCCCTAGAAGGTGCAAAAATTGTAGAAGAACCTCTCTTCAAGAAAAAAAATGTAGATAGACCCTCTACTATCTAAAAATTGTAGAAATACTCCGATTAGGAGGGAAATGGCATAAATGCTCCTGCTGTCCGAAACATTGCATAGAACCCCCGACTTGTGGGAAATCACATAAAAGCCCCGGGAAGAGTAGAAAATCACAAAAATTTGTAGAAATACCTCAATTTGTGGGGAAAAGTGCAGAAATCCCCATGAAGGGTTGGAAATTGCATAAAAAGTCGCCGAAGGGTACAAAATTGAAAGGAGGTCTCTATGCTGCTCGAAAAATTATGGAAAGACCCTTAAAAGGTGTAAAAATTGCAAAAATACCCCAATTGTGGGGAAAATTATAGAAATGCCTCTATTATTGGAAAAATGGCAGAAATACTTCGGTTTAGGGGAAAACTACATGTAAATCCTCACGGAGTTCGAAAATTGCATGGAAGCTCTTGGAAAGTCTAGAAAAATGGCACGAAGCCCCTGACAAGCTCCAAGGGTGACATAGCTTAAAGCAGGAATATTGTTGGCATGACTCGGTGGAGTGGTACCCATGTCACTTCTCTGAAGTGGTGTGCGCTTTCCTGGGTCAAGCCTAGGTTAATCCCGCTTGCTAAGGATGCTCGAAAAAATTAGCTAATGGCGGAAATGTTCGAGTATGCCAATCAATGGCGAAGACACCTAAGGAAGTCAACAAATAGATGAAGCACTCAGGAATGCCCAGAAATGGCAAAAGCATCCAAGAAAGTCAACCAATGACAAAAATATCTGGAACCCTCAGAGACATCAATAAATGACGGAAATGTCCGAGTATGTCAATAAATGGCAAAGACACCTGAGAAAGTCAATAAATGACCGAAGTACTCAGGAACACCAAGAAATACCAGAAGCACCCAGAGGAGTCAATCAAAGGCGGAAATACCCGGAACTACTCCGAGGAAGGCCAAGTAATGGCAGGGATGTCCGAGAAAGCCAAGGAATGACAGCAATGTCTGGAAAAGTTAATCAATGACAGAAATATCCGGAACCACTCGAAGAAGTCAACAAATGATAGAAACGTCCAAGTATGCCAATCAATAGTGAAGACACCTGAGGAAGTCAACAAATGGCCGAAGCACTCAGGAACGCCAAGAAATGGCAGAAGCACCTAGGGAAGTCAACAAATGATAGAAGTACGTGGGACTGCTCCAAGGAAGGCCAAGTAATGGCAGGGATGTCCGAGAAAGCCAAGAAATGGCAAGGATGTTTGAGAAAGCCAATGAATGGTAGTAATGTCTAGAAAAATGGCAAAGGTGCCTAGAAACGTCAATAAATGGAAAGGATATCTTGAACAGTCATGGATATAATGCTACCCAAGTCTCCTCCGGGTTTCTTCTTCAAAAGACAACATTGGCCAAGTTTTCAGCTCTCTGATCATGACGACTGATACTTGTAGAAATACCCTAACATGGAAAAGTTGCAGAAGTCCAAGAAGGGTAGGGAATTGCAACAAAATCCTTCAGGGGGAGGGGGGGAGGGAGGGGGAACTGCAGAAAAGTCCTCGAAGGACCAGAAATTACAGAAGAGTCCTTAAAAGCTAGAAGTGGCAGAAAAGTCCTCTTAAAGGGAAGAAACCATATGGCTCATGCTATTTGCAAGGCTCGGTGAAGCGGGACTTACATCACTTTTTTAAAGTGGTGTGTGCTCTCCTAGGCTCGGCTTATGGCTGACCATCCACAGTCTGGGATTGCCAAGAAATGACAGGAATCCATGGAAATGTCAAGAAATGGATAAAAAGTCTTGGGAGGTCAAGAACCCCATGGAGCCAAGAAATGACACGTGTATCCAAGAAGTCACTAAATGACTGGAAGGACTTAGGGGATGCCGAAAAATGACAAAAACACCCAAAAAGGGTACAAACTTGCAAAAGCCTGGCAAGACCCCTCAAAGGTCTCGTCACAATCAAATGATGATGGTGACCATGAAGCAAACATAATGGACTGGCAGTGATTGTCTTGGAGATCTAATAGTCTTATTGTGATGAAATCTATGTCAAAGGTCTGATCGTTGCTGAAGCAAATTTAGAAGAATCAGATCGTGACCAAATAAAGTGTTGAAGACTCGATTATATAATCGGGACCCCTTGTATAGGTCTTGAAAGATGAATTGTAATTTAAATTACATGTGTACAAATATTAAACTTTTCAATTTTTTTTTTTGTAAAAGTGTGTACCCACAAAGGGCGACTGTTAAGGTCAATGTTGCCACAATAGACAGAGATAAAAGGTGTTCTTTGATAGACAATCAAAGGTATTTGAGTTCAACTTGATGTAAATTAACACCAACTTCGATCGGTGGGGAAGGGTCCAGCACACAAAACCCTAACCTGATAAAATAAATGTGTGGAATAAATGTTGTCTAGTAAATGGACATGTAAAATACCTGCATTAAGTGAACCCCAAATTTGTCTGTTGTACAGATTGGCACGCCCGCAAAAACAAAACGATCCCTAGCTAGTTTATGATGTGGATGGCGCATAGAGTTTATTGACTTCTTGGCTTGTTCCCACAGTGAGCTTGCTGCTCCCTCCATGAGTGATAGAGTGAGGCTCCTGAGTTATTGTTTTTGGGTGAGAATAGATGAGAAGGAGGGACCGGACAGTCGGAGGTGTGGCTTGACTCACCGCTTCGCTCATCCAACAACAAGACGACTCCCTCAGTGTGCACGCCTGCGCCTAACTCCTTCCCCTCCGCACCTAACTAAGAACCCTGATCACTTGCTGAGCCCAACTCCTTCTCGAACTCCCACACACCCCTTTGTGAGGTGCGCCTCAACATCTCTTTAATTGACAGCCAGGCTCGGAGATCAAAGAAGTGAGTTAGACAGCCGGAGGCATCTACTTCTCTTCTATAGGCCTGACCGGACACCCCTGAAGTTATACGAGTCCCCTCAGCTACCTCAATGACTATGCTCGAGGAAAGGAAAGAAAGAAAATTAAGAAAAAAGAGAGGAAATTCCACGTCCGACAAGTTGGCTCGCCCTTATTTGTTCCAGTTACATATCTATTTGTTCCACTTATGCACTTATTTATTTCACCACTATCTACTTATTTGTTCCACCTAAGTGGAACAAATAGGTATTTAAGTAGAACAAATGAGTGGAATAGATAGGTATGTAAGTGGAACAAAGAGTTCTACTTGCCATCTATTTGTTCACTGACAAACATTTAATGCATTTAATGTAAATTTTTTGTGGCGCCCATACAATATCAAAAAACAACCAATCAAGAGAGACCCGACTATTCCAACAAGACCTTTGCTCTCTCACCCACGGGAGCAAAGTATTTTTCTTTTTGTATATATATATTTGAACATTTTAAACATGAAGATGATTAGACTTTGGAGGCCCCCAATGCAATTTTCATAGCTCTTAAACAACGGTACTGAAAAAAGTGACTTTTTATGATAAAGAAAAAAAATGACCCCTACAGGGATGGACTGTATGGAATAGCTGTAAAAAGTTGCTCATTTTGATTGCTACCCAACATTTTTCATATTAACCATACTAATGTATTTCTTATTAAAAATAGCATATGTTTAAAATGAACCATATAAGTTCAGCGAACTATGCGCTTTATTAGGTGTAGATGACTTCGTTATGTCTTGGGGTTGTTTCCAACTTTCAAAAAAGGTTTGAAGAACTTCTTAATTTTAAACGATTGCTATTAGGATCTAAGATTTCGAATCAGATAAGATTAATTTAATGGTCCAATGGAGAAGGAACTAACTTTGAGATGTGTGGGACCCCTCAGAGTACATTAGGTAGTGGCAGAGCCAATAATACTTGAGGGGGGGGGGGAGGGGGGGCAAAAAAATTAATCTAATAAAAATTGTTCATTTTCGTTCAAGTAGAAGATATTTTACAATTGAGTTGTCCAATGCGAGTCTTTATATTTTGTTGCATTATTGTCTCGTTGTCAATGCTATCAAATATGTCTTTTCCAATATATGTCACTCAATTATCATTTATTCATTGATCACTCATTCTGTTGCGCAAATCAAATTTTTACAATTTTCATTACTAAAAATGCTTTTCCCACCGTGACTGTAACAACTGGTAAAGTCAATGTTAATGTCAACAACAAATAAACTAATGGATGGATAACATGTTTTCTCTTTTCAACCATCCTTCCCTTCAATTCTACAATTCCACCTAGTTGAGCAAAATCATCATCAGATCGCATGTCAATTATATGTCTCTAATTGGTTATCAAGTACTTATAATTGCACAGAAGAGAACTCATTTGGGTAGAACTTAGCAAATTTGATGAGCCTTTCTTTATTATAGGCTGCCAATGATCTTTCTGGATTCAAGCATAATAAATAGAGTAACAACTCAGTGTTTAGTGAATCGACTGTTAAGCTCTTACAATTGCATATGTAAAGCTGAATAAAATAACTCAACAAGATAATGATGCAAATTTATAATTTGTTGAGCTCTTCGTCGTGAATGTCCTCAAGGCAAAAAAATATCATCCATATTAGGAATGATAATCTCATGTTTTACACAAAATTTGAAACATCTAACAAATGAGAATCTCATTCATCATTTCTCATTATTTATATATGTTGTTTTGAGATACTAACTAACTTCATAGCATTATCAATACCTTGATATTTTCATTGTAATACTTGTAATAATTGTTATCAATTATTATTCTTAAGATTTTTAAATAGAAATTAAACACAAAATTATAGTCTTAATTGTTTCCATTAACACATATGCTTAACCTCTTTGCTATGAATTTGAACCGTCTTCCATCACAATCTCAACCGCATCAAATATTGATGCAAACATAGAGATCAAGTTAACTAAGACCAAGGTTTGCTGGATCGGTGATTCGGTTCGATTCGCATGGAATCGGTCGGATTCGCATAGGATTATTATATATATATATTCATGTATATATATATATATTATATATATATATATATATATATAATATATATATATATATATGTATGTATATATATGTATGTGTGTGTGTGTGTGTGTGTGTGTGTGTGTGTATTACCCATAGGGGAACACAATTCCTCTTCATACTTATTTAGCTGAATATCATTTAAGTAAGTATTATTGTTGTTTCATTTACTTAAGATATTACATGTAAATAAGGAAGTACCTCCCATTTTAATCTAATAAAAATATCAAAAAGTATATCTCATACAAAAAAAGTCAACTCTTCTATCGAAGAAAAAATCACGATTCGGTGATTTTAGCGAAATGCTAACTTTCTAATCTCTCATAATTTGTCTATCTAAAAGTTTGATAATTCAAATAAACTATATGGAACACTAAAAAATCAAAGTCTAGTAAAAAAAGTCAAACGTGCATGTGACTTCTCTAAGGGAGCCGCTCTCCTACTGAAAAAAGTCAACATTTTTTCAGTAGAAGAGCGGCTCCCTTAGAGAAGTCACATGTACGTTGACTTTTTTTCAGTAGGAGAGCGGCTCCTTTAGGGAAGTCACATACATGTTTGACTTTTTTACCAGACTTTAATTTTTTAGTGTTCTATATAGTTTATTTGAATTATCAAATTTTTAGATAGACCAAATTATGAGAGATTAGAAAATTAGTATTTTGCTAAAATCACTGAAATCGTAATTTTCTTCTTCGATGGGAGAGTTGACTTTTTTTTGTAAGAGATATGATTTTTTTGATATTTTTATTGTATTCAAATGGGGGATAATTTCTTATTTACATGTAATATCTAAGTAAATTATAACATTTACTTAAATGATATGGAATGTAAATAAGATATGAGTTCCATGTGATACCATGTGAATCCCTCAGCCCATTCTCATATCTAACATACATATGTTACATATATGCATGCATATATGTCTTACATATACATATATACGTAATATATATTCATTATATACATATATTATATTATATATATACATGAGAATCGAACCGAATCAGGTGAACTGCGAATCGGGTTTTCCCTGATCCGCTCCAATTCGCCCGAATTGGCCCGATCCGATTCGCCATGACAAACCATGACTAAGACATTATAATGAGAACCCCAATGGGTATCATTTGATATTTTCTAACTTTTCTCTTGATTTAGACCTCTCCCACTTAAGATAATCAATTTCAAGAGGTTTTCACGAAATTGATCATGTCGCTTATAAGAGGCTCCAACAACATTGAATAACATAGCAACCAAATTGAAAAAAATGAGCAATTTCTAAAAGAGATTTCACAACTGCAACTATTGCTAATTGAAGTTGATGAATAAAACAAAGTAGCCAACTATTTCGCCGTGCAGGAGCACAACCGCCACCTCGGCTGTTTCACCGTGCGAGAGCACAACAAGGAAGACCTGTTTTTTTTTTTTTTTGCAATTCCCTGGCAAGTCGAAACCCAGCCGCCCTTGAACTTTTTGTTTTCTTTTGTCCACAACCCAACCGTCGCCAATCTTTAATTTGGTTCATTTTGTTTTAAACAATCTCCACCGTTAGAGGAGATCGAACCCAAAATAAACTAGGTTAAACCAACCACTATAGCTCATAAGTACCCATTAGTCATTACACAAGATGGGGGGGGCAATTAATAAGATTAAAATAATATGTTTGCCACCACATGGCCCATCCCGTAAGTGTAATTTCCGCAAGAGGGGGGGGGGGGGGTAGTTGTCCCCCATCTCACTTGTTCATTCTTTCTCCTATTTTAAACCATATCATATTCTATAAGGATGTAGCAGAGTGACTCATATTGGTCGCAACAAATATTATTACTCATCTACCATCATCGTGTTTTTTTGTTTTTTTTTTGTAACGAGGAAATCCTGCCCCGTGTGGTTTAGTGGACTCAGGGATTGGTGTTCGTGAACTCCAAGGTCAGGACTTAGCAGCTCCTACTTTCCGTGTACCCGTATTGACCTTACCCCACTGACCGGAAAAACTCCGGATCTACACACCTTGAGGATTGCATGTAAATCAGATAAATCCCCGCCCCCCCCCCCCCCAGAAATTGAACTCGGGACCTCTTATTTTTAAGCAAGAATTCTAACCGATCGACCCAACCAGAATCCTCACCATCATCGTTGTTACTATCTTATTAATTGAAGGTAAACTAATGACATGTAAGATTTGCTGTCTACATAAGGCGCCCATCAAATATTATTCATATCAATGTAACCAACATTTGAGAAGAACATACTTTCAAGTTTCAAGGGGCTGTGGGGCTCTGCTGGGAAAACTATAGCAAAGCACCGTCAATGACTTTCATCTCTTTTGAGACAAAATCTTGTCGCCGCTCTCGAGTGGTGGAGCTAGGATGAGAGGAGCGCAAAGCTAGGCTCTACCCCCCCACCCACCCCTTCCTCTTTCCCCTTCTCTTCTTCCTCTATTTTTTTTGTTCATCCAGTTAGATCCGCCTTCCTCATCCTCCTATTTTCGTTTTCCTCAATCGAACTCTTTTAATCTTGATCGCCCTTCGCCAACTTCCTTTGGCTTCCCACCGCCTCCGTCCTTTCCTCTCCCCTTTGCCCTCCTCTTGTTCCACCTTAGCCCCCACCAACCTTGGTGTCACCGTCGCCTTCATCCTCCCCTTTCTTTCTTGCTCATATCCATAGCCCAGTTCGCATACCCATTTTTTTGTTAGCTGTTCTCTTTTGTCCTAAAACATATTAACGAATGCCTTTTTTATGACAATTAACGTTAGGAGGTTATTGTGAACCAAATAAATTTTAGGGGTTATTAGGTAATATTAAGAATCTAAGATTTTTTTGGTATGTATATAAGAATCTAAGAGTTATTTAAATATTGATAAACCTTAAAGGATAATACGTAAAAAACTTAACTTTATTCCCCTGGGAGGGTTTGGAGAGGAGGAATTTGATTTAAGTTTTACTTACGAGGCAAACTCATCAATTATACACTTTACTTTTTGAAATATGTTTTGAAATTGTTCTATCACGAACTGTCCTTACGATAAAAATAAAAAAGGTCATACATATGAATTAATGTTCACCATTTTAAACTCATTAAAGATTACACGATCCTTAATTTTTGATCTTTTATGCTGTTCAATTAAAAAATCAGATTATATAGGGCACATCTAGATCAAATGTGACAAAAATATTTTTTCAGAGAACAAAATAGAGCACTCAGTTGGTCGATCGGCAGGCATCTGAAACTTAATTAATGGAAAAATGATTTAATAATTTATTTATTTATTTACACGACCTTTAGTACAATAGACATGGGCTACAAAACCCACCTCTTTTATGAAAGTCCTTATTGTCAGATGTTGATGTGATATATTCTTAATTAATTTGATGTTAAGTTGTGTTGCTAAGCCGGTTTCCTAATTAATTTGATTTTTATTATTGGGAGTAAACAGAGAACTCGCCCTAGGCCGCCATGTGTCCGCGGTCTTTGTTGGGTGCCGCACACTTTGTTGGGCTCTGCACACGTCGGCATCGGGCTCATCTGGGTTGAGCAACATTGGAGTTGGGCCTCCCTCGTACAAAGGTCCCCCCATAGGGAATGGGCCCAGGTTCGCCAGCCTGGCTCGGCCCACGTGACCCCCACGAGTTGGGCTTCTTCGAAGATGGAGGGAAGCAAAGCCCAACCTGGATAATTACAGCTCAAAGAAATATTAGCTACCGTCCAAAACAGAAAGTACAAGTCTATGGCAAGCAGATTTTCTTAATAATTTAGGATTGTTGAAAGTAGAAAATAAGCTTATCATACTAAAATCTCCCTAAAAATGTATTTTTATGATCCTCTTTTCTCTTATAAAATTTTTGTCCAGTGCGGTTTTAGGATCACTGCCATTTTTACACACCTTGTTTTGAACGATATTAGATTACACACTACACAGCTCATAACTCTGTGTTTCTAAACACCACTGGGATTTTAAAATCACCAACAAACAAGATCGATACATGGCCCAAGCGAGGCCACATCTCTCCACGCACGCCCCGCCAAATACGCGCGAGTACGGACAGGAGCGCCGGTTCCCTCCCTCCACCAGAGCGTCTCCCACCCCACTCCCTCTCCTCTGCTCCTTCGCGGTCTCTCCTCGTTGGGAACTCGTGGCATTTTCTTGTTCTTTGCTACACAATCCAACTTCTCTACACTTCCCGTTTGTCCTGCCCAGGGGGAAAAAACGAATCTTTCTCCTTCTGGAACCTTCAGGTGGAGGAAGCGGTGAGGGTGCTGGTGTGGGTTCCCTTCAGGGGGGATGTCCGCTGCCATGTCCGCCGTCTTCGGCAAGGACATTTGCTGCCCCAGCCCCGCGCCCCAGCTCAACAGGGCCACCGCCCACGTCGCCAGAACCGGGACTCTCTACGGCAGCAACCATCGCCTTCGTAGCAGTGGATGCGGCGCACTGAGGAGAAGGAACTTGCTTTTGTCACAGGGGTTCACCTCTGCCTCGGTTTTCTGCTCTCTTCTAACTGCCGACGCTTCAGTCCGAGGTCTGTTCTCCTCTGCTGCACCACGTCGTTTTCTCTCTTTTGGTTGCTGTTTCTTTCTCCCTGTACACAAAGCTTTATGTTGGAGGTGAGCTGGCTTTACCATAGGCTCTATTACCATATTTAGGAGACATTGTTTCACAAGAGCTCTTGAATAATGGATCGGGCTCTATAGGGCTGGCATGTACGGATAGTCCCACATTAGATAATTTAGTGGTGGGTCTGTCCTTATATGGTGTGGTCTTTGTCCATTAAATGTTTTTTTGAGAGTGACTCTCTATTTGCTCTCTATTAGCTCTATTACTTTGAACTACTCTGTCACTTTTTGGCCTTCCTACTGTTTTTTTTCAGGAGCCAACAACGGGGAACACACTGGATTTGGTAGGCCATACAATAGAGTCTACTACTTGGACGGTGAGCATAGTTTGGAGTGTTCTATGGGGGGGAAGGGGGGGGGGGTGGGGTCTACTTTTTCGACTGCCAATGCTACCTCACAACTGGTTTTATATCATCGTAGGCTAGGTTATGTTCTTTTTCCAGTTCTTAGTCGTTTGTTTCACTCTTTGTCAAATACGTGCAATAAAACTCTATTAGTTGTGGTCATTGTAAGTTGGCTAAACACACCATGATTGTGTAACCTGTTTCTAGAACTGAACATTTTGGACCTTTTGATATTATGCATTTTGCGTGCGGGGTGCAATTACATGATATTGATGATTTGTTACTTTTATTGACTGTTTTAGTCGGGTCACTTAGATATATTTGTTGAAAAGTAAGAATGAAGTTTTAGGTTGTTTCAATGAATTTCATAGACTGGTGGATACACAGTTTGGTGCCAAAGTTAAAATTCTACGTTTTGATAATAGTAGTGAATACACTAATAGGGAGTTCCATGAGCATCTTCAAACTCATAGGATTCTTCATCAAACAACTTGTGTTGATACTCCTGCTCAAAATGGAGTTGTTGAGTGAAATAACAGGCATTTACTGGAGGTGACTTGCTCATTATTGTTTACCGTGAACGTCCCTAAGTTTCTATGGGGTGAGACTGCCTTAATCATTACATATTTGATCAATCAGATGCCCTCAGGACTCATGGGTTTTGGTCTCCCCTTTGGTGCTTCAAAGGGTCCACTAGTTATGTGGTTCCTCTTAAAGTATTGGATATTTATATTTTGTCTAAGATTATAGGTCACCTGTGGGTAAACAGAACCCCCCAGCATCAAAGTGTGTTTTTGTTGGCTACTCTGCTGTTAAGAAATGGTATAAGTTCTATTGCCCTCTTGAACGTCATTTTTTATCACCATGGACGTTATTTTTTGAGAGAGTAAAGGTTACTATGTGAGTAGTCATTTTGATGGTGGGACATCAGAATATTGCTTCTAAGAGAGTTTTCATTCACTCTTAGTAGTTCTAGTCGTAAGGTATTAGATGGAAAGCAGCAGAAGCATGATACTTTAGAAATTGCATCGTTGCCGACATTTGAAATCGGACACAAAAATGGTAAAAGCTATGGAGGGAGAACTTTTCATCATCTTTGCAGGGTTGTGAATCTCTCGTACAACCAGAGACGAATGAGGGAAGGATCCCGGGGTCATGAGTAGTTCAAGCGTCCGGCCTCTAGACATATTCTCACGATCTCTGGTTGCAAACAGATTCTCCTCCATGATATCCAGACAGTGTCCCAACCTCAGGTCCACCATCCAATGTAAGAAAAGATGACTCTCTCTCCTCTCTCTCTCTGCACCATGTTGGGGAGAGGAGGATGGTAGCTGGCCTAAACCTTGGAGCTTGACCCAAGTTATGGGCTGCGAACATATATTTATAGACTTCGGTATTTTTCATAAAAATTCCTTAACTGTCTATAATTGCCATCCAACTCAATCTGTCTAGAACTCTATTGTGTGTGACCCTCTAAACCTAAATATTTGTTTAGTTTTTAGCCCATTAAGTTAAGGATACCTTCTTAACTTAGTCCATTATCTGATGATAGGTTTAACAAGCTTTCTGATTACGAAAAGTACCAAAAGCAACATCTTGTGATCCCAAATAATATTAGGGATGGGCAACCCACTTTGGGATCTTTCTGTCCACAGATTCCACACAGCTGTAGACCTCATTCATATAGTGCCCCAAGCCAAATTAGGGTATGGTCGTCTTGCCAAACCTTAATATGTCTTGGCTTCATAGAACCTTGTACTCAGAATTTAGGTTCACCAGAAAACTCCTTTTCATAGTGTATTCTCATATTTTGGCCAGGTTTCTGCAAGCTTGTGCCCTTCTTGGGTGCTTCTGTCATTTTTTGATATCTCGAGGTCTTTCCAGTCATTTAGTGACTTTTCAGAGTACACTTGTCATTTCTGAGCTCTCTCTTTAGGGTCATTTCTTGACCTCCCAGGGCTTTTCAGCCATTTCTTGACATTTCCATAGATCCTAACATGTCTTGGCAATCCCAAGGCCGGGGATGGCCAGCCATAAACTGAGCCTAGGAGAGCGCACACCGCTTTAGAGAAGTGATGTGAATACCGCTTTGCCGAGCCGTGCAAACATCATGTGCCATATGGTTTCCTCCCTTTTAAAGGGACTTTTCTACCACTTCTTGCTTTTAAGGAGTTTACTGTAGTTTTTGGCCTTGCAAGGGCTTTTTCGCAATTCTCCACCCTTTGAAGGATTTCGTTGCAATCCCCTGCCCTTTCTGGGACTCCTGCAACTCTTCCTTATCAAGGTATTTTTGCAAGTATCGGCCGCCATGATCAGAGAATTGAAAACTTGGCCAATGTTATCTTTTGAAGAAGAAACATGGAGGAGATTTGGACAGTATTGTATCCATAATTGTCCAAGAGCTCATTGCCATTTCCTGACATTTCTAGGCACCTCTGCCATTTCTTGGCTCTTTTTGACCTTCCTGCCATTGGCCGACGTCCTCGGGTTCTTTCCGTCATTTCTTGACTCCCCCAAGCAATCCTGGGTATTTTCGTCATTGATTGACTTCTCCAGATGCTTCTGTCATTTCCTGGTGTTTGCTGACATTTCTGTCATTTCCTGGCTCTTTTTGGACGTTTCTGCCATTTCTCGGCTTTCTTGGACATCCCTGCCATTGCTTGGCCTTCCTCAGAGCAGTCCCTGATATTTCCGCCATCGATTGACTTTTCTGGACATTACTGCCATTCCTTGGCTTTCTCAGACATCCCTGCCATTCCTGGCTTTCTCAGACATCCCTGCCATTACTTGGCTTCCTCAGAGTAGTCTCGGGTATTTCCTCCATCGATTGACTTTTCTGGACATTACTACTATTCCTTGGCTTTCTTGGACATCCCTGCCATTTCCTGGCTTTCTCGGACATCCCTGTCATTACTTGGCCTTCCTCGGAGCAATCCAGGGTATTTCCGCCATTGATCGACTTCCCTGGGTGCTTTTGCTATTTCTTGGCGTTCCTAAGTGCTTCGGTCATTTATTGACTTTCTCATGTGTCTTCCCCATTATTAACATATTCAGATATTTTCGTCATTTATTGACTTTTCCGAGCAGTTCCGGATATTTCTATCATTGGTTGACTTTTTCGGACACTTTTGCCATTTCTAGGTGTTCCCGAGTGTTTCGGCCATTTGTTTACTTCCTCAGGTGTCCCCGCCATTGATTGACATACTCGGACATTTCCGCCATTAGCTGACTGTTCTGAGCATCTTTAACAAGCGGGATAAACTCAGGCCCGACCCAGGAGAGAGCCCACGCCACTTCAGAGAAGTGATGTGGGTACCGCTCCACTGAGTCGTGCCCTTGGCATTCCCACTTTGAGCTCTGTCATCTTTGGAGCTTGACAGGGGCTTCGTGCCATTGTCTGGACCGACCAAGGACTTTCATGCAATTCTTTGAACTCCGTGAGGATTTACATGTAGTTTTCTCCTAAACTGGAGTATTTCTGTCATTTTTCCAACATCAGGGGTATTTCTGTAATTTTCCCCACAAACTGGGGGTATTTCTGTAATTTTTCCCATCCCGGAGGTTTTTCTGCCATTTTCTGCTCTTCCCAGAGCCTTTATATGATTTTTTACAAGCCGGGGGCTTCTGTGCAATTTTTTGGACAACAGGGGCATTCATGCCATTTCCCTCCTACTCGAGGTATTTCTGCAATTTGTGGACAGCAGAGGGTTTTTTCTGTAATTTTTTCTTGAAGAGGGGTTCGTCTGTAATTTTTACACCTTCAGGGGGTATTTCTGCAACTTTACCCCTTTCGAGGATTTTCTTACAATATTGCACCTTTCATGGGTTTCTGGAGGTGGGGTACCTCCGGTTGGGTTTGGACCGGAGGTGGGTGCCTTCAGTTTGGATATGGACTGGAGGTGAAGTACCTCCGGTTTGGGTATGGACCGGAGGTGGGTTACCTCCGGTTGAAAGTGGACCGGAGGTGGGGTGCCTCCGGTTGGGTTTGGACAATTGGACCGGAGGTGGGTGCCTCCGGTTGGGGTATGGAGAGGGATCGGAGGTGGGGGTCTGTTGAACCCAAAAAATTATTCATCATAAATTACCCATTGAAAATACTTGTTTTGATTTTTAAGAACAAGTATATAAAGGGAAAAAATGTTTATTTGGGTTCCCGGATACAAATAACTCCCAAACCCCTTATTCGGAATTTTCAGAACGAATAAATGAAATTGAAAATATTTGTTCTGATTTTCCAGATTAAATCGCAGAAAAATAGATGAAGGAAAAATATCTATTTCTGTGAGGTTTTGAAAAAAAAAAGTTAATGGTGGTCTCTCCAAGATAAAGCGGAGTGGAAACCATTTAACCCCCGTCGTTTTCAGAATAAAATCTCCCCCAAGAATTTTATTACACTTGTTCTAAATGTTTGGAGCAAGCACACGAAGGGGAAAGATATTTAGCCGGGGTCCCGGGTAAAAGATAACCCATGGGGCTATTTATCAGTAATTTTCAGAATGAATAAATGAAATAAAATTATTTATTCTGATTTTTTGGAATAAATTAATGCAGAAAAAAATTTCTGTATGTCCCGAAATGTTGAAGGAATGTCCCCCCGGACTCGACTGCAATAAAAATCAACCATTTCATGGTGTTCCCCGAATAAAACACCACACCAGAAAGACATTTTTAATGTCCCGGCACATTCCGGCGAAAGTCGTCCTACGTGGTGCATGACATGATATGTGTGCAAGGGTCGCGTCCAATACCCATGTCCGTAGAAAAAACGGCGTGGAAATGATGTAATCCTTCACACAAACAAACAAAACAAAAGAACCTCCTGAGAGCAAACCACGTGGCAAAAGCCAATGGTCCACGTGGATTAATTTATAGGAGAAAATGAAAAGAAACAGGACCACCGGTGGGACAGCCCGATGGTGTACACCACCGGACCACCGGCTGCACAAACCACACCATCGGTGGTGTACACCACCAGTGGGAGGAGCCCAAGTGGGCCCCACTGTCCGGTGGTACACACCACCGGTAGTGTACACCACCGGTGGGAGAGCCCAAGTGTGCCCCACTGACCAGTGGTGCACACCACCGGGAGAACCCAACTGGTGGGCCCCGCCACTGCCAGGCCGGTGGTGTACACCACCGGCCGTGTGGGCTATGCACGCAGGCTGCGCATGAGGGCCCAACCGGTGGTATACACCACCGGGTGAGCTGCCCGGTGGTGTACACCACCGGTCCTGGTGGTGCGCACCATCGGGCCCACGTCCCGGTGGTTCACACCACCGTGCCCCCCCTCTTGCCCATGAAAACCAAAAAAAAAAAAAAAAAAAAAAAAAAAACAGGAGAGGGGAAGAGAGAGAAAAGTAAATGCATACCTTGTGGTGTGTATCCACGGTGGTGCTACCCCCCACTTGCTCAACCCCCTATAAAAGGGACCCAACTCCAATGTTCCAGAAGAGAGTTCCAAGAAGAGAGGAACCAGAAAAAAGGAGGAAGAGAACCAGCAAGCTCCAAGCAGACGAAAGAGAGAACAAGAAGAGAAGAAGAAGGAGAAGAGAGGAGATCGCCCCCCTCTCTTGTGTTGTTTTTTTGAAGTTGGGAAAGTTGCCTTGTTTTGTTTAAGGCAAGTCCATCTAGTTATGTGATTTTTGTAAACCAGTCCTTATGAGTTTAGAAAATGGACTCAATAGACTTTTCAGTGATAGAAAGATGAATGAAATGATCCATTAAAATTCTGGACTTGATATATGTTCAGGATATAACATCATTTTCTGCACAAAAATTACAGAATAACCTGTCTCTTTTTTATTTGTATAAACGACCAAAACAAGTGATCGTTCCAAATTGGATGATTTCTAAACACGAATAAATGTTAGAATATTTCTGAAAATTCAGAAATGATGTCCCAAAGGGGTAGTGGCTAAGAAAAAATTACAAGATGACCCCTATCTGTCAGAAAAATTGCAAAACAACTCTCATGTGACCAGAAATTGCAAATCAGTCCCCATTCTAAGGGATGTTTCACAAATCAGTCCTCAATTCATGAAAAATGAGGCTCATCAGTCCCCATTGTAAGGGGCACTTTTGTGAAACAGTCCTAAAATTGGAAGGAATCCTTAAATCAGTCCCTGTTCTAAAGGGCATATGGCAAATTCCCCCCCTTGTTTTGAGGGATATTTCACAAATCTGTCCTCATTTTGATGAATATTTTCTAAAACAGTCCCCAATGTGGATAAATACATTGATGAAACGATCATAGTTCCACGTGGAAAGATGAATTCGTTGTGAATGGTGTCTTTTTGCCTATAATGGGCTTTCGATAATCAGGTTTAAACACGTATTAAAGGTGTTCGAGTTCTCCTCGATGTAAAAGAAACGTTGATTAATCGACGGGGAGTGGTTCAGCGCACGAACTCCGAATCACCTGAAGTTCATACGTGGAAGATGATTGCGATTCCCCAATTATATGAGGGACCTTCATCCATATTTTTCCATATATTGACGATACATAGATAAAGAAAAGAACGAAACTAATATGAAGAAAAGAAACAATATTAGAGCATATTTTTGAAGAAGAAAAGTTTTTTCTAAACAGGGGGGGGGGGGGTCCAAGGCCCCAAGGACCAAAAATCCCCCAATGCTTCAAAGGGGTTCCAACCCCCTTCCAAGGAGGACCCCCTCCCTTTTATAGAGATGAGGGGGGTGAAGAGGAAGAGTACCGGAGGTACCCCCTCCCCCCCTCCGGTTGGAAGGGGGGCAATTGGAGCCACCCCACCTTCGGTGGGAGGTGGGGTGAACCGGAGGTACCCCCCCCCCCCCCCCCCCGGTTGGGGGGGGTGAAGAGGGACCGGAGGGGGGGTCCCTCCGGTTGGAGGGGGTACTGGAGGTACTCAGGGGACCCTCTGTTTGGGTGGCAACCAGAGGGGGGGGGGGTGCCTCCAGTTGGATGGCAACCAGAGGCACCCACTTCCATCCAACCGGAGGTACCCCACCTCCGATTTTGGCCCAATCGGAGGTGGGGTATTTGGGCCCATTGGGGGGGGGGTTGGTTGGTATTTTTGGGTTTTTTGTAAGATTTTTGGGAATTTCGTGATTTTTTGGATTTTTTGAGGAAATTTTGGGGTTTTGGGGAATTTTTGGTGTTTTTTGGGTTTGGGGAAATGGGTATTTTGAGTTTGGAAATGTTTATGTGCCAACACCTTGGTAGCTGCATTTGGAAAGTTGACAGTCCACTCAAAGTTAAGGTTCTCATTTGGAGGGTGTCCCACGGTAGGTTGCCCACTTGTGACAGGTTGGCAGCCTTTGTGCAGCACATTCAGACAAGGTGTAGCCTATGTGGGGAGGATGAGGAAGACCTGGATCACTTTTTTGTGGGCTGCTCCTTTGCCAGGAGCCTGTGGGGCAGGGTTGGTCAGTGTGCTCTTCAGCAACTGCCCCATTGTGACTTAGTATAGCAGCTTTGATCCAAGTGGTGGACATCTCCACACCGGAAGGGTGGATTAATTTGGTGGCTTATCCTGCATACCACTCTTTGGGAGATATGGAGAGAATGGAACGATAGGATATTTAGAAGGGAAGCCAAATCGGAGGAGAGTCTCTTCTCTTTTGTTAAGGAAAAAGTTTTGTTCTGGGCTAAAAATTTAGGTGCAGCAGATGCCTTCAACTCCCAGCTTTTTTAACTTCTAGGGAGGTAAGGGGGTTACACCAACTCAGTGTGGGTGACTTTTTTTTTGTAAAGGGACTCTTATACACTTGTACATCCTCTACTTTCTTTCATATTTCGAGGAACCAACCACGTTTCAAAAAAGAGGTGTAAACGGATGTGAGCATGTTTATATAGTAGGGGTGTTTGTGGGCCCAGCTGTTGATCCTCCCTTACAGTGTACTGGTCCTACCTTCTCTTCTTCTTTTTTCTTTTCTCCTATCTCTCTCGATTCTCGCTCTTCCCTCATCTCTTGCACCATGCAAGCTTTCCTGATTGGTTGGTGAGTTTGGGATCCATTGCCTGCCCACCAGTCTTCTTGAAGTTAGGGTCCACACTGAGTCATATAAGGCAGGATCGAATCGGACCCTTGAATCGGTCCGGGTCGATCTTGATCCGGATTGGGATTGGATCGGCCGATCCTGAGGGATTTTGGTCAATCCTATAAAAAAATATTTTTTTTACAAAATGTTAGAAAAATCAGAAAATCAGGAAAAAAATAAAAATGCAAAAAAGTAAATCCAAGAACTTCACATTTTTGTAAAAATCACACATAAGTATTCACTTTACAATACTGAGCAATAATAATTATGATAAACATGGAAGTTGAAATCCCTTATATGAAATTAAGAAGTCTTGTTTTTGATTTAGATTATGGAAACTTACATTATCAAAAGAACAATCTAAAATTGCCATCTAGACTGTGATGACTCATCATCATTTGATTGTCCATATGCTTCATCAGTCTGCATTCCTCTTTGAATCCCTCTTGGTGTATATGTTGGCGAGAATTTTCCGTAGATTGTGAAGAAACTTTGCACCATATCTCTGCAGGTTTATATAAACTTGTTGCTTAATCTATATCAAGCCATGGTGCCCATCCTCCTTGTGCTCCAAGAGAGGAATTGCTAAGATTTGAGTATGGTAAAGTGGGAGGCTGAAATTGAAATTGAGGAGTATATAAATATCTGGATTCATAATGTGGCTCACAAGGTGGCCAATCATAGGTTGCCTGACGTTGTTGGCCTTCATATCCCCCTTGTCCTTCTCCTCTATCTCCTTGATGTTCTGTTTCTCGCACATAGTTTGTAGTAAGCCCCATACCCAGCGAAAATCCTTCGCAATATATCCTGTCTCTCTATGACCAGCTCCTGCTCCCGTGGTCCCAGTAGTAGCCCCATCATCATCATCATCACCATTACTGGCATGTGTCGAATCATCACTACGAACTAGTCGTCGTGTTGTTCGTGCAGGTGGCGGCGCCTTCGACTTAGGTGGAAGTGTCTCATCATCATCATTATCTGTCTGAGTCAGAACCCTCTTCTTCTACCTTATATATACTAGATTTTCTTTTTGCTTGCTGGATTCTCTCCTCTTTTTTTTTTGCATGGTTGCTCTTCTCAATTGAGGTTGACTTGTAGGCAATCTATATGTCTCTGGATGCGAAGCAGAGTGCCGTCGTCTCTCTCTAACAGGTAGATCCTCCCTAACTTTAAGCTTTGGGTCTCGAGCCTCCACTTCATCTAACTCTCCTTTTGCCATGAGTGATCTCGAGGGTCAAATTTTGGGACATCCCGTGTTGCTCCTTTTTCCACCCATGCGTTCAGAGCATGGTTTGCCGGATCAGATTGAATCGAGGTAGATCAGGAAAAATCCGATTCGCCCCGATACGCCGATGTGGCGAACCTTGATTCAGAGGTTGTTCCTTATCCAACGATTCATCAACAACAATGATTCCAGCGATGTCTGTACCCTCTGGTGTATCTGATGGCCATGGCCTGCCATGCAAGCTCGTCAATATCTATTTTTGTATTTTTTGTCTTTCCTTGATACACTTGATCTTTAGTCTCATATTGTAATGCCAGTAGACCAACTTCTCCAACCTCGTGGCAATTAGCCTGTTTCTCGCTTTTGTATGCATTAGTGAGAAAGTGCTCCAGTTCCTCTCACACTAGTTAGAAGAAGTTGTCTGACTCAATACTCTAATTGTAATCCTGGCGATGGGATTTGTTTGTCTAGTCTTGTAATCCAGCATAACCCACCACTCAGCTGCACAAACAAGAACTATTTTTAGTTGTAATGTAGGATAATCCTATTAATTTCATATCACACATTCAGATACTAATAAGGACTCATTCTCTCCACTGCTTGTTGCAAGTTATAATCCGTGTAGATGTCTAACTTGATTTTGAATCTATCCATATGACAAAGCAAATAATTAACATCAATATAATTTATTATGCTACAAATCAAGGAAAAATTTGAAAATTACTTATAAGAGTTGTACCTCCATCATAGCATCAAGGCGCTTGCCGGTGCTTCTACATAATCTACTGATAACATTTATTGTTCCTTGTAGCACTTCACCATCATTTTTCATAGAATTACTGAATTGATATTTGGGATTAAAGAAATATCCTACATTAATTTATACACACATAAGATGATAATTTATAATACCAAAATTTCTTGAATAAAGTATAAGGTAATGCATTTACCCGCTGCATGCAAATCCTGGTGAAGGGTGGACTCCCATCTCCTATCAATAATACGCCACCATTTCTGGAATGCCTTTGGGTGCTTTTCTTTCAACTGCTCCTTGGCTTTATCTATTGCCTCGTACAAGTACATAATGTCATTTTTTTCTTCTCCATCCACCATCCTGAGTGTCTTTACCACAGGCTCAACCAATTTTAAATAATAAGAGATCCTCTCCCAGAGACGATGGTCTCTAATGAAGCTAGCTACGTTATAAGCTACATCCCTAGGTTCTCCTCTCAAAGTGTCAACATGTGCCAAATAATCAGTGCTACGAATGAGAGTGCCCAACTCATGCATATACTTGTATAAACTGTCCAATTCAACAAAGTTGGAGGTAAATCTTGTTGGGCCAGGACGAAGGATGTCATGTCCATCAATGCATGCTCTCATCATATGTAAGATTTTGTTATGTCCATAAATAAAGGATGTGATCTTGTGGGCCTTGGACACCAGCTCAACAACATGCTTGTTTTTCCCAATGTCTTCCAACATCAAATCTAGAGAATGTGCAACACAAGGTACTCGTCCATCAATTTCTTACATACTGCCTTATGGCTAGCTTCATTGTCTGTCACAACTTGAATTATATTTTCTTCCCCAATCTTATCAACCATTTCATCCATAAGCTTGAAAAGATAGTCTGCATTTTAATTTGCTCACTTGCAGCAACAAACTTCATGAACATTGTCCCCCACTCCCCACACTGTAATATACAAGAAAGTTTATCATAGACTTCCTTGAAGTCTCTGTCCATCCATCACATATTACACTATAACCTCTCGTCATCCATACTATTTAAAAGAGACAATCCATTCTTTCAGCTCTTCAATTGCTTCTTCCAAATATTTCCCATAAATGTCTTTAGGGATTTTGGTGCTTTCAATCTTGGCCCAACCTCTCCCTTTGAATCCGACATAGTTTGGAAGTAAGCGCTGGATGCTGTATGTGCTGGGACTTTTGTATGCAAAAATCATTTCACAATATTCTTGGCTGCACTTTTTGCTGCTTTAATTGTAGCTTTCACTTCTTTCATAGCCTGCTTGATTGTTGGTTGTGTTACAGTTTCCTTTCTATACAGAAATCTGTCCATAGGAATCTGTGAACTCTCATAAGTTCTAGAGCCTCTTCCTCCTACTCCTGAAGATGCACTTCCACCACCATCTCTTCCTCAACCTCCTGATCCCAAAGCCTCTTTAGTCATGCATCGACTCTGACGACATGTTTTCTTAAAATCTCTTTCCTCTTATGGTAGATTTTCTTCATCAGAACTTTTAGAATCATCTAGGGAAATTGGCCTATCCCTTATTAGGCCTTATTCCCTCCCTCAATGTCTTCCATATATCTCCTCATACAACTCCTGTTGGTGCTGAATGTGGATCTCTTTTTGTTCTTTCTCCCTAGCATATATGCTCTTTTACACATTTCCTCCTATACCTGCAATGTGCTGCTTCAGGCGGTAAACGTCTCCATTCATTTGTTTATTACAATTAAGACATTGGACTCTCTTTCTGGCCGAGTCAACCATATGCCCATGATGTCGTCCAATGTTTATATCTCTCTCTAGAAGTGTAGGTGAGTCTCTTTTTGGTCAGCCATAACCCTGTTACAATGCAAACACAAACATATAACATGAATACACTCAATTGATCTTCAATTAAAGTAATTACACAGAAGTCCCAATTTTTAAACCCTAAATGGGGTAAAAATTGGAGGTTTTATCTAATTTCTCGGAATTAAACATACTAAAGTTTAGATCATGTTACAATTGAGTCAATTGAATGATTGACCTTCAATTAAAGTATTAGATAAAAGCCCCAATTTTTAAACCCTAAATGGGGTAAGGATTGGGGGTTTTACCTAATTTCCCAAAATTTAACACCCTAAATTTTAGATCATCCACAATTAGGTCAATTGAGTGATTACCTTCAATTAAAGTAATTACCCAAAAGTCCCAATTTTTAAACCCTAAATGGGGTAAAAATTGGGGTTTTACCTAATTTCCTGAAATTTAGCACCCTAAATTTTAGATCATGCCACAATTAACTCAATTGAGTGATTAACACACTCAATTGACCTTCAATTAAAGTAATTACACAAAGCCCCAATTTTTAAACCCTAAATGGGGTAAAAAATGGGGGTTTTACCTAACTTCCCAAAATTAAACACCCTAAATTTTAGATCATGCTACAATTGGGTCAATTGAGTGATTAACACACTCAATTGACCTTCAATTAAAGTAATTAGATAGAATCCCCAATGTTTGAACCCTAAATAGGGGTAAAATTAGGGATTTTGCCTTATTTTCACAAATCCTAAATAAAATTCCTTTGTCCAAGCCCCAAAACAATCCCTTTCATGCTTCTTTTACATTTTTCTAATTTTTTTTAATTAATAAGTTGAAACATTTCTCACCTTAAAGAAGAAGAAGAAGAAGAAGAGGAGGTGGAAGAGAGTGGGTGAGGGTGGCGGCTATAGAGGCGGCAGCCGGCGGTGCTGGAGGAGAGAAGGGGGTGGCCGGTGGGGAAGAGAAGAAAGAGGGCGGGGGATGGTTTTTGCGAAACCAGAAATGGCCAATCCCAAAAAGGGGGGGGGGGTATCGTCCATTATAGACCCAGATCCGGCCCAAATCGGGCTGGATCCATTAAAATCTTATCCGGATTGGCCGATACCAACCCGATCCGGCCGATTTGGGCTGGAAACATTTTAATTTGAATTTTTTTCTTCAGAATCGGCCGATCCCGATTCGAATCGGCTGATCCTGACTGATTCCAAACGATCCTGGCCGATTCAGACCGATTCTGGCTGATCCGGACAGGATTCTATTAAATTTAAGGGGTTACCCATCGGGATCGGATCGGGAATCGGCCAATTCTGCCTTCCATGCATTGAGCCCTCTCCCTTCTCTCTCATGCTCAGTGCACACTTTCAGTAGAGGGTGCACGGGGTATGCTTTTCCCTTCCCCTTTCTTTAATGACCTCTGTTGTATCTCTCCCAGTCTCTCTTCCCTCCTGCCCTCCATCTGTGTGTCTGTCTGAGAGTGTGGAACTCTCATTTACAGGTCCCCTAATTTTGTTCAATAATAGGTTAGAATAAATTCAAGATTTATTTGAACCCAAGAGGTTCAAACAAGGCAACAATTGAAGAATTATTTAAACCAAAGAGATGAGGGGACGTGTATGTAGATGGGAACTAAAAGGTGCCTATTTATAGTCCTCATGACCCTTCCTGACCAGCTCCATCTTGTAACTGCTACTGGTGGTAGCTAGGTAACCCAAGCACCAGAAGACTAGCCATTGGGGACTAGATTGGCCAATCCAAAACTGGGATCTGCGTGGATTAGCTATTCTGCACTAATATTCCCTGATCTTGATCTTTAAATCCTAGGAATATGGTTGATTGATGATTATGTTATTTCCCTGCCTCTCTATCCCGAAAAATGAGATCTTCCTTTTCTAGAGACATCTTTGATGTTCTGGAGTTGCAAACTTTAATGAATAATTCTGAAAGGATGTAAAACAGGGAGGGCAGGTGCAATTGATCGATATATTTGTACCAGAAAAGGATGTAGAATGGACTCCATGGAACTGATTTATTAAACCGTCTACAACAGAAAGTTGGTACTTGGTACCCTGATGGTTTTTTCTTTAAATTTACATTTTCTCATTTTTCTATTCATCTTGCATATATATATGCAGGCACTAGTGCTCTCTCATTTTATAATGGCTACAGATGTTATATTCTGCATACTTTTCATTACATAACTATTCATGAATAATATTTTTCTACATTTTGCTTCTGTAAATGTAAAGCAATGGAGAAGTTGCCCTTCAAGCCAGATGGTTACAACTTCTGGACATGGCGAGGTCGCAAAATTCATTATGTAGAACAAGGAAGGGGACCTCCTGTTGTTCTCATTCATGGCTTTGGCGCTTCAGCATTTCATTGGAGGTACTTCTATTTATCATGAAGATTGATTTCTTTGAACTCGAAAATAATCTCTAGTAGAATTTAATAAACATCATCATATTAGAATGTAGGCATAGTCATTTGGTCATTCAGACTTTAGCAAATGTCCTCAAAGACTAGGCAATCCAAGTCAATGGAATGTGTTCTAGAGCCCATTTTTTGTTACAAATCAAGGCAATTTCATTCCCTTTAGTTTTCCTAATCTAAGGATAGACGTAAAATTCTGCCCATCAGATTTTCCTTATGCATATGGTTAAAAGATGGCGTTTAAATGCCATAGTAGCTTTTTTGCATATAGTCATTATATTGCCACTGTATACAGTATGCACTATCAATTTCGCCTGGTATATGAACAGACTGAAGCAGAATGTACTTTTTGGCACCCGCATCCTGTAGGTAGATGCTGAATCAATTTGGTGCATTACCAGCCTTCGTCTTGTTAAAAGCAGGAAATTTGAAACTGAGGGTTTCTATCTTCACTCTTAAACTTTGTCATCTTCATTAGTGCTTTCAACGTGATCATTCATCTCTGAAGCAACTTATGTGCATTTTTGTCTTTCATCTCATCTTGATTTAGTATTGATGACTCAACTATGGATATTAGCTTCTCTGGGAATTGCAGAAGCACCAGACCCTGCAACCTTGGCCCTTTATCACACAAGGATCTAAAAGATGCTTGTATTCTGAATCTAGACTAAACTTAAAGCCGGCAAAGTGGATTGTAGACACTATAGATGGAACATATAGCTCGTGTAGTTGCATTGTCTTGGATTTATGAGTTTGAAGTTTCTTTAATATTTTCCATGATTTACTTGCTTATATTTTTTGAATTGTGTTATCTTATTGCTTATCTTTTGCAGATACAACATTCCGGAGTTGGCTAAACAGTATAAAGTTTATGCTCTTGACTTGCTAGGATTTGGATGGAGTGAGAAAGCAATCATCGAGTATGATGCAACAGTATGGCGTGACCAGGTAGCGGATTTCCTGAAAGATATAGTGAAAGAACCTGCTGTTTTAGTTGGAAACAGGTAATAGTCTGTGATCCACGGGAGTATTTATCTCATTTTGCTTATATGGCATATATGTATGTGCTTGTATTAAATATTTGGAACCATCTGTTGAACTTAGGGAAGGCAAATTTGATTCTCTTATATTGGCTTCGTAAGTTGTTTTGGCACTTACATTTCTCACTGCACTTGTATTCCTTTCTTTTATTGTTTTCAAGGGAACCAGGAAATGATGGTATACCCTTATGATGTTCCAGTGAACTTAAGTTGGACAAGGCTCTGATGAATATGATCAGACTGATGAATGTCCAATGGAACTTGAATCTTGATAACTTGCACCGACTATATTGCTGCCACACAGAAGGTGTTACTAATACCTCTGAGGTAGGAAAAGGCTATAATAGGGTGCAAGTTAGGCAGGCTGGCTGATAAGGCATCCAATTTGGGCAAGCCAACTTGCAAACAGGCCTGGCCCAAGTTCAGCCCACCCAAATTGAGCTTAAATATTCTTAGGCCAACCTGAGGGCTCTATGAAATGTTAGGACTTTGCTGGGTATTTTCATACTCAAACCCTGAAGTCCTCCATGGGCTCCCAATAACCAGCCTATTCTCTCTCTCTCTCTCTCCTGCACAGGTTCTGGATATCTCACTCTTATTGAGTGTAGTGGTATGTGCTCTCCAAGGGAGAGGCTGCCACCAAAATAGCTTGATAACTCAAAATTAGGTTGGGTTGGTTGGGCGCTTGCACCTCTAGCTATAATGTGTCTGGCCTTTATTTCAAACCAAAGTGCTCAAGCTTTTATCTCCCTGTAAATAAATTTGTTTGTAGCACATACTGATTGCATCTTGATTGAATTAAGCCATCAAGAAAAAGAATAGGGAAAGGCAGGAATAGTGGTTTTCATCTTGGGATATTTGGATATGACAATTGGTTCCTGAGAATCTGTTGGATTTTAAGTGGACATTGCTGTTGGAGGAGATGAGTAAGATCCTGCATGTTCTTTCTTCAAGTGGAACTTGTCATATATAAAGAAACTGCAGGGAGGTTAAGAGCTGTCCTTGGGCCAGACCCAGCTGAGTCTTGACCCCCCACAAATTGAAGCCCAAGCCAAGCCCGTGGGAGTGTCTCTGGGCCCAACATTTCTGCAAAGCTTCAATCCTGAGCCCAACTGGATGATAGCTCACTGGCCTTGGGGGATTTTATTGAAGAGAAAAAAGGGCATCTGGCTTCCTATACTGCCACGGGGGAAATTCTTGTCATAAGGAAGAGACTATTTTCCCCATTATTCAATAGATTGCATTTTTCTTCAATTTCTTTCGAAAATTTGGACATTTGTTGACAATTATGATTGTTTCCTTGTACTTATGCTGCATTATTGCTAGTTTCATAATGATATTTTGTAACTGACTCTGATTTTTCAAAATGCTTTCTTTCCAGTCTTGGGGGCTTTACTGCATTGATGACAGCATCTGAGTTGCCTGACAAGGTCTGTGGGGTTGTTTTACTAAACTCTGCTGGTCAATTTGGGAACAAAAGTCCGCAAAGTGACAAAAATGATGAAGAAGCTATACTGAATAAGTATATTTTAAAGCCTTTGAAAGAAGCTTTTCAAAGAATTGTACTTGGGTTTCTATTCTGGCAATCAAAGCAGCCTTCTCGTATAGAATCTGTCTTGAAGAGTGTAAGCTGCTTCTAAACTAAGTGACACGGTTCTTTTCTTCTTTCTACTTGCACATGATCCACAAATACCATGAAAGGATAGCCAGGCTTAAGTTTTAGATGTTTGTGAACTGTCTTTAAGTCTTTAACATCTCTAAATGTTCACTCTATTTAGAGCTCCATGCTATTGCTTTTCCTCCACTCTATTTTTATGATATTGCTGATACCTAGTTATTTTCCCTGTTTTTGCAAAGCGAATGTTTAAAAATTTGGTTTGCACATGTACACATCAAGGACTCTGGTAATCTTTTTTTATATATGGTCCTAATATATTTAATTGGTTATATTCAAGTTAAAAATTTCAGTGCGATGTGGAAAAGGACCTGTATTTGGATAAACAACCTTTTGGATACAATGACCAATTATATTACCATTTATACATTATAATGTTAGAAGTAGACATCTTACCCTCATGGTAGATCCTGAAATGCCTGTACTTAATGTGATAATGGTATTAGCAAGTATATTCGAAGATGGTGTCAGTGTGTAGGGGGAGTCAAGGTAATTGTGGCAATGCATACAGCTCTCTTTTTGAGAGATACATATTGTGAAAGCCCTCCTACTCCCTTCTTTTGGCACAGTCTTAGCTGAGATTGGAATGCTGTTGACTGATATGACAGGAAAAAAACTCATATAGCTGCTTTTGAATCCTCTCCTTTGGTTTTGATGCTGGTCTTCTCAACTTATCATTTCTCTGATAATTCAGGTGTATATTGATTCATCTAATGTCGATGACTACCTGTTGGAATCAATAATAAAACCAGCAGAAGACCCCAATGCAGGAGAGGTTTATTACCGGTAAGAAAATTAATGTGATTCATTCTTCCTCGTACCTTCTGAGTTCCAGCTTCTAACTTACTTATTCTTCTCATTCATGTAGGCTGATGTCAAGGTTCATTCTGAACCAGAGCAATTACACATTGGACTATGTCCTGAGCAGGCTAGCTTGCCCATTGCTGTTGCTTTGGGGTGACTTGGACCCGTGGGTAGGACCGACAAAGGCTCTTCGGATTAAAGAGTTCTACCCAAACACGTCTATCGTTAATTTGCAGGCAGGACACTGTCCACATGATGAAGTCCCCGAGCTTGTCAATAAAGCTTTAATAGATTGGTTATCAAGTCTGAAAACTGAAACTCCTTTTCAGTCAGTATAACCATGCTGCCGGCGCCCTCATGGTCTCCTTATAATGGACATACATAAGTCGAGTCTAACTTTGCATGGAAGGATCTGCACAAGTAGAGAATGCATGATAGCCACTTCATCTCATACATATCCAGAGGATTGGAAGAAGAACATCCCTTTCCCTCGAGCAACAGAAGAAGGGTTCTGTATATTGTCCATATCATTAATGTCAAAATCTTCTTTCATGTAATCACTAGTTTGGTCATCTGGGTTCTTCATCTCGCAGTTTCTGATCTTCCGACAACGGCAGTAAGCACTAAGCACTACTTGTCATGGTCAGTGAGTGTGCTCTTTTCACAAGTTCTGCTTACCCAATGGATTGGAAGTTTTATCTATATTCCTGAAAAGCATGTGTTGGGGAGTGTGAACGGATCTGCAGATGCAGAGCTCATCTTTCAAACTGTTTTTCCTATTCCTTCAACCACCCCCATGTTAGAGGATGAAATTTCAAAATTTCAAATGAGACCCAAGAGGAAAACATGAACCATCCTGCTTTGGTAAGGGATATGCTATCAGAAGATATTCGTAAAAAGACTGTTCCGTTAAATCACATTAGCTGAGTTGGTAGCAATTTTGAATTTATCCACGATGGGGCCCACTAACTGCTTCTATCCAAAACTTTGCTAACAGAATAAATAGGCATCCCCGCGGATAAGACTTGATATCCGATGGTAAGCCATCCGAGGTGACTGGGTGGTCCTGGTGGGATGGGCTTATAATAAGGTCTTAAACCAGTCTTATCCAGGATAAGATTGGTCTCGTCTATTCATGCAACCAAAGCGGGATAAGTGTCATCCGCATGGACGTACTCTCCTATCCCTTTACTAGGTCACCCCCCTTGTCGGAGTATAAAATTTCAGATCAGACAAGAGGGAAACATGAACCGTAATCACCCCTGGTCTGTAAAAAATAAAATAAAATAAAAAAAAATCGCCCCCGGTCTGAACCAATTCTTCTCCATTTTTGCTTTTGTATTGTCAGGGTGGACGTGGATTGATGCCTAACTAATCGTTTGCATCCAAGCTGCCAAAATGACATGATTAGACATTTAGACTTTGTTTTTTGGACTAAGAGATGTTTAGCCTTGACAATGTTATCTCTTTGGGATTCACGACATACCAATTATCTTGAAAGAAGGATATTTAAGGAGTGATTCAGTGGTTAGCTCTCAATAAACATCAAAAGTTAAAATTTCACCGGGAACATAATTATAAGAAATTTTTACAAGATAATATAATATGATGGACTAGTTTTTTTTTTTAAAAAAAAACTACTAAGGGTTTACAGCTACCGGATGCTTCCTCAGGTCGCAACTTTCAAGTCGCCGTCATGAAGGTAATGGAAAAAATGTGCGTCTCCAAGATGAATGATGCCACCAACTTTGTTTGCTCCCACCTACTTTGATTGATTCCTTGTTCAAACTTGGCGTGCGGATCGAAGGCCACCGGCCACCTTGCTGTGTCCTGAACACTTTCTAACAACCTTGGGTCTTCTTTCGTTCCCTTTCAACTGCGTTTCCGTCTCGTGTTCTAATGCTAATGGTGATATATTAAAAAAAAAAAAGGGATTCTGGACGATGGGGATGTGTTACATTTTCTTTGTTTATATGAGAACCACCTTTTTGTTGTCCGGCCAGTGTAGAATTGGCTGGGGTTACAAATTTGTGGCCTAACCAATTCTAGTACTAGTCAGATACATTTTTTTATCAATATTTAAACAATTTCCATTCTTCATATCCTTGTATATACTTTTGTAATAAATTATATTTTATCATATATAGCCCAACTGTTCGCTGTTGTTAGGTGCCGTTTGAAAACACCCAGCTAAAAAGTGAAATGGGCAAAATCCGATTTCCCCATGACAGCACGTATGGAGAAGCTTCTGCACCTCGACTCTTGTGCGACAAAAAATTGAGTTGAAAAAAGAAAAAAGTAACGGTGCTTCCGCGCAGACACAGTTCTACAAATTTTTTGGAAGCGGCCCTTCCATCACTTTTGAAAAAGTGGAGGGCACGACTAGAGTTGTCTCTGCCTCTCTCTCTTCTGTCAAAATTTTTTTTCTACGCAAACATCAAAAAGAGTAAGTCTTATTTGAAAAAGAAGGTGAAGTTGTCAGAAATTTTAAAGTCTAAAATTTTTTCTACTTCACTTTCAAACGGTGCCTATTAGTCTATATAACTTAAATTTAGTTGGCTTGGGGTATTGAAAAGATCAGACATAGAGGATAAAAGTTGTGCCTACATATCATGATCACTACTTTTCCAAGGGAATCTGTCTCAATTTCACAATTGTAAAGATTACTCGCTGGATAGTAATCTTACACGGACGCCTCTCATTGACGGGGTGGGTGCGCCCCCCCCTCGTCACGTCATGGCAGGAAGATGCTGCCGCTGCTTGCTTTCACGAGTAGCAAGCAGCACTCTTTTCACAAACATGTCCTAATTAACTTATCTTCTGAAGAACAGTAACAGTGGATCATGCAAAGAGAATAGAATATAAAAAAAGTAACGGTGCTTCCGCGCAGACACAGTTCTACAAATTTTTTGAAGCGGCCCTTCCATCATTTTTGAAAAAGTGGAGGGCACGACTAGAGTTGTCTCTGCCTCTCTCTTCTGTCAAATTTTTTTTCTACGCAAACACCAAAAAGAGTAGTCTTATTTGAAAAAGAGGTGAAGTTGTCAGAATTTTAAAGTCTAAAATTTTTTCTACTTCACTTTCAAACGGTGCCTATTATCTATATAACTTAAATTTAGTTGGCTTGGGGTATTGAAAAGATCAGACATAGAGGATAAAAGTTGTGCCTACATATCATGATCTCTACTTTTCCAAGGGAATCTATCTCAATTTCACAATTGTAAAGATTACTCGCTGGATAGTAATCTTACACGGACGCCTCTCATTGACGGGGTGGGTGCGCCCCCCCCCTCGTCACGTCATGGCAGGAAGATGCTGCCGCTGCTGCTTGCTTTCACGAGTAGCAAGCAGCACTCTTTTCACAACATGTCCTAAATTACTTATCTTCTGAAGAACAGTAACAGTGGATCATGCAAAAAGAATAGAATATAAAAAAAGTAACGGTGCTTCCGCGCAGACACAGTTCTACAAATTTTTTTGAAGCGGCCCTTCCATCACTTTTGAAAAAGTGGAGGGCACGACTAGAGTTGTCTCTGCCTCTCTCTTCTGTCAATTTTTTTTTTCTACGCAAACACAAAAAGAGTAAGTCTTATTTGAAAAAGAAGGTGAAGTTGTCAGAATTTTAAAGTCTAAAATTTTTTCTACTTCACTTTCAAACGGTGCCTATTAGTCTATATAACTTAAATTTAGTTGGCTTGGGGTATTGAAAAGATCAGACATAGAGGATAAAAGTTGTGCCTACATATCATGATCTCTACTTTCCCAAGGAATCTGTCTCAATTTCACAATTGTAAAGATTACTCGCTGGATAGTAATCTTACACGGACGCCTCTCATTGACGGGGTGGGTGCGCCCCCCCCCCCTCGTCACGTCATGGCAGGAAGATGCTGCCGCTGCTTGCTTTCATGAGTAGCAAGCAGCACTCTTTTCACAAACATGTCCTAAATTACTTATCTTCTGAAGAACAGTAACAGTGGATCATGCAAAAAGAATAGATATAAAAAAAGTAACGGTGCTTCCGCGCAGACACAGTTCTACAAATTTTTTGGAAGCGGCCCTTCCATCACTTTTGAAAAAGTGGAGGGCACGACTAGAGTTGTCTCTGCCTCTCTCTTCTGTCAAATTTTTTTTCTACGCAAACACCAAAAAGAGTAAGTCTTATTTGAAAAAGAAGGTGAAGTTGTCAGAAATTTTAAAGTCTAAAATTTTTTCTACTTCACTTTCAAACGGTGCCTATTAGTCTATATAACTTAAATTTAATTGGCTTGGGGTATTGAAAAGATCAGACATAGAGGATAAAAGTTGTGCCTACATATCATGATCTCTACTTTTCCAAGGGAATCTGTCTCAATTTCACAATTGTAAAGATTACTCGCTGGATAGTAATCTTACACGGACGCCTCTCATTGACGGGGTGGGTGCGCCCCCCCTAGTCACGTCATGGCAGGAAGATGCTGCCGCTGCTTGCTTTCACGAGTAGCAAGCAGCACTCTTTTCACAAACATGTCCTAAATTAACTTATCTTCTGAAGAACAGTAACAGTGGATCATGCAAAAAGAATAGAATATAAAAAAAGTAACATGCTTCCGCGCAGACACAGTTCTACAAATTTTTTGGAAGCGGCCCTTCCATCATTTTGGAAAAAGTGGAGGGCACGACTAGAGTTGTCTCTCCTCTCTCTTCTGTCAAATTTTTTTTCTACGCAAACACCAAAAAGAGTAAGTCTTATTGAAAAAGAAGGTGAAGTTGTCAGAAATTTTAAAGTCTAAAATTTTTTCTACTTCACTTTCAACGGTGCCTATTAGTCTATATAACTTAAATTTAGTTGGCTTAGGGTATTGAAAAGATCAGACATAGAGGATAAAAGTTGTGCCTACATATCATGATCTCTACTTTTCCAAGGGAATCTATCTCAATTTCACAATTGTAAAGATTACTCTCTGGATAGTAATCTTACACGGACGCCTCTCATTGACGGGGTGGGTACGCCCCCCCTCGTCACGTCATGGCAGGAAGATGCTGCCGCTGCTTGCTTTCACGAGTAGCAGTAGCACTCTTTTCACAAACATGTCCTAAATTAACTTATCTTCTGAAGAACAGTAACAGTGGATCATGCAAAAAGAATAGATATAAAAAAAGTAACGATGCTTCCGCGCAGACACAGTTCTACAAACTTTTTGGAAGCGGCCCTTCCATCACTTTTGAAAAAGTGGAGGGCACGACTAGAGTTGTCTCTGCCTCTCTCTTCTGTCAAAAATTTTTTCTACTCAAACACCAAAAGAGCAAGTCTTATTTGAAAAAGAGGTGAAGTTGTCAGAAATTTTAAAGTCTAAAATTTTTTCGACTTCACTTTCAAACGGTGCCTATTAATCTATATAACTTAATTTAGTTGGCTTAGGGTATTGAAAAGATCAGACATATATAGAGGATAAAAGTTGTGCCGACATATCATGATCTCTACTTTTCCAAGGAATCTGTCTCAATTTCACAATTGTAAAGATTACTCCCTGGATAGTAATCTTACACGGACGCCTCTCATTGACGGGGTGGGTACGCCCCCCCCCCCTCGTCACGTCATGGCAGGAAGATGCTGCCGCTGCTTGCTTTCACGAGTAGCAAGCAGCACTCTTTTCACAAACATGTCCTAAATTAACTTATCTTCTGAAGAACAGTAACAGTGGATCATGCAAAAAGAATAGAATATAAAAAAAGTAACAATCAATTAAACTCTTTCACTTCATTTATTTCTTTGACCATCCAAGGGCAAAATGACCTCTAAACGTGTATTCTGAGTAGAGCTTGAGGCTGAGAATATCTCGTTTTTTTTCAAATAAAACAAAAATTTCACTGCACATTGCCCTCTCACACCCACAGCAGCAAAGGACTGGATGGGTTGGCTTATCATTGTCCTGACAGTGGACTTCAGAGACGGCCAATGAGAAGAGTTTTACCTGCCATTGTGAGTGTCTAGGACCAAGGAGTGGCAACTCCATTGAAAAGAGTCATCCCAGTGCTGGAACTCTGAGGCAGATAGAGAGGAAGAGGATGAGCAACTTGATTTGGGCCATTCAGGAAATTAAGTTGGGACTTGGGATTTTGTTTCACATTTTTTCTTCTTCTTTTTAATAAAGGTGTTTGATTACTTGCAGCAAAGATCTTTATGATCAATCCTGAGAATAAGTATACGCCGAACTTGGTTCAGTCTAGCATGTAGAGGATCCTCATACCATTGAAATGTCACAGCGCATTATCAACTCCAATATTTCTTTTTATAGAAATGCTAGTCTTGTAATAAGTTTACGGGACTTGTAAGAAAATAATTTCATTGATTGAGAGGATTTGACTAGTCTTTTTTCTCAAAATTTTTCAACTAATAAAATTATTTTTCTTGCAACCCGTATCGTCATTATTATAAAATTGATCGTGTAATAAATATTTCTTTCTTCTTTTGAATAAGGAAACTGTTCCTGGCCTATTGCATTGGAGGTTCTTCTGTAATTGAAAGGACTTCACCTGTTTTAACAATTCCACTTGTCTATATCAACCTCTTCCACAGTAAGTGTTGGTATAGCTTCACTCCACATGTCCACCTGAACTTTCCCAGGTGACAATATTAGCATAAGGTGTGTTTCCATTAACAAATTAATAATTGGAGGTCACTGTCTTTTCATAAAACATATGTAGTCTGTTGCTGCCAGGCCAGTGATCACCATCAACCACTTTTTTTTTTTTTTTTTTTGGGCAATGCAAAATGATTGCCGGTTGCTCAAAAAAAAGATAATGGTCATGGTAAGAGTAGCTCCAAGGGAGAAAATGTACTTACTCATGATAAAAGTAGTGCCCTAGCAGGGAATGATATGGATATTGTTTTATAATGGTCATGTGAAGAGTTAATTCCAATTCTCCGAACGGGCTACAATGCTTCAAATGACGAGTAGTGCTCTTGTGGGGAATTGATATGGACATTGTTTGAAAAAAAAGATTTATTGCACACTTGGACATTTCATGTCTTAGTGTGTGGTGATTCACATGGTGTTAGGTCAGTAACCTAGACAAGTGATGGAAGAAACGATGACGGCCAACGATAATTAGGGTCCGTTTGGTTACATGTAAAATGGTTTACTAAGGAAACAATTTTCCACGGAATAATTTTTACATGAAAATGAAAACGTAATTGTCTATTTGGTTGTCATGTAAATAGAAAGTTGTATGGAGAAACATGAGATTTTATGATCCACTCAAATGAGAGAGAGTCATATACTCATTGTGTATTAACACTATTCATCAAATTTTTTATTTTATTTTATTTTTATTTTTAATAATTTAAAAAATAAAAAATAAAAAATAATAGTGAACAATAAATAATTTTGACAAAAATAATTTAAATTAAGAGAAATAAAATAAAAACATAACTTGAATGAATAGTGTTCTATAGATATTTTAATAAAAAAGAAAAAAATTAAAATAATAATAAAAATAATTAGATTTGACAAATATGACTAAAATGAAGAGAAAAAAACAATAAAACAACTTAAATGAATAGTGTCAAAACAATATCACTGTAGCAAACAATTGTTAACATGCACGGTGCGCTGCAAAGGAAAATGGCATCCGCGTGATTCGCGAGGATGCCAAAATTCAGAATTTTCTGAATAAGATTTTCCAAATTTTAGTTTTCAGGAATACCAAATGGTTTTAAAAAAAAAGTTTTCCTTAGAAAACTGTTTCTAACAGTGTTTTACTTTCAAACAAATGGACCCTTAGTGGTCTCGATCGGTGTGGTGTCGATTGGTGAATGCTACTATAAATTCATCCAACAGTGATGATTATATGTGACATTGATTAGTGGCGCTGTTAGTTGGTAATAAGAGTATAGGGGGGTAATGTGACACGACACTTTTTACTCATGTGACTTCTCATGTGATGTCATATGAATTATCACATATTTAAACTTGCCACAATTTTGGATGAAAAAATTTAGTACTCTTTCTTTTTTTTTTTTAACTGAAAATTAAAATTTAGGAATCTATAAAACCACTGATCTAAAATTAAAGAACAATGATGAATTTTTAATTTTTACTCATCTAAGGACATAGGCTCATGCATCCTCCAAATTCCAAACCCCCACCATGTTTTATATATTGTCTTCGGTTTTCTTATGTTCTAGAAGCATAGTATGAAATCAAAAAACAAGTCAAGCTCAACCTAATAAATTATTTTTATGGAGGAACTCCATGATCACTTTTCCTCGATCTAAAGGCTTTGGAAGTTTCACAAGTAGAGTGGACAAATAGGTGGACGATGACGTAAGGAATAAGGAAGGATTTGATCGTCAAACTCTGCTAGAAGGCCATGGGCTTCTGAGCACGGTCAGATGTGACGTACTATGCCTATGACTTTGACACACAATAAATGTTTTTTTTTTTATTTTTAATAATAATTATTAAAATTTAATTATAAATTAGACCGGATTGAACCAGATTAATTAGCTACCATTCATTTCGTGTCTGGAGAAGACTTTGTAATAAATTTTTAATAGGAGATGGGCAGAATCTTAGATATTATTTTTTTTATACATTCCTAAAGTTCCATGTTCCCTGTTGAATTTATCCTTAAAAACGATCAAGTAGACGATGATTCTAAAGATAAGAGGCATATTTTTTTGCAAGAATAATTTTAATAATGATGTAGATTGTACAAAAAGAAAGATTTTATATATATTCCTAAAATATTTCATATTCAAATATATTTTTAAAATTTAACTATTAAGTTGTATATCTTTTAAATGAAAAATATATTTATATCATTTTATTCTATCTATTTAACTCAACTATAATTGAATTAAAAATAAAAAATAACTAAATTATTTTTTATACTTTTTAAAAATTATTTTTAATATATGTATCTCTCTCCCCCCTCTTTTACCGTTAGAGCCAAAGAGGGGCTCTTTCGACACTCCTCTCTCCCTTGCCGACCCCCCCTCTCTCTCTCTCTCTCTCTCTCTCTCTCCTCTAACACTCCTCCCCTACATAGCCTTCTCTGTCTATATATATATATATGTCCTCTCTTACCACAGGAGTCGGAGGAGACCCTTCCGACATCTCTTTCTCTCTCCCCCTCTTCTCTCTCTCTCTCTCTCCTCTAACACTCCTCCCCTACATAGCCTTCTCTGTCTATATATATATATATATATATATATAATATATATATATATATATATATATATATATATATATATATATATATATATGTCCTCCCCTACCACAGGAGTCGGAGGGAGACCCTTCCGACATCTCTTTCTCTCTCCCCTCTTCCCACCTCTCTGTCTGTCTCACCCTCTCTCTCTCTCCTCTTTGGCACCTCCCCGTATGACCCTTTCTCTATCTCTCTCTTCTCTCTTAGTATCAAACCCAAAGGGGGAGAATCCTCTAGCACCCCCTTCTCTCTCCTCCCCTCTCGATCATCTTTCTCTATCTTATAACTCTCTGTCCCCTCCGACACCTGCCTGCACGACCCTCTCTCTATATCTCTCTCTCTCTTCTCTCTCATCACCGGAGCCGAAGGGGGAGATCTCTCCGACACCCCCTTCTCTCTATCCTTCCCCACCCTCTCTCTCTACCCTCCAACAATCCTCTCTCTCTTCCCCTCGTGGGATTATCTCTCTCTCCTATTCGGTATCTTCCCTTGTGCGACCCCCTCCGATGATTTGAGGGATCTAGAGAGAGAGAGTGCTCTTTCACTCGAGGATAATTTTGTCCTTTTACCCTTATTTTAACATGTCTGTTCATCTCTAGACAAAATATTCCTCCTATCCTCATGACAAACTAATTATAAGGACATAATCGATATTTTTTTTTTCGATTTGAAGAGTATATAGTCTAATAATTAGATTTCGAAAATATATTATTAAATATGAAAAATTTTAGGGTTATATAAATAAATCTTCTGAAAAAATCTCGTTACTTAGTCAAAAGTAGGTATTTCTTTCTCTTCTCATATTAATAGAATTATTTTCTTATCATCTACACTAAATATTTCTCAAAAGTAATAAAATTACAAGAAGAATTTTTTTCCTTGTAGTCTATCATCTTCTAGAAGGACTTCTGGCGTCATCAATTTCGCTAATTTCAATTTATCCTCATATGACCGATATAGGTTGACGTATCCATACGTTGAAAAGCCACCAACAATGTCGGCTCGCTTCTAGATTCGCGAAGCTTCCTCGGAAATAGACATGCATTTTTATTTTTTTCTTTTAAGCGGAGAAGGATAGAGTAGACGATTAATCAAATGTCAGATAATCCCGCTACACACACGCGTCCGTATTTTGTTTTTCGGAAAATTAGTCTATTTCAATATTTTTTTTGAAACTTTCTCGTAATAAGATCTTTATAGCATTTAAACATGTGATCTCGTTCCCGATGGAAATGGAAAAGGAGAGATTGAGAAATCCAATGTTTGCAAGTATGCTTTGTTCTCTAGAGAGAGAGAGAGAGAGAGTGAGGGATTTTTGTCTCACATTGAAAAACTAAAGAACGGTGTGTGAGTTTAAATACTGTTAGCTTCCTAGTTATTTATTTCTAGGAACTAAGGGAAGTCATATCGCAGCGCCATGTTAGAGTGGTGCACCTGGGTTTCCTAAGCCAATGTTAGTAACTCACGCGTGTCCGGGTATAAATGTTGAGTTGGAATTACCGAGTAACATTTTATTGGGCCACGTAAAAATTAGATAATGTCATAATTTTTTATTTGTGCGCATAGTTTTTCAAGATAGATCATGTTGGGCTTCAAAAAAGTTTTTTTTTTAAAAATATTTTCACTTTCCCGCCAATCGCACCATCCTCACGTATTAAAAGTTACAAAAATGAAGAACCCCTCAGGATTCCCCCGCTGGCGATTCTGCTGCTGCTCCTTCACCTCTGTCTCCACTGCACGACTGCTCCCCCACCGCAACAACAGATCAACACACTTACGGCACCGACGGAGATGTCTTGGGGCCACTCGTGCACGCCAACTATCAACGTGTTGCGGTGCCCCCCTCCGACAGCTGCTGTGGCGGTTCCGATCGCAATAGCAACACAACACCCGTGGGGGCTATCACGTTCGCTTCGGCTATGACCGTGAGAGCTACTCGCAGAACTTCAACGATAATGGCGCGGTCTTTGTCATTCTCCCAACTCTCCTCCGCGTCCTCTCATCACCTGATCTTGTCCCTCCTTCCCTCTTCATTCTTATATAGTAGGATATCCTTAACATTATGAGATTATTGTAATATATTCAGAATCTATTTTGTGATCAAAATTTTAGCATTTAGAAAGAAAAAATATTTTCTCAATTGTTTGGTTATTGTGGTTTTGTGATTATGCACTTCCATATTATGTAAAAAAAAAGAAAGAAAAGAAAAATAAGTCGCACTATTTGGTTTTATAAGAAAAAGAAATAATGTTACAATTATAGAACTATTTGTTACTAGAATGACGTTATTTGTCACTATAAATAGATTATTTGTCACTAATACAATAAGGTCGTACTATTTGGTTTCAAAAGAAAAAGAAATGTCAGTCAAAGAATTGATTTGTTGTAGTTACAAAGCTATTTGTCATCGAAACTAGGTTATTTGTCACCGCAGACGAGATATTTGCCACCGATATAGTGTGACTTTACTATTTCATTTTAAATGGAAAAAAATATTTTGGTCATAAAATTTATTTGTCACAATTAAAGAGCTATTTGTCACCAAAATTTACCTATTTATCATCGCTAACATGCTATTTGTCATCAGTACAACAAGGCCGCACTTGTGGGCCTATTTGCCACCTTTGGAGATCGTTGTGTTTACTTTGATTGCATGAAGAAATATACTTCGATTATATGAAGAAAGCACTTCGATTATAAGAAGAAGTATAACTTCAATTATGAGAAGTTTCATAAAGAAATATATTCCTATTACATGAAAAGTACTTCGATTACAAGAAGAGAGTACTTTATTTACAAAAACTATTTCGATTATAAGAAGAAGTATGCTTGGATTACAAGAAGAAATACTTCGATTATATGAAGAAAGCACTTCGATTATAAGAAGAAGTATAACTTCAATTATGAGAAGTTTCATAAAGAAATATATTCCTATTACATGAAAAGTACTTCGATTACAAGAAGAGAGTACTTTATTTACAAAAACTATTTCGATTATAAGAAGAAGTATGCTTGGATTACAAGAAGAAAGTACTTCGATTACAAGAATAAGTATACTTTGATTACATGAAGAAAACACTTTGATTACAGAAAGTATAACTTTGATTGCAAGAAGCACTTCAATTACATAAATAACTCAACCCTTCTAGGCGCATTATTGTTGCCAACGATCCAACAATGACAAATAGTCCATTATGGGTGACAAATAGGCTTCTTTCGGTGACGTATAACTCTGTAACGGTGACATAGGTGAGCCGCTATGACAAATAGATGTTAATGACCAAATCTTCTTTTTCTGTTAAAACCAAATGGTGCGGTCATACTGTAACGGTGACAAGTATCCTGTCTATAGTGACAAATAAGTATTTATGGTGACAAATAGCTTTGAGACTTGATACCATTCTGTCGTTTCTATAGGACTCGATTATGTTATATCTCATCAACAACGACGAATAACCTAGTTCCAGTGACAAATAGCTCTATAACTATGGCAAATATGTTTTTTGACTAAAACTTCTTTTTCATTTAAAATGAAACAACAAGGTCATAATGTATCAGTGACAAATATCCCGTGTAGTGATAAATAGCCCTTTTTTGATGACAAATAGCTACTTAACTGTGACAAATAGGTTCTTCGACAAAACTTTTTTTTTTTTTTGAAATGAAACAATAAAGCCACACTATATATAGTGGTGATAAATATCCCATCTGCGGTGGCAAATAACTCAGCTCTGGTAACAAATAGCTTTGTAACTGTGACAAATAGATTTTATGACCAAACTTCTTTTTCATTTAAAATTAAACAGTAAGGCCACATTGTATTGATAACATATCTTGTCAGCGGTGACAAATAATCTAGTTTCGGTGAAAAATAGCTCTGTAACTATCACAAAGAGGTTTTATGACTAAAACTTCTTTTTCATATAAAACGAAATAGTAAGGTCACAGTGTATCAGTGATAAATATCCCATATGCAATGACAAATAGCCCAGTTTCAATGACAAATAGCTATGTAACTATGACAAATAGGTGTTTTGATCAAAACTTCTTTTTCTTTTGAAATGAAATAGTGTGGTCTTACCATAACACTGACAAATAACACATTTTCAATGACAAATAGCCTCATTTCAGTGACTACTAGCTCTAAAACTATGACAAATATATATTTTTTCTTTTAAAATCAAACAATATGATCCATTTTTCTTTTCTTTTTTAATAAGCACAATAAACATAGGAGCAAACCTCATGCAACACAAATTAACAAAACCACCCAACGCCACCACCAAAGAAAACATGGATCACAAACTGAGACTAGTCTATATGCCAAAAAAGACCCAGAATGATATCATACGTAAATAAGAAGAACTGGACAAAAGCGAGCCACATGAGACTGTCACTCCCTTTTTTAAGAGCTTATTTTTCCTCAGTAGTTTCTCCACAACTAGATGCAGTAGCAGCCTTTGTGACAGTCCTCGTCGTTCAAACCTGTTAACCCAATAACGAACTTGACCCGACTCCGCCTCTCGCGAACAAGTCGAAGCCTCTCAAGGAATATCACACACATGTTCGTAAAATATAAAAGAACACATCGAATATATATAAAATTGTACATCTCACATATATTTACATAGAGATTACGTAGCCAAGTCTCAACAAATGTCAAGTACAAAGTACAGTAGCCTAGGGCATATCCCGGGGCACAACAGAAAGAAAATTACACTGTTGGAGGCGTGGACCCAACTCCGCTATGATGTGGCTCAGAACTAGAAGACGGATGCGTATTCTCCTGCTCTCTCTCACCTGAAAGGAGTAGGGGTGAGCCTCACAAGTCACTGGTTTAGTAGGGAAACTCCCTCAAAAGCTGAAACAACACTATACATGTGAGAAGCAAGAGTGAAATATCAATATAACCAAATAATAAACTACCTGAGAATGGTCTACAATTATAGTAAATAAATAAAATTATGCTATCTGTAACACCCCCCTCCGACCGCACACATACACATACGTATCACATATCACATAGCTCTTGATCGGAAGAGGGGTTACACTAACAAACTTCGTTATGGGCTATCAAATCTATGTAGTGCCCAAGACTAACAAACCATTCCACAAAAGCATCTTTGAAAATTTTATACCTCAACAAAATAACTTAGCAACAACACCCCTTATTTACATAAAGCCAAACTTTCTCTTCTAAACCTTTAATAGTACAACAAAACTCTAAAGAGTCACTAAAGCTATGCTCTTCTACTTCTCCTTCTTCATCAACAGCAGAGTTGTGAACAATTTGTAGCTGAGATTGATTTTTTCCTTCAATCTGAAAGGGGTGGAGGAAACAAAAGCGTGAGTCGGAAGGACTCAGTAGGTGACAGTAAACATAAAGATAGGAGTTTGAAATTGCAGAACTTCAAGAGTATTCAGAAAGTGCATATATGGAACAAACATAATTGCTCATGAATCTTCATACTTAACATAAACATATAGCCCAAGTTAATTTCATAACGGGCTCTGATGAATCTCAGAACAAAAGTCATATTTGTCTTTCAAAATTCATATCATAACTTGATTTCAAAACGAATTCGACATGCATCACTGCTCTCAAGAGGTTACTATATAGTCGTAAATACATCCTCCATGCCTAGGCGATTCCAGCACCTTGGATCTTGTTCATTGCGCAAGAACATGGTATAATTTTTTTATTACCCACCATCGTCAGTCCATTGACTAGGATTTACATACGTACAAACTGTCACCCTCAGCTGATCACAAGTGGCTGGTGCTACCACAAGTGATCCTAAACCCTCTTTGAAGAGAGCACTGTCTTCAGATCATAAATTTCTTCTCATGAGCATAACAGAAATGGAAATCCAAAGGTAGTTTTGATTGAGAATTAATACAGATATCTTGGTGACAAAGTAGCTCAGAGTTCAAGAGTATAAGAAAGACAATTGGTTGAGACAGGGTTATGACTCAAGCTAATAACTTCAGAAGATTTGAATCACATAGAATCCAAGAAAATGAAGATCCATAATGGTCATCATAATTACACACATCCCATAAGATATTCAAACATATGAACTCTCAAATGGTCAAGTTTTATAAACTCAGTTACCGAATACTAAAGAATAGACTCAATCGGAGTACTATTCGTAATTGCCAACTTTAAGAATAACTTAAGGGAGGTTAAGGTACATAATGTGGGTAAACTTTGCATTAGTATGACAGTAAATACTAAGGTAAATGAGAGGGTAACTTCCTTAGTTTTTAGGGTGAAGCTTTAGCATGGATTTAGACATGAAATGTAACATCGCGTGCTTTTCGGATCCATGCGGATCATGTGTGTGTTGGTTGTGTGGCCGTTGTGAGGCCAATGTGAGTTGGTTGTGTGGAATGTATGGTGTGAATGTGTGGATTGAGCAGGTGAAGTGCAGGGTTGGTCCTGAAATGAAACAGGACCTGTTGCTGTTCAGTTGGAGTTGGCGGCCAGGGGTGGCCGTTGACCTGTTGGCGTCCAGGTAAGTGGACGTTGACTGCATGATCTTGGCGGCAGTATCTGTGGACGTTTAGGGTGGCGGTTGCTCTTGGCGGCATAGGGGTTGACGCCAACCTGAGAATTCTGCAGGTTATAGGCTCACCCGAGGGCAGGTTTCCTACCCTGTTCTCAATCCCCCTTGCCCCAGCTTGTTGCCCCAGTGTTCCTAAAGCTTCCAACAGGTACTGAAGGGTGCTTGGAGGATCGTGGAACGCGTGGCGTCGCCGAATTGTGTGAGGAAACGTCGTGACGTGGTGCAATTCTCGTGGGAACTCGCGGAGGGTTCGGCGTGAACCGGGAGATTGCGGGAGGTTCTAGCGTGTTCTGAGGTAGGGGACGAACCCGTTTAACTCCATAGAAACATTAAAACACATCGTAACCACCTGAATCAGTATGATAATGTATTTTCGGATTAAGTTGCACCATACGGGATAATGGGTGGTTTGAGTGATTTAGTGAACAAAGCATGCTGTGTTGGGTTGTTTTGGGTTCATGCATGTTTAAAGAACCGTTTCAGTATATTTTTCTGTAGTTTAAACGGTTGGAAAACCTGTAGAGCCGGATTAGGGTTTCTGCAGGGTTTGAGGCCGAAGAACTTGGCGTCAACATCGCTTGTTGCCAAGCTCCTCAGCCAGGATGTAGACGGCCAGATCCCTTGCCGTTGACTTCTTGTAAGCGGCAGTCGATGTTACCGCCTACTGGTTATGAACAGAAATGACTAAGTTATGGTATTTATCGATAATGCATGTGTGTTGACACATGAGGTGCACTGAGTGCACATGGTTCTCGTGTTTAGCATACAAGGTATGCAATTGGCTACTTACTTCAGTGACTGCGCGATGTTTACGCGAGTCAGTCGGGTTCACGTATAGTGGACTGTTGTTACTTGTGGTTTACGTGAGGTTTCACGTGGTTTGTGTGTGACGTGCACGTGGTTCTGTGTACGTGGCTAGTAGTACGACGCCTACCGTGGTTACCTCTCCAGTTGGGTGCCCCAGGTTCTTTGTGAGCCAGGCTGTTAGCTCGGGGCTTTGTCCCGGTACTTGTGTTGTACCGTCGAGGTCTGTGTCGTCTGACCTGGACACCCTCACTCTTGTGTTTGAGTTGCACGTCCGGCTGAGGGAAGACGACAGTGGGACAGTGACACTTGTGTTTGTCTTTAGTCACTTGTAGCGCGCTCGTAGTTGGGGGTACGGACACCAGTAGACGTACTGGACCCCAGCTAGTCCTTTTCCAGTGCCTCACTCTAGAGAGCCGGGCCAGGGTCTCCTGAGGTGTCAGGCATGGGCCTCGACCGTGTGGTCCGCAGGTGGTGGTGTTTAGTTGGTCTCCACAGTTACTTGACCTTTTCACGTGGAGCGGCAGCTGGACCTTTCGTCCGTGGCTGCGAGACTGAGAGGTAGACCTGTGTTAGCTTGTCCGAGTCAGTTTCTGGTGTCGCGAACCAGTTCACGTGGCTTGTGTTGGCTGTCTCTACTTTAGCTTGTACACCTGTACTGGTTTGCCGTTTAATTATTAAAGTTGTTTCTTGTAGTCAGCAAACGGTGAGTACTTTTACAGCTTTAATATCCTGCTTAGTTGTTCTATAAATTGTTGTTATTGTTTACTGCTTCGTACCTGTGGTTTTCGTTTGCTCGGTGTTGGGGGAGTTCCCTACTGAGCCAGTGACTAGAGAGGCTCACCCCTACCCCCACAGGTGAGAGTGAGGAGGACGTCTCACGACCGTCGTCTAGCTCAGGGCCGCACCGTAGCGGTGCAGGGTCAGTACCTCCAGCGGTGTAGTTCTAGCTGTGTAGTACTCCAGCAGTGTTGTTTAGTTAGTTGTTTACTTTCTTCAGTTGTACCTCGGGGTATGCCCCAGGCTCTTGTACTTCTTTTCAGTTTTGTGGAATTTGGCTATGTAACTTGTGAATTATATATATAAAATGGTGTGTTCCTTTGTGTTTACACGGACTGTGGTTTGGTTTCCCTTGCGAGGCTTCAGCCCGTTCGCGGGAGGCGGACTCGGATCAAGTACGTTATCGGTTTAACGGGCTTGGCTGAGGCATTCCGCCACAGTTGGTATCAGAGCAAGGTCCGTGTTAATATAAGGGAATTAGAAGGATACATAGCCTTATTTCGGTCTTTGTACACTGCTGGTAGGGACCCTGGTTTTTGATAATTTGTTGTTTGATTTTTGTTCGGTGTTTTGTTTATGTAGAAATTTCTGGAATGGCTGATAGAAGAGATTGGGGTGGTGGAGGAGATGATCCGGAGGAAAGTACCCAGTGTATGATTGAAAGAATTTGGGAAAGCCTCACGGATATCCGAGCAAGGATGGATCAGCAGGCGCCGGTACCACCAGTTGTAGTGCCACCTGGGGATGGAGAGGCTGTACCTGTAGCTCCAGTCCCCCGAGAGTGGAGGTACCTTTTGCAGCACCTGTGCCACCACCACCACCAGTGTTGATAGCAGAAGAACCAGTGATGCAGGTGAAGAAGTTTCTGAGATTGCAGCCACCTACTTATTCAGGAGGGCCGAATCCAGATACAGCTGAGCATTGGGTTCATGAAATTGAAAGAGTTTTTGCGACCATGAGGTGTCCGGCAGCTGATAGAGTGGTGTTAGCTGCTTATCAGTTGAGGGGTTTTGCCTTGGAATGGTGGCGATTGAATATGCAGACCACCTTCGCAGGTAAGACAGAGGAGGCCATCACTTGGTCGGAATTTCTTGATGTATTTAACGATACATTCTTTCCGATCCAAGTGCAGCAAGTAAAAAGAGAGCAGTTTCGGACTCTTCAGCAAGGTAATTCCTCAGTTTTGGAATATCAGATGAGATTTATGGCACTTAGTCGTTATGCGCCATATGTGGTTTCAGATAATAATATGATGGTTGAGTACTTTATCAGAGGCTTGAGAGTGGAATTGCAGGATGCGATAGTACCTCTCATGTGCAAAACAGTGGAAGAGGCAGCTCAGAGAGCAGCTACTCTGGAGAGGTCTATTCGGACTCGTCAGGTGGGCGAGTCAGGTTCAGGTAGTTTCCGGCTACCGCAGCAGTCAGTGGGTGCGAGTAAGGGTAAAGCACCAGCAGGACCTTCTTCATCAGGCTTTGGAAAATGGGGCCAGAAATTAAAGCAAGCATTTAAAGGCAGAGGAAGAGGATGGGGAGGTCGTCCGCAGTTCCAGCAGGGCCGAGGTAGGCCTGAGGTGGAGGAGTCGCAGCAGAGTACTGCCAGGCAGCCTGTTACTCCACCGGGATATAGATGCTATAATTGTAATCAGCCGGGACATTTGATCCGCAATTGTCCCTATCCGAGGGAGTATGGATATGGTAGAGGTGTGCAGCAGCAGCAGCAACCTCAGCAGTTTCAGCAGCCACAATCAGGTCGTGGCAGAGGAGCACCGCAGCAGCGGGGAAGAGGCCGGGTTATGGCTATCACCCGAGCCCAGGCGGAGGCATCGAATATGATAGAAGGTACTTTACCTCTTTATGATTATTCAGCAAGAGTTTTATTTGATTCGGGTGCCTCTCATTCTTTCATTTCCGAAGAATTTCTGGATTGTATAGCTCATCCTTTAGAAGAAAAGTCTTGTGAGTTAGTAGTGGAGGTTCCCTCGGGTGAGTTGCTGCTCACTTCGAGCTATATAGATGAAGCTCCTGTTATGATTGAAGGGAACCAGATGCCGGGTCGGTTGTATGCCTTGCAATTGACAGATTATGATATTATTTTGGGTATGGATTGGCTTGAGACTTATGGAGCAATGCTAGATTGCAGAAAGAAAAGGATCAGGTTTTGTCATCCTAATGGTGCAGTATTTGAATATCAAGGTATGCCTTTTTATACCTCCAAGTTTCTAATTTCTGCAATTAAAGCTAGAAAGTTGATAAATGATGGGTGTGTAGCTTATTTAGCCTCAGTAAGTCTGGTAGAAGCCAGTCAGCCAGTAGAAGCAGTTCCCGTGGTTAGGGAATTTGCTGATGTTTTTCCGGAGGATTTGCCTGGTTTAGCTCCACATAGAGAGGTGAACTTTACTATTGAGTTGCTGCCAGGTACCATGCCGATTTCTAAAGCTCCATATCGGATGGCACCAGCAGAACTTAAAGAATTGAAAAAGCAATTAGAAGAGCTGTTGCAGAAAGGGTTTATTAGACCGAGTCATTCCCCGTGGGGAGCGCCGGTTTTATTTGTGAAAAAGAAAGATGGAAGTTTTCGGATGTGTATTGATTATAGAAAGTTAAATGATGTGACCATCAAGAATAAATACTCGTTGCCGAGAAAAGATGATCTATTTGATCAATTGCAATCAGCAAAGGTGTTTTCCAAAATTGATTTGAGGTCCGGGTACCATCAGTTAAGAATTAAAGAAGAAGATATAGACAAGACAACATTCAGAACTAGATATGGTCACTTTGAGTTTGTGGTTATGCCTTTTGGGTTGACTAATGCTCCTGCAGGTTTTATGGATCTGATGAATAGAATTTTTCATCCATATTTAGATCAATTCATTGTGGTCTTTATCGATGATATTCTGATTTACTCAGCATCTGAAGAGGAGCATGCAGCTCATTTGAGGTTTACCCTGCAATTGTTAAGGATAACCAGTTGTTTGCCAAATTCAGTAAGTGTGAATTCTGGTTGAAGGAAATTCAGTTTTTGGGTCATGTTATCTCAGCCAAAGGAATAGCGGTGGACCCGAGTAAAGTGGAAGCTGTGTCAAGATGGGGAGTGCCTAAGACAATAACCGAGATTAGAAGTTTTCTGGGATTAGCAGGTTATTATAGGCGCTTCATTCAAGATTTTTCTAAGATTGCAGCACCTATGACTAGATTGACCAGGAAAGGGGTGCCTTTTGTGTGGTCCGGTGAATGTTAGAGAAGTTTTATGGAATTGAAGAAAAGACTCACATCAGCACCTATATTGACATTACCGGCAGGGAGTGGTGGTTTTGTGTTGTATACTGATGCTTCAAGGAGAGGTCTTGGAGCAGTACTTATGCAGCATGGTAAAGTGATAGCTTATGTGTCCAGGCAATGAAGCAGCAGAGGAGAATTACCCCACTCATGATTTGGAGTTAGCAGCAGTTGTATTTGCCTTGAAAATGTGGAGGCATTATCTGTATGGCGAGAGATTTGAGATATTTACAGATCATAAAAGCTTGAAGTATATCTTCTCGTAGAAAGATTTAAATCTTCGCCAGCGCAGATGGATCGAGTATTTGAAAGATTATGATTTCAGTTTGGCTTACCATTCGGGTAAGGCCAATGTTGTAGCAGATGCCTTGAGCAGAAAGGCATATATGAATTTGATGATGATTAAAGAGTGAAAGTTGTATGAAGAAGTAGCGAAGAACTCCTTATATGTGCCCAGTAGTCAGCGACGGGCAGTGTTAGCTGCTAGTGCTGTAGAGCCATCTTTGTATTGGCAGATAGTTGAAGCTCAGAGCAGATGCCGTTTGGCTGAAATTGTAAAAATGGAAGGAGTTACTATTGATGATAATTGTGTAGTCAGGCTCAGGGGCAGGTTGTTTGTTCCTGCAGAGAGAGAGGTGAAGCAGCGAGTATTGGAAGAGGCTCATAAATCTAGGTACACTATTCATCCAGGTAGTACTAAAATGTACCATGATTTGAGAAAGTATTTCTGGTGGCCTCTTATGAAAAAGAAAATAGCAGATTTGTTTCAAGATGTGCTATCTGTCAGCAGATTAAAGCAGAGCATCAGAAACCTGGAGGTCTATTGCAACCGTTACCCATTCCGCAGTGAAGTGGGATGATATTGCTATGGACTTTGTGGCAGGTTTACCAAGGACGAGTTCATGGCATAATGGAATATGGGTATTTGTTGACAGATTGACCAAGGTGTGTAGATTAGTGGCAGTAAGTATGTCTTGGACAGTGGACAGATTGGCAAATATTTATGTTGAAAGAATTGTTCCACTGCATGGTATCCCGAAGACTATTGTATCTGATATAGATCCAAGATTTACTTCTGGTTTTTGGAGAAGTCTGCAAAGAGTAATTGGTTCTGAGTTGAGGTATAGCTCCGCTTATCATCCCCAGACAGATGGTCAGACAGAGAGGACTATCCAGATAATTGAAGATATGTTGCGGGCATGTTGTTTAGTTTGGGGAGGTAGCTGGGAGCATCATTTGGGAATGGTTGAGTTTGCCTACACTAATAGCTATCATACCAGTCTTGGGATGGCACCGTATGAAGCTTATATGGAAGGCTATGTAGAACCCCATTAAACTGGCATGAGGTGGGAGAAAGGCAATTAGTGGGTCCTGAATTGATTCAGCAAACCACTGAAGTAGTAAAGCTTATTAAAGAAAAATTGCAAGCAGCTCAAAGTAGGCAAAAGAGTTATGTAGATGTGCGGAGGAGACCACTTCAATTTGAGGTGGGAGATCTTGTTTTCCTGAGAGTTTCTCCAAGTAAAGGAATCATGAGGTTGGCAAGTCTGGGAAGTTGAGTCCAAGGTATGTAGGACCTTTTCAGGTGATTGAAAGAATTGGGGAAGCAGCTATAGGCTGGATTTGCCAGCAGATTTTGCAGATGTGCATGATATTTTCCATGTCTCCATGTTAAGAAAGTGTATTGAAGATCCAGCTCAAATAATCAGATATCAAGGTGGTGACCTGAGACGGATATGACTATGCTTGAGTATCCGGTGCAGATCACAGATCGAAAGATAAAGAAGCTGAGATATAAAGAAATTGAGCTAGTTAAAGTAAGATGGGAGAATAGGTGGGAGGTGAGGATACCTGGGAGTTAGACGAGGAAGGAAATGGCTAATAGTATCCCTATTTGTTTGAATAAGCTTTTGTATTTCTTTTTAGATGATAGTACTTGTAAAGGTGTGTATGTTTAAGTTGTTTAACTTTGAGTTATGTTTTGAATTTCAAGGTCGAAATTTACTTTTTAGATGATAGTAATGTAACGTCGCGTGCTTTTCGGATCCATGCGGATCATGTGTGTGTTGGTTGTGTGGCCGTTGTGAGGCCAATGTGAGTTGGTTGTGTGGAATGTGTGGTGTGAATGTGTGGATTGAGCAGGTGAAGTGCAGGGTTGGTCCTGAAATGAAATAGGACCTGCTGCTGTTCAGTTGGAGTTGGCGGCCAGGGGTGGCCGTTGACCTGTTGGCGTCCAGGTAAGTGGACGTTGACTGCATGATCTTGGCGGCAGTATCTGTGGACGTTTAGGGTGGCGGTTGCTCTTGGCTGCATAGGGGTTGACGCCAACCTGAGAATTCTGCAGGTTATAGGCTCACCCGAGGGCAGGTTTCCTATCCTGTTCTCAATCCCCCTTGCCCCAGCTTGTTGCCCCAGTGTTCCTAAAGCTTCCAACAGGTACTGAAGGGTGCTTGGAGGATCGTGGAACGCGTGGCGTCGCCGAATTGTGTGAGGAAACGTCGTGACATGGTGCAATTCTCGTGGGAACTCGCGGAAGGTTCGGCGTGAACCGGGAGATTGCGGGAGGTTCTAGCGTGTTCTGAGGTAGGGGACGAACCCGTTTAACTCCATAGAAACATTCAAATACGTAACCACTTGAATCAGTATGATAATGATTTTCGGATTAAGTTGCCCCATATGGGGATAATGGGTGGTTTGAGTGATTTAGTGAACAAAGCATGCTGTGTTGGGTTGTTTGGGTTCATGCATGTTTAAAGAACCGTTTCAGTATATTTTTCTGTAGTTTAAACGGTTGGAAAACCTGTAGAGCCGGATTAGGGTTTCTGCAGGGTTGAGGCCGAAGAACTTGGCGTCAACATCGCTTGTCGCCAAGCTCCTCAGCCAGGATGTAGACGGCCAGATCCCTTGCCGTTGACTTCTTGTAAGCGGCAGTCGATGTTGCCGCCTACTGGTTATGAACAGAAATGACTAAGTTACAGTATTTATCGATAATGCATGTGTGTTGACACATGAGGTGCACTGAGTGCACATGGTTCTCGTGTTTAGCATACAAGGTATGCAATTGGCTACTTACTTCAGTGACTGCACGATGTTTACGGGAGTCAGTCGGGTTCACGTATAGTGGACTGTTGTTACTTGTGGTTTACGTGAGGTTTCACGTGGTTTGTGTGTGACGTGCACGTGGTTTGTGTATGTGGCTAGTAGTACGACGCCTACCGTGGTTACCTCTCCAGTTGGGTGCCCCAGGTTCTTGTGAGCCAGGCTGTTAGCTCGGGGCTTTGTCCCGATACTTGTGTTGTACCGTCGAGGTCTGTGTCGTCTGAACTGGACACCCTCACTCTTGTGTTTGAGTTGCACGTCCGGCTGAGGGAAAGACGACAGTGGGACAGTGACACTTTGTTTGTCTTTAGTCACTTGTAGCACGCTCGTAGTTGGGGTACGGACACCAGTAGACGTACTGGACCCCAGCTAGTCCTTTTCCAGTGCCTCACTCTAGAGAACCCAGGCCAGGGTCTCCTGAGGTGTCAGGCATGGGCCTGTGACCGTGTGGTCCGCAGGTGGTGGTGTTTAGTTGGTCTCCACAGTTACTTGACCTTTTCATGTGGAGCGGCAGCTGGACCTTTCATCCGTGGCTGCGAGACTGAGAGGTAGACCTGTGTTAGCTTGTCCGAGTCAGTTTCTGGTGTCGCGAACCAGTTCACGTGGCTCGTGTTGGCTGCCTCTACTTTAGCTTGTACACCTGTACTGGTTTGCCGTTTAATTATTAAAGTTGTTTCTCGTAGTCGGCAAACAGTGAGTACTTTTACAGCTTTAATATCTTGCTTAGTTGTTCTATAAATTGTTGTTATTGTTTACTGCTTCGTACCTATGGTTTTCGTTTGCTCGGTGTTGGGGGAGTTCCCTACTGAGCCAGTGACTAGAGAGGCTCACCCCTACCCCCACAGGTGAGAGTGAGGAGGACGTCTCACGACCGTCGTCCAGCTCAGGGCCGCACCGTAGCGGTGCAGGGTCAGTACCTCCAACGGTGTAGTTCCAGCTGTGTAGTACTCCAGCAGTGTTGTTTAGTTAGTTGTTTACTTTCTTCAGTTGTACCTCGGGGTATGCCCCAGGCTCTTGTACTTCTTTTTAGTTTTGTGGAATTTGGCTATGTAACTTGTGAATTATATATATAAAATGGTGTGTTCCTTTGTATTTATACGGACTGTGGTTTGGTTTTCCTTGCGAGGCTTCGGCCCGTTCGCGGGAGGCGGACTCGGATCAAGTACGTTACGGTTTAACGGGCTTGGCCGAGGCATTCCGCCACATGAAAGGGTGCAAAAATTCAGATCAGATTTGCACCTGTTGATAGCCAAGAAGGGGCTGTCGACAGGCAGCAATAGATAGAGCTCAGGTTGCTGGTCTGTGTGTATCTTTCGACAGCAACAAGATGGCTGTCGACAGCTACACACAGTCCCAGACATTCTAGAGTTCAGAAAGGCTGGCCTGTCGACAGCTATGAGCTACCTGTCGACAACCGCCAATTTTTCTTGCATAAGGGACTTTGTATTCATGCTAAAAACTCTAACCATGGAACTTATAATCAAGGCATGATTTATATCAAATAGAAGAGTCTAATTGTAGATCTCACAGTGGTTTATAAGCTAAACAAGAGAGATGGAACAAGAGGCTTGCAATTGAACTTGTCTAGCTAGAAGCTAACATAGTATAGTGTTGGAAGTGTGGTTTTGATAGCAATGGTTTATTGGAAGATTCCTACAAGATGGACACTAAAACACAAGGTTTAATGTTCCAATCAAGGTTTGAGGTACAATCATCTAATGGAAAGAAATCACAATTCTAAGATATCGAAATTTTCTAGCAAAACTCTATAACATAAACATGGATCAGTAGTGGAAGAAGAAGTTAGAAACCTACTTGATTGGTAATGGGAGTGAAGAAGCTCCTTGGTAACTACATGATTCCAAATGTAATTGGGAAAATCAAACAAAAGAACTTGAGATTCCAATCTCATATACAAATTTAACCGAGACTGGTTAGCAGGCTCAAAGGCAATCTCGTATGAGGCTAAATTATTCCAACATGAATAGAGAATAGAAGTTCAAGGAAAGGATGAGAACCTACTGAATCTTGAGAAAGAAATAAGGATTCTTCTTCTTCTCGTTGGATTAATATCAGTGCAGAGAAGAACAAAAGAACTGCATAAACCTTTAGCTGGTCGCCAGTTCAAGAGAAGCATAAAGAGATTGTGAAATCTTTAGCAGGATCAGAGACAAGGATTTAAAGAGAAGGAAGAACCCTACTTGACTTCAAGATCAACAAAATCCTTGAATACATCTAATCAAAAATGAAGCAAAGCAAGAAGAACTATACAGGTCATGGCACAACCAGGAGACATGGTTTCTACGAATGAAGAAACCATGAGCATGTACATAGGAAATGAGAAGGATTTGAGGTATGACACATACTTGACTTGAAAGGTAATGCTTCCACTCCGATGGCCACAATTGATGAAAGGAAATGGAACAAGGGTGCAACACAATAGTCCCTTGAATAAGCTCACAACACCTCCGATGGAAGCTATGGAGCAACAGCTCACAGCCAGTCTCCCACGCGAGGGTGCAAGCACAGCTACCACAAGAACAACTCCAGCAAAAATGGCTCCAACGCATACAACCCCAACAACAATTCACCAACACCAGGCTTGTAACCACAGCAACAGCAGGACTAGGAAGAACAAGAGTGTTGGAAATATGCATACAATGGGTGTTGGGAAGCTTATATAAGCTCCCAAGTTCCCTTGCAAACTAGGCACGTTGGCCATGGACGTGTCATGGTGTAAACCCCCTTAAACCATGCGAGGCCACCTATCTCATGCAACACTCTAAGCCTTACACCTAAGGATAAGCGTGTAAGCTTCAATCCCATGAGAAGTGGCTCACTCACCCCCCAAACACGTAGCCAAACTAAATTCCAAAAAATTCACCATCGTAAATAGCCCAATTCGGTTGGCCCAAAGATCCTTATGTAAACATACCCAAATGATGTCCATTTGAGTTGAAATTTCAACCATAGACTAATAGGAAGATTTTACAAATTATAGTGATTTTATTTTAATTTTTAGAATTTATTTTCCACTGGATGAAAAATCGCCCCAAAAATAGTTGCGTTAGCTTAATCTCTAAATCCGTATGACAAAAATTATGAATAATTACAATTTTAATATCTCCATATTTTTCTAAGAATTATGATGTTCTCAGATTTTATTTTCGTTATAGTTTTCCGATGTAGCCTTGTCGGAGCGCGCACCTCTGAGTACGATACTAGAAATAACATTTATTGTCTCTAATAAATTAAGATTAATCACATCCATAATAATAGTTATGTTTAATCATCAAATTATTCACAATTTTCTAGGTAATAAGATTTTTGGGGTGTTACAATAATATGAATTCAACTTTTATAAAGAAATGAACAAACCATACTCAACAGTACGAGCTAAGAAGGGTAACGCCAAACACGAGTCACGAAACTGGTTCGCGACATCAGCTACTGACTCGGACAAACAACACAGGTCCACCTATCAGCCTCACAGCCAAGGACGAAAGGTTCAACTGCCGCTCCACCTCAACAGAGTCAACAAACTATGCGCTCACACAGCTGCAGCTCCATGCCCGACACCTTTAAGGACTTCGGCCCGATCTCCCTAAAGTGAGACACTGGAACAGGACTAGTTGGGGACCAGTACGTCTAGTGGTGTCTGTCCCCCAACCAAGAGTGTGCTACAAGTGACCAAGAACAACCACAACACACGAGTTACTATCCCACTATCATCTTTCCCTCCGCCAGACATACAACTCAAGCTAAGGAGTGAGGGTGTCCAGGAAGACGACACAAACCTCAACAGTACACACACTGTACTGGGACAAACCCTGAGCACTATGTGCTTGGCTCACAGAGAACTTGGGGTACCCGACTCAAGAGGTAACCACAAAAGGCGTCGTATACCCGACCTGCCACGTACACACAAACTATGCAAACTCAGTATTTCCGATCACAACACGTGCCAATGCACCGCATGCAACCCATATTACATAAATTAACAGTCATATAGACCCATAGCTGGAATCAGCTCATGGCATCATGCAGTCAAGTCAGGGGTCAGGTGGCTACCTTCTAAAACGCGACAGACACAGATGTCGCCAATTGAAGGCCAAATCGCGACGGGGGAAACCGCTTAAAAGATTGAATCGCGACCGAACACCTCGGCGCGTTCAAAACAAGACGACTAGTTTCGTTGCTTTTTCAGCCGAGAAACCCCACCCAAAACCCCATTTCCAAAAATCATACAAACCACTCTGTACAACCATAAACATGGATATTTGCATTCAAATAAAAGCCTACACATGCTTGCTACCCAACTTAGCCCATCCCATGCATTAAACATAATAATCAAGATCCATTTAACTCAAAATGGAGAAGAATTCCCCTACCACACGAGGAATATGAAGAATGCATAGAACGGCATTTCCCACGCTCCGAACAACCTCCTCGCGACGGCAACATGCCAATCTGCACGTCGCAAATGCCGAATCTCCCAAAATCCCCACAGAAAGCCCTCCCTCAGCCAAACAATGTTTCCTGCACTGTTTGGCCAAGGTTCGGCCAACACAAACTCACACATGAAATCATGATGGGTCGCACTGTCGCGTTTAAATCGCGACGTGCATGGTCGTCGTAATTCAAACATGACGCCCCTGCATGCGACACGCGACGCGCATGCAGGAAAACGGTGTCTGAATCGCGACGGGGAAGCTGGTCGCAATTTTAAAAATGCGACGCCTGTGTTGGTCACGTTCATGAAAGGCGCACCAGAGGTTGGTTAGGCTCGGATTTCCAGCCCCAACCCCACACAACCTGCTCAAGCAACCAAAAACACACTATTGTGCCATACACTAGCCACCAAACCTATTAACTACAATCCGAAAAGTCACGACGTTACAGTACTATCATCTAAAAAGAAATTTCATCCTTGAAATCCAGAAAAAGCTTTAACATGCAACTTATAATCAATCACACATGATACTATCATCTAAAAAGAATTAAAAGCTTACTCAAACAAGTATGGATACGCTTTGTACATTTCTTTTGCTAACTCCCATGTATCCTCTCCTTCTTGCCGATTCTCCCATCTGATCTTTACCAATTCTATTTCCTTATTTCTCAACTTTTGTGTTCTTAGACCTGTAATTGTACTGGGTACTCTGGCATTGACATGTCCGGTTTTAAATCATCTCGTGCATAGCTAACTATCTGTGATGGATCCCAGATGTATCTTCTCAACATGGAGACATGGAAAACATCATGTGCATCTGTAAAATCTGCTGGGAGATCTATTCTGTATGCCGTTTTCCCAATTCTTTCAAAACTTTTGTAGGGAGCCACGTACCTCGGACTTAACTTACCTTTCTTACTGAACCTTAGAACACCTTTTGTGGGAGAAACTCTAAAAAAGACATAGTCACCAACCTCAAACTGTAGTGGTTTGCGTCTGGTGTCTGCATAGCTCTTCTAGCGACTCTGGGCTATTTGTAACTTTTCCTTTATGAACCTGACCATTTCTGTACATTGCTGAATTAACTGCGGTCCCATAACTTGCCTTTCTCCGACTTCATGCCAATTCAATGGTGTTCTACACAGTCTACCATATAGAGCCTTATATGGTGCCATCTCGATACTCGCATGATAGCTGTTATTGTATGCAAGTTTTACCATTCCGAGATGGTACTCCTAGCTGCCTCCCCATACTAAGAAACAAGCTCACAACATGTCTCCATAGTCTAGATAGTCCTTTCAGTTTGCCCATCTGTCTGAGGATGATACGCTGAGCTGTACCTCAATTCGGTGCCAACTACCCACTGTAGACTCCTCCAGAAACTAGATGTGAGGTCTCTATCAGAAATAATTGTCACTTGAATACCATGCAATGGTACTATCCTGTCCATATATAATCTCGCCAACCTGTCCACTGTCCATGACATGCTCACAGTTAATAATCTCCACCCCTTAGTCAATCTGTCAACAAACACCCAAATGCCATTATGCCCTATTGTCATCCTGGGTAAACCTGCCACAAAGTCCATAGTGATATCATCCCACTTTCATTGCGGGATCAGTAATGGCTGTAGTAATTCTCCTAGTCTTTGGTGTTCCGCCTTCACTTGCTGGCAAATCAAGCATCTTGCAATAAATTCTGTTATTTCTTTCTTCATATGTGGCCACCAAAAGTGCTTCCTCAAATCTTGGTACATTTTAGTGCTGCCCGGATGGATGGTATATCTGGATTTATGTGCCTCTTCTAGTACCTTATGTTTTACTTCTATTTCCGCTGGAACATATAGTCTGCCTCTGAGCCTGACTACACAATCATTATCAATAGTAACACCTTCCATTTTCATGATCTTTGCTAGGTTCTCATATGTCCTTTGAGCTTCCACTATCTGCTCATACACTGATGGTTCAATTGCACTGCTAGCCAACACTACTCGCCACTGACTATTTGGAACAAATAAAGATTTTTTTGCTACTTCCTCATATAGTTTCCATTCTTTAATCAACATTTGATTCAAGACTGCCTTTCTGCTCAATGCATCTGCTACTACATTGGCCTTCCCAGAGTGATAGGCCAAGTTGAAATCATAATCTTTCAGGTATTCCATCCATCTACGCTGCCGAAGATTCAAATCTTTCTGGGAGAAGATGTATTTCAAACTTTTTGTGATATGTAAAAATTTCAAATCTTTCACCATATAGATAATGCCTCCACATTTTCAAAGCAAAGACCACAACTGCCAATTCTAAATCATGAGTTGGGTAGTTCTCTTCTGGTCATTTCAATTTCCTGGACGCATAAGCTATAACCTTACCATGCTGCATTAGTACTGCTCCAAGTCCTCTTCTGGAAGCATCTATGTAGAGTACAAAACCTCCGCTACCTGACGGTAATGCCAATATCGGTGCTGTAGTAAATCTTCTCTTTAATTCCATAAAACTCTTATGATATTCAACTGACTAAACAAATGGGACTCCCTTTTTGGTTAATCTTGTTATTGGTGCTGCAATTTTAGAGAAGTCTTGAATAAAGCGTCTGTAGTACCCTGCCAAACCTAAGAAACTCCTGATTTCAGTAATGGTTCTCAGTTCTTCCCACTTCATGACCACTTCTACCTTAGTTGGATCTACTGCAACACCCTCTATTGAAATCACATGACCCAAAAATTGATTTTTTCCACAACCAGAACTCACACTTACTGAATTTAGCATACAATTAATGTTCTCTCAAAATCTGCAAAATGATTCTCAAATGCACTGCATGCTCTTCTTTGTTGCTGAATATACCAGTATATCATCTATAAAAATCACAATAAACTGATCCAGATATGGATGGAATATTCTATTCATCAAATTTATGAAGGCTGTAGGTATTAGTCAACCCAAAAGCATTACCACAAACTCATAGTGACCATACCTTGTTCTAAAGGCTATCTTGTCAATATCTTCTTCCCCGATCCTCAGCTGATGATATCCAGACCTCAAATCAATCTTGGAGAATACTTAAGCTGACTGTAACTGATCAAATAATTCATATATCCTCGGTAATGGGTACTTATTCTTGATAGTAACTTCATTCAATTTTCGATAATCTATACACATTCTAAACTGCCATCTTTCTTTCTCACAAATAATACCAGAGCTCCCCAAGGTGAGTGACTAGGCCTGAAAAAACCTTTTTCTAACAATTCTACAACTACTTTTTTCAATTCTTTTAACTCTGTCGGTGCCATCCTGTACGGTGCCTTTGAGATCGGCATACAACCTGGTTGTAATTCCACTGTAAAGTCCACTTCTCTGTGCGGGGCTAAACCTGGCAAGTCATCTGAAAATACATCTACAAATTCCCTGACCACTGGAACTGCCTTAACTGAATTGTTGGACTCAACTAAGCTTACTGAAGCTAGATAATCCACACAACCTGCATTTATCAAATTCCTAACCCTAAGTGCAGAAATAATAAACTTAGCAGTATAAAATGGTATACATTAAAGTTCAAACATAGTTCTATTAGGATGACAAAGTTTGACCATTTTCTTTCTGCAATCTACCACTGCCCCATATGCCTCTAACCAATCCATACCCAGAATTATATCATATTCCTTCAACTATAAAACATATAATCTCACAGGCAACTGATTCCCTTGTATCATTATAAGGACCTCATCTATATAACAAGAAGTAAGGATATAACTACTTGAGGGAACCTCTACCATCAACTCACACTGCTTTCTTCCAACAGATGTACCATACTATCCATAAATTCTTCAGAAATAAAAGAGTGCGAAGCACCTGGATCTATTAAAACTCTTGCTAAAAATTAAAAAATGGGTATTATATCTTCAATCAAGTTGGAAGCCTCTGCCTGTGTGGCTGTGCCCAGGTGATAGCCATAACCTGTCCTCGACCTCGCTAGAGAGGTGGTCCTTCGCCTCGCGCCGCTAGTGGCTGTTGGGGCTACTGCTGCTGTATTCCTCTACCATAACCATATTCCCTAGGATAGGGACAATTCTAGATCAAATGCCTTGGCTGATCACAGTTGTAACATCTATAGCTCGGTGGGACCACATGCTGCCTTGTTGTACTCTGTTGTGATTCCTCTACCTCTGGCCTATAGCCTCGCCCTTGCTGGAAAGTCTGCTGGTGGCTTCCCCCTCGTCCTCTGAATATTTTCTTCAACTTTGAACCCAATTTGCTGAACCCTGAAGAGGATGATCCTGCTGGTGCCTTTCCCTTTCTAACTCTTGAGGATTGCTACGGTAACTGGAAACTACTCGACTCCCCCAACTGACGAGTCCGCACAGATCTTTCTAGAATGGCTGCTCGCTGCGCCGCCTCCTCCACAGTCCTACACATAAGAAGAATCACCGCATTCTGCAATTTGACTGCAGTCCTCAGATGAAGTATTCTACCATCATTGCATTATCTGTAACTACATAAGGTGCATATCTAGTTAATGCCATGAACCTCATCTGATATTCCAAGACTGACGAATTTCCCTGTTGCAATGTCCTGAATTGTTCTCTCTTGGCTTGCTGAATTTGCACTAGAAATAATGTATCATTAAATACCTCTAGAAACTCTGGCCAAGTGATGGTGTCCTCCATCATGCCTGCAAATGATGTTTGCATTTTCAGTCTCCATGCACCACTCCTGTGCAAAACCTCGCAACTGGTAAGTAGCCAAAATCACCCTATCCATTGGTGGACATCTCATAGTGACAAAAACTCGCTCTATCTCGTGCACCCAGTGCTCCGCTGTATCTGGGTTGGGACCTCTTGTGTAAGTAGGTGGCTGCAACCTCAAGAATTTCTCCACTTGCATAGTAGGCTCCTCCACTGGACGCATAGGTACTACTGGTGGCACGGGTACCATAGGAGGTACCTCAACTCCTGGTGGTGGTGGGGGTGGTGCTACTAATACTGGCTCTGCCTCTTTAACAACCTGAGGCCCTACTGCTGCTGGCTGGCTAGAACCCTGTTGGTCTAGCCTCGTTCGTATTTCTATTATACTCTCCCATAACCTCTCAATCAGCTGATGTGTTGACTCTTCCGGCTCATCTCCCCCACCTCCCCAATCTCTCCTATCAGCCATCTCAAATCCTGCACAAACAACATTCTAAACCACACAATATACTAACAAATCAATACAAACCAGGGTCAACTACCAGCAGTGGACTAAAGTAGAGATCAATCTATGTAATCTCCCAATTTCTTCATATTTATATAGACCTTGCTCTAATACTAACTGTGATAGTCCTCGTCATTCAAACCCATTAACCTAATAACGAGCTTGACCTGACTCTGCCTCCCGCGAACAAGCCAAACCCTGAGGCATACCTTGGGGCACAACAGAAAGAAAATTACACTGCTGGAGGAGTGGACCCAACTTCGTTGCGATGCGGCTCAGAACTAGAAGATGGATGCGTATCCTCCTGCTCTCCCTCACCTGAAAGGAGTAGGGGTGAGCCTCACAAGTCACTGGATCAGTAGGGAAACTCTCTCAAAAACCGAAACAACACTATACATGTGAGAAGCAAGAGTGAAATATCAACATAACCAAATAATAAACTACCTGAGCATGGATCTACAACTACAGTAAATAAATAAAATTATGCTATCATATGAATTCAACTTTCATAAATAAACGACAAACTATGCTCAGCATTACGAGCTACGAAGGGTAATGCCAAACACGAGTCACGAAGACTGGTTCGCGACACTAGCTACTTACTCGGACAAACAACATAGGTCCACCTCTCAGCCTCGCAACCAAGGACGAAAGGTCCAGCTGCCGCTCCACCTCAACAGAGTCAACAAACTGTGAAGACCAAACAACACCACAACTGTAGCTCACACCACTGTAGCTCCATGCCTGGCACCTTTAAGGACTCTAGCCCGAGCTCCCTAAAATGAGGCACTGGAAATTAGACTAGCTGGGGACCAGTACATCTACTGGTGTCCATCTCCCAACCAAGGGCGCGCTACAAGCAACCAAGAACAACCACAACACATGAGCCACTGTCCCATTGTCATCTTTCCCTCTGCCGGACGTACAACTCAAGCTAAGGAGTGAGGGTGTCCAGGAAGACGACACAGACCTCGACAGTACACACACTGTACCAAGACAAACCCCGAGCACTACGTGCCTGGCTCACAGAGAACCTGGGGTACCCGACTCGAGAGGTAACCACGGAAGGCGTCGTATACCCAACCTGCCATGTACACACAAACCATGCAAACTTGGCATTTCTGATCACAACGCATGCCAATGCACCGCATACAACCCATATTACATAAATTAATAGTTATATAGACCCATAGCTGGAAGCAGCTCATGGCATCATGCAGTCAAGTCAGGGGTCGAGTGGCTGCCCTCTAAAATGCGACGGACACAGATGTCGTCAATTGAATGCCAAATCACGACGGGGGAAACTGTCGCTTAAAAGATTGAATCGCGACCAAACACCTCGTCACGTTCAAATGTGACGACTGGTTCCGTCGCCTTTTCAGCCGAAATACCCCACCCAAAACCCCATTTCTGGAAATCATACAAACCACCCTGTACAACCATAAAACATGGATATTTGCATTCAAATAAAAGCCTACACATGCTTGCTACCCAACTTAGCCCATCCCATGCATTAAACATAATAATCATGATCCATTTAACTCAAAACGGAGAAGAATTCCCGTACCACATGAGGAACATGAAGAATGCGTAGAACGACGTTGCCCTGGAGTTTCCCACACTCCGAAAAACCTCCTCGCGATGGCAACATGCTAATCTGCACGCCGCAAATGCCGAATCTCCCGAAATTCCCACAGCAAGCCCTCCCTCGGCTGAACAATGTTTCCTGCACTATTTGGCCAAGGTTCGGCCAAGATAAACTCACACTTGAAATCGTGATGGGTCGCGCCGTCACGTTTAAATCGTGACGTACATGGTAATCGCAATTCAAACGCGACGCCCTGCATGCGACAAGCAGCGCGCATGCAGACGTGCACCCAGGAAAATAGTGTTTGAATTGCGACGGGGAAGCTGGTCGCAGTTTCAAAAATGCGATGCCTGTGTTGGTCGCGTTCATGAAAGGCGCACCAGATGTTGGTTAGGCTCGGATTCCCGGCCCCCAACCCCACACAACTTGCTCAAGCAACCAAAAACACACTATTGGGCCATACATTGGTTACAATCCAAAAAGTCGTGACGTTATAGCCTTCCCCTATTGTGTTGGTCATTGCCCAAGGTGAACATAATACCCTAGCAGAGAGAGCCCGAATGCAAAGGAGAGGGGGGACCAGATCAAGCGATGGGGAGATGTGGAGGAGAGCCAGGGGAGACAACAAAGACAACACCGTCACCGTCGAAGTGTCGGCCCACTTACAGTTGACAGCAAGGATAGCCTAAGGGGGGGGGGGGTGAATAGGATAATCTGAAAACACAGATAAAAATCACCACTTGAAAACTTTGGTTAGTGAATGTAATCGTGTGCGATAAAGAGTAGCAATGCGGAAGCAATTAAAACACAATCACACACATGAACACAATGATTTATCGTGGTTCGACCCTTCCAAATGGAAATCCTATGTCCAATCCCCAAGCAAATATTGAGATTTCACTAACCAGGGTACAATCCTCCCAAGGATATACAAACCCCCAACTCCCCGCTGGTCCTCTTTCTTTCCGAGTAGGAAGGAAACTCACTTCTGTTCAGGTCAAGAAGCCACCCTCCTGAAACAAACCCCAGTGCGATTCTGCTAGACTTAAACCCCCAACTAGGTCTGCTGACATCAACCCCAGCTAGGTTCTTCCCTCAACTCAATGGGAACACTGTGTACAGTCCCACAACGGGACATAATCCACCAGCACCCTGCTGGCCTTCTCTTCACACAGGAAGAGGAACACTGTATATAGTCCTACAACTAGACACAAGTCTTTCTTAGAAAAGAAAGAACAGACTGAAAGCTATACAAGATAAAGACTAAGGAACTCAAACTCTTAGCTTACAGACTCTCCCCAAGATTTACAATGATGCACAAAGAGAGCGAAGAGAGAAAAGAAGCTTGAATGCTTGAAGACTTAAGATGGTTGCTTATGCGCACACTTCTTCTTGGGATCTAGCTTTTCTCTCTTACTTTGAGTGTGAATGGCGTTGAAGCTTCTCACTGAATGCACACTTTTTCAGAAGGATTTTCAGGAAGGCTCTCGTTCTTCTACTTTAAACACTTCATCCTTTATACAGTAGAAAGATAGATCTGTTGAGATATAGCCATTAGAGTTTCTGGCTCTCTTCTTCTTCTGCTCTCCTTCTGTTGAGTCTAATGAATGTCTTCTTGAGTCTACTGGCTACTTGGAATGGAGGAAGATCTTTCAGCTGATGCATACTTCCAAGAGAGCTAGCAGCAGTTCCAAGATGTTGACTATGAGTAGAATAAACCTGTAGAGATTTAATGCAAAGAAGAAGATGTTAGACTAAAAGGTCTTCTGACAGAAGGCCCATACCTTGCCTTATTTCCATGTTTCCTGCTGACAACATCTCATCTACCCTGAAGGATAGACAATAGAAAAGATCTTTAGTCAGACAGAGAAATAATAAGTTAAAATATAAAGTACATTTGAATTTCATTTGGGCGGCAATGACATTTTGAAACATTTGAAATGTAGAGGCAATCAATATTTATTTAGAGGGAATCGATATTTCAGAGGCAATCGATGTTTCATGAAGATAATCGATGTTTTATAAAGACAATCGATGTTTTAAAGGTATTAACGTGTCAGTCAAAATGAAGCTTCGAATAGACGAATTGTAACTTCGGATATGACAAAGTGAACTTCGGATGAACAGAAATTAACATTGTTGGTCAAAACTGAAACACACAGTCAGTCAAAGTGAACTTTGTATATGGCTTTGGATATGATGAAGTTAGCTTCGTATATAATGAAATGAACTTCGAATATGACGAAGTGAGACTTCGATTGATCAAGATAAAAATAAGCATGATGAAGTGCCAACTTCGGATATGACAAAGTGGACTTTGTATATGACGAAGCTAACTTTGCATATGATGAAGTAAGCTTCGACTGAACATGATAAAAATATGCATGATGAAGTTGAAACTTAGTGTAAATCTGAAGTGATAATGCAAGAATATATTGTATTCATGGGAGAAACATGATATAAAATATATTAATGATATTTTAAGTTAAACATGGGTTTTGTTATCACCAAAATAAAAGGATAAAACATAGGAGTGGTTCAACACGAAGTTCTATGAGTAGCTCTCGGGGTCATAGCCAAAGCGAACATGACAGCCCCCACAGGTGTTGTGCCGCCATTGCGATCGGAACCACCACAACAACTGTTGGAGGCATTGTGGTGTGCCGACAATGGGCATGCACGAGGGGACCTAGGGCATCTCCATTGGCGTCGTGAGTTAGGGCTATCAATGGGCTAGGCTACATCGATAGACTGCGGGCTTGGCCCGATTTTGGGCCGGGCCGCAATACTCTTTTCGGCCCATGGGTTTTTAGTAGGGCCTAAAAATCCAGCCCGACTAGGCCCATGGGCCGGACTTGGGCTTTGAGTTTGGCCCGATGGGCCGGTATGACCCGTTCTCTTTTCTTTTCAAATCTTAAATTTTACTTAGTTAAAATTATGTTAATTTACTTATTTAAAAGTTAAAAACTCTCTTTTCAAACAAATTAAATAAGTAATATCAAAACTCTACTTAATTGAGTGAGATTATACATTTTATATTATTAAATATTTTTTTTATTAATTAATTTTTATATATGTATTCAGGCCGGGCTTTAGTCGGGCTTTACAATTTTGTAAAAATATTAGGCCTGGCCCAGCGCGGCCGGGCTTGGACTTGCATAATGATGAGTCGGGCTTGGGCTGGGCTCATATAAGCCCAGCCCGGGCCCACCCATTGACAACTCTAGCTGAGGGGTTCTTCATTTTTGTAGCTTTTAATATGTGAGGATTTGTGGGATCGGAGGGAAAATGAAAATATTTAAAGAGACTTTATTTGAAACCCAACATTTATGACCTACCTTGGAAAGTTGTGCGCACAAGTGGGGAAATATGATGTGGCCTACTTTTTACGTGACCCAATGAAATTTTACCCAATCATTCCAACCCAGCATTTATACCCTGGCACGTGGGTAGCCAGCATTTCTCTTTGCTATAAAGATGTTTGAAGATGTTTACAGGCATTTAAGGACTTCCTTTTTGCAAGAAGTCTTTAACGAAAAGTTGGAAATTTTTGAACGGAAGCACTAATTATAAGCGAGCTTTATATCCACAAACCCTAACTTCTAGCTGTTGGCCCACTTACGGTTGGCAGCAAGACTAACCTAGAGGGGGGGGGGGGTGAATAGGTATCTAAAAAACTGAAACAAAAATCATCACTTAAAAATCTTTAGTTAGTCCAAATAAGCGTGTGCAAAGAAATTAAAGGCACGAAAGCAAGCACACAAGGAACATAGAAATTTATCCTGGTTCGGCCCTTCCAAATGGAAGTCCTACATCCAGTTTCCAAGCAAACTCTTGGGATTTTACTAACCAAGGGTACAGTCTCCCTTTAGGACATACAACACCCAGCCCCTACTGGTCTTATTCTCTTTCCCGGGCAAGAAGGCAGCCCACTGTTTCACCTCAGCTAGGTGCTTCTTTTACGAGTTTAGAAGCAACTCACTGGTACACACCCCAACAAGTCTTCTCTTCTAATCAAGGGGAACACTTACACAACAAGCCTTCTCTTCCAACAGAAGATGAACACTTCTAAACACAAAAGCAAGGACCTAAAGCCCCTAGATCAAGCTCTAGATAAGCAATGAAATATTTGATCTGAGACTGAGCCTAAGAAGGAAAGAGTTTACAGGACAAGACTCTCCTTAGGCTAAACCCCCAGCTCTCTCTCTCTCTCTCTCTATACAGAGACACATAGAGAGAGAATGAGGAAGAAGGAAGACGGCTTGAATCCTTCAGCTTGAATGGGCTCGAGCTCTCTTCCTTTCTTGCTTGAGTGTGTATGGATTTGGATGCTCACTGGATGTACACTCTTTGAATGATCTTCAAGTTCGCTCTCTTATTTTTCTTCTGCTTTCTCTTCTCCCTTTTATGGAGCAGCTTGACGAGATTCGTTGATAAATGGCCATTGGAGATTCTTGGATCTCTTCTTCATCAACTCTCTTTCTTGAGTCTAACGGCTTCCTTCTTGTGCCTACTGGCTACTTGGAATGGAGGAAGATGTTCTAGCTGGTGCGCTCTTCCAAGGATGCCAGTAGCAGGTCCAAGATGTTGACTGTGTGTAGAGGTAGACCTGCATACATTAAATGTAAGGCAGATGATTAGACTCGTGAAGTCTTTTGTCAGGTGGATCGTACCTCTTTTTGCCTTTTTGTCTGTATTTCCTGCAGATAGTTAGGAATAGAATGTAGGTGCTTTTCTTTTGTTGTAGAAAGGAAGAGATCCTATGAGACAGGCAAAAGATCTTCAATAAGAGAAATAATAAGTTAACCATATGAAGTACATTTGAACTTTCATTTGAGCGCAAAGACATTTGAAACATTGAAATGTAGAGGCAATCAATGTTTCAGATGCAATCATGTTTCATATAGGTAATCGATGTTTGAATATAATCGATGTTTAGGCAATCGATTTCAAGTGAAACGTAATCGATGTTTAAGTGAAATCGATGTTCTAATTGAAATCGTTGTTGAACTGAAATCGATATTTGAATGAAGTCAATGTTTGAGTGAAATCGATGTTCTAAATGAATCGATGTTTGAATGAATCGATGTTTGAGTTGAAATCGATGTTCTAAATGAAATCGATGTTGAACCAAATCGATGTTCGAATGAAGTCGATGTTTAAGTGAAATCGATGTTTTGAATGAAATCGATGTTTTGAATGAATCGATTTTGAATTGAAATCGATGTTTGAATGAAGTCGATGTTTAAGTGAAATTGATGTTTTGAATGAAATCAATGTTCTAAATGAAATCGATGTTGAACCGAAATCGATGTTTGAATGAAGTTGATGTTTAAGTGAAATCGATGTTTGAATGAAGTTGAGGTTTACGTGAATCGATGTTTGAATGAAATAGATGTTCTAATTGAAATCGATGTTTTGAATGGAATCGATGTGGACTTTAAAAATAGTAATCGATGTGGCACTTAGTCAGTAATCGATATGCATTGAATAACAATCGATTTAACTTTTCAGTGCAAATCATGAAAGATAGTGCCATAGTATGTTGTATTTAAGAGGAAAATATAATATTAAATATATTCATGATATTTAAGTTAATCATGAGTTTTGTTATCACCAAAATAAAGATAAAATATAAGAGTGGTTTAACACTAGCTTGATGGGTTCTTTTTAGTTTTTGCCTCATTATGCTGTGCTTTTTCTTCCTTGTGAGTAGAAGAAGAATTATCAATTCTATCGTCCTCAAGGTGCCATCTCCTGCATGTAAAGGGATCGCCAAAGCCATTCTATTCTAGGAAAAGATTATGTACTCTATCATATTAGTACCGTATGAACGATATTGTGAACTCTATCATATTAGTATAACTAAGGCGATATCTTCTTTAAGAAAAGTTTTTATGGGTGACTCGACTAAGTTTTCTAATCTTTTAATTTTTATTCTTTGTTGCATAACAATGCATGCATTTTTATGTCAATCATTTTTTTTCTGGTTAATAATTTAGTGTCTAAGGCCATAGACGAAAAGCCATCCCACCTGAATTCAAATTGGAGATCCCCTCTCTCCAACCTACCTATAAACAGGGGACTTTTAGTCTTTCAATAAATTTTATTTATATATTAATGCGACATGGGTTGCAAAGATGGGACATTTGATATTGTTACACCTTGGAGGTTTAGAAGCGAATACAATATCCCAGTAAATACTAACATGCTGCCTTGGCCGAGGCCAAGATGAGATCTGACTTAGAGTGACTGTGTGGATTTAGCTGCAATTCCATGGAGCCTATAAAATTTGGATATGTGAGTTGCAAGAAGGCATTGAACAGTAGTGACTGGGTTGTGAGACTCTCATCAGTTGCATGGGTCACATCTAGACTTGTATCTATATAGTGTTTTATAATATCTTTTATTTGTGACACGCCCATATAAATGGAAGAAGATCACAACATCGTATCATACCTCATGTGTAACATATGACCACACGCGAGAATAATGAATGGATCCCTCTTCATCATTGTGTGAGTTTATGAATCACATTTGTGTGTGATTCCCAATGTACTCATTGTGACATGCAGCACTGTGTCATGAAAATGAAACTTGATGTCACTACCTTAGTATGTTATTTAGGGTGATGGTAAATACTGTCTAGTAGAATGTTTAGGAAAGTGGTCAAGATAAATTAGATTGGCATAAGTGGAAGACCTCTTACTATCTCACCTTGCTTCCTTGCTCATTTATATCTTGACAGGCTCTGTTGCCTAAGTGGTGATAATAGAGTCATTAGTGCTTAGCATTTGGGTTCGACACTGGTTATTTTGAGAGATCTAGAGTGTTGAATCAGGTAAATATTAAGTGTCTGAGGTACATACTAAGATTAATTGAGTGATCTGTTAGTAAGTTGATGACTTAATAAAACACTTGTTGGTGACTTGATAAATCTCGCAGAGATCGCACATTCCATTTCTGGTATGACGGTTGAGATTGTATGTCATAGAATAAAGGATATGCACTGTCAGTTTTGAATGGGTAAGTGGGAGATGTTGGGTCGCAGTGCCCATTTTGGCTGCCGTTGTGGCAGCTGAGGGGTGCCAATGGCACGTGCATGTGCCCCTGCACGTGCAACCAAGGCCACGCGGCAGTAGGCAGATGCCCTTCTCCCCCTCTATCGAATCTTCTCTCCCTTTCTTGATTTCTCCTTTCTCTGTCTCCCGTTTGCCTCCACAAACCACCTTTTACCACTGCCATTTCATCCCTCTTCTAATCCCTCTGGTATTTCTATAAATAAGGAGCGTTACCATGGATAAAGTGCTTGTTTTTTGAAGAGACAAGATGGGAAGGAAAAATAAAAGAAGAAAGAAGCCAGAAATCATGAGAGATGTGTTGATGTCCGATGGTGCACTTGTGAGTGCGTGGTGGTGCTGTGAGGGAGATCTTGCTGCAGTATTTTTTGTTCCCATGTCACCATTGGTAATGGATGCACGTCACCCTCGTAGGTTTTGAAGTGTGGCGTTAAGTAGACAATTTTAATAGCCTTCTTTTCACCTCCACAAGAAATGTCAGTTTTTGCTTCTACTGTGAGGTAAGTCTTTGTATTTTGCCCTCTGTTATTTTATTCCAAGATCCTCCAACAGATAATAATATTTTTCTCTTCAGTCTCATTGATAGTTCTGTCTACATATTTTTGTAAAATCTAATGTCCAGCCAATGGAAAAGATATATATGATAGTTTTTTTTATATCAAATATGACATATAAATAACGATGTCAAAATTTCAAATGCATGTATGTGAATACAGCGCTTATCAGGGTTATATATGTATTTTTCTCTTTAATAAACAAACCGTGACCCTCTTACGAGGTGAACCGGGAAGACATGGTGACAACTTGTCCGAGTCAGCGAGTCAACGCAGCCGCCGCCGCCGGTGCCCTCACCAACCCAACCCTTCATCCGCCCTCACCCCAAGTTATAGCGGCTTCCCTCCGTTTTCTTCCACAACGAGGACAGAACACCCAGTCCTTCGTACGAAGAAAGAAAGAGAGAACACCAACAGCACTGCAGCAGCAATGGCGGTAGAGGGGAAGAGCAAGGTGCTGGTGATCGGAGGCACGGGTTACATCGGCAGGTTCATGGTGGAGGCAAGCGCCAAGGCCGGCAACCCCACCTTCCTGCTCCTCCGAAAGAGCAGCGCCGAGTCCGCCAACTCCCACAGGGCCAAGCTCCTCCAAGGCTTCAAGGACGCCGGCGTCACCTTCCTCTACGTAAGATCAACCCTCGTCTCGTCTGTCGTATCCGTCTCTTTTTCTATCCTCTCTCTCCCCCTCTCTCCGGCTGTGCTTATCGGTGGCTGATCATGGTGGTGGCCGGTGTCTCCCCGTGGGAATCATGTGGGGGTCGGGGGTGCTTACAGGGTGATCTGTACGACCACAAGAGCCTGGTGAGCGCGGTTAAGCTGGTGGACGTGGTGATCTCCACAATTGGAACGGAAAGCGTGGAGGAGCAGACCAGGATCATCGACGCCATCAAGGAGGCCGGCAATGTCAAGGTAAACCACCAGAACCCTTTTTTGAGGGAACAGGGCTAAGTACGCGAAATCCGGGGTTCCGGCCTTCCCTTCTCCTTTAACGGGGGCTTCGGCTCCGGTCGGAAATGCTTATCGGAACAATGGAACCGACAGAAACATAGATATCTTGATTCCTGTTCTGGTCCTCCGACGTTCGTCCTTTTTTTCTCTTGTCCAATATCGATTACATGATGGCTTGTAATGCCAGATTTCTCGGTTTCTTCCCTGTAGTTATCAGTTTCGATCTCCTCTGTTTTCTCATTCCCAAGAGATTCCCTGATTCTATTTTGTTTAAGCTAACAGAGTTCCTCCGCGAAATCTGATTTCTGCAGCGGTTCTTCCCGTCGGAGTTCGGGAACGACGTGGACCGGGTACACGCAGTGGAGCCAGTCAAGTCGGCCTACGAGGAGAAGGCCAAGATCCGGCGGCTGCTGGAGGCGGAGGGCATCCCCCACACCATCGTCTCCTCCAACTTCTTTGCCGGCTACTTCCTTCCCTCCCTCGCCCAGCCGGGCTTCCTCTCCTCCCCACCCCGCGACAAGGTCATCGTCCTCGGCGACGGCAACCCCAAAGCCGTCTTCGTGAGCGAGGAGGACGTTGGCACGTACACCATCCGGGCGGCGGAGGACCCGCGGACGCTGAACAAGATAGTGTACCTGCGCCCGCCGGCCAACATCCTCTCTTTCAACGAACTGGTTGCGCTGTGGGAGAGGAAGATCGGCAAAACCCTGGAGAAGATCTACGTCCACGAGGAAGCGGTCCTCAAGCAGATCCAAGGCAAGATAAGATGTATAGAAAGAAACATAGATAACTACTGACGACAACCCAACACCCAAAACCCCTGCTTTTGCTCTCTCCCTGTGATCTTCCTTCCTGCTGCTCATGCCTGACGACAATGGATGGGTGTTTGCGTTTTGCCTCTGCAGAATCGCCGTTCCCGGTTGACATCGTGCTGGCAATCTGCCACTGCGCGTTCGTGAAGGGAGATCACACCAACTTCGAGATCGAGCCGTCGTTCGGGGTTGAGGCGTCGGAGCTGTACCAGGACGTCAAATACACCACCGTCAGCGAAATCCTCGACCAGTTCGTCTGATGAGCATGGAGCAGAACGATCCGACGCCAGTTTGTCGACGCGTGTACGGTGACTTCCGAGTGGTCCGTGTGTGGGTCGGTGGGATTGGTGGGGTGGGGGGCGGGGCGGCGGCATGCAGTTCTATACATCCCTGCTTTTGTAAGCTAGTCTGTCTTTTTCCTCCGTATACTTTTCCATAGAAGTTTCCTTGTCTTTTCCGAGAGGAACTTGTCATACTCTATCTAAACATACACACTTCGATATGCTTGTTGTTGCTGCAAAAGTAAGTGGGGTGGGAGTGTGCCTCGAGGGATCGGTCGCGTCGCGTCGTCGTCGGCGAGGTGAGTCCGACCTGCAAAGAACCATCGAGACTCCTCAGTGGTCAGACACTCCGACGATCAATTTAGCAGAAGAGAATTTTGAGCGTAGCGAGTAGTAGTGCTACGAATAGCGTACCTTTTCTATAAGGGATGTCTCCTCCTTTTATAAGGGCATGGTGGTTTGAATCTCCAGTGGTGGGGAGAAGTCGTGTCCTCCTTTCTCGCTTCGAATCTTAGCAGGTGAGGTGGTAGGAGGTAAGTGCGACCATCACGGAGCCCCTCACAGCTGGGATCCTATAATCTTGCCATGGTAAGGGCTTCCCCAAATGATCGTGTGACAGCTGGGGCGTGCGTGGTTGTGATTTTTCGGAATCCATGTTGCTCGATGGGCAAGTCTGACCTGGCGCCAGTTGGATGAGCCCGGATCGCGCGCTTGACCTAATGGGTCTAGGTCAGGGGTGGCTGGTAAATCGAGGACTAGGTCGTCGTCGGACAGATTTTTCGACCCTTGGCGTCGGCGAGCTTGGTCAGTTAGCGACGAACGGTATCACTAGCCCCCCCCCCCGGGTTCTTCTCGAGGCGAGTTCTCGGCTCGAGGGGAAGCCATTTGTCCTATTGTCGACGCGTTCCATCAATCGTCCTTGGAATTTGAACTGGCGCGTGCCGCCTTTCCGGGTTCCGTGTGTACTTCCTTGTGTCAGAGCCGTTTCGGATAGCGTCCCTACCATTATGGGGATCGTGACCTCCTGCCATCATGTCAGTACTGAAGGCGCCGACCGTCGTGTAACCGCCTTGATTCCCTCGCCCACGTTGGCCTCCCTTGATGGCGACCTGCGTTACGAATCCAGGTGGATGGCCTCTGGCTGTTCATATTCCGACGCGTGGCAAAATCGGGGCCGTTACTGGCTTATGGATCGCTCGATTGGGCTGGCCTATAAATAGTCGGGGTCTCTGCCAAACGAGCTGCCTTTATCCCGCGCGCGTATCTCCCGTCCGTCGAGTTGACGTTTCCCCGACGACCCGACGTCTCTTAGCCATTCCCGGGGACTGCTTTCTTGCGCTTGCTTCCTTCTGAGGTAAGCGATGAGTCGCTCTTCTTCCTCCTCCTCGTTCGAGGGTCCTTCGTCGTCCACCTGTTCCCCTAGCAAGTCTGTCAATGAGAATCCTAACCTCTCCGATGATGCTCCTGACCACGCTCCCGAGGACATCGAAACTGAAACCCTTGATACCTTGGTGTCGGGTCCCGTGGAGGACTCTTTTGTCCTTGAAGTCGGCCTTGGCACATATATTCCAAAGGCACCCTCGGCCCATACCTCCGGCGCTCGCCGCCCGGCCGACAACGTGGGCGACGCACGATGTGAAACCTCTTCCGACACTTTTAACTGGATGCGAAAGCACCCTAGGCTCGTTCTACCGACCGATGCCGTTATGTTTGCCAACCGGGTTTTAGGGCTCACCACGTCATGAAGGGGGGATTTTCATCTACTTCGAGGCAGTTCGGGCCGGTTTTTGTTTCCCTTTCCATCTTTTCACCGTTTTCCTCCTCTTGGAGCTCGGGATCGCCCCTTCTCAGTTAACTCCGAACTCCTGGGGAACAATCGTCGGCTTTTTATCCATGTGTGTCTCGGCGGGGGTACCTCCGACCCTGCGCCTTTTCTTTTACTTCTTTTCTGTCAAGCCATTCGGGGATTGGCTTTATTTTGCAGCCAGAAATGGTCGGCATATCCTCAGATGACTTCCTTCCTCTGTCCATGGTTGTAAGAGGACATTTGTTTTCGTTTATTGCCCCTCTGGGTGGCTTTTCCCGACCAAGTGGTCGGACATCGACGTCCGAAGCAAGGCGTTCAGGTCGCCAAGACTTCGCGCATCCGAGCTCTCGGACATCGCATTTTTGAAGGAGGTGGAACCACCTAACCTGATAGAACCCTCCACGAAGCTGTTCGAGCTGATTGACGAGGGTACAAAAGGTTGCCATCCTCACAGCTGTCTCCTCGTCTCACTGCAATCTCGTGGCCTTAACGTCGTCTCTTGTCTCTGCAGCTATGGCCGACAAGGACGTGTTCACTGACCCAGCGCGTAAGGGGACGTCGCTTGCCGAGAAGGCTAAGAACAGAGTTTTCTCGAGGGAGAAGAAGACGGTTTCGCACCCCGAGAAGCACCCTCGCGAAGTCAAAACCGCGCCACCTATGGACTCGTCGGTCACGGCACCCGAACAAAGCTCGGCCTCCATCCCGACAGCGGAGGAAAGGCCAGCGAAGCATCCTCGGCAGCCGACGCCATCCTCGATTCCTGCTCCCTCCGCATCGACCCAGGCCCCCTTGCTGCTGGACCCGGTAGAATGGGGACATCAAGCTCTCCCTGTCGAGCTTAAGGCGGATGCACTGAACCGGCCCGCACGTAGGATCACTCATGACTTCTACTCGGGGCTTCTGAACCAGTTGGCTGCGTTTAAGGCATTCGCGCACCGGGCCAAGGTGAAGAGGTTGTCCTGCGACAAGCGTGTTGCCGAGGCCGAGGAGCTAGTGGCCTCCGAAAAGGCCTGTCGCCTGAAGGTGGAAGAGGAGGCAAAGAGGAGGGAGAGTGACCTTCAGTCGGCCCTCGCATCTAAGAAGGAAGCGCTGCAGGCCATTGAGAAGGCTCTCAAGGCCGTAAAGAAAGCACCATATGACGAGATCGCGGCTCATGAGAAGACGAAGAAGGATTTCTCGCAGCTCATCATCGAGGAACGGGAGAAAGCGATAGAGGAATATCGCGACTCCGACGAACTTCAAGATGAGGTCGCTGGACTTTTCAAGGAAGGCTATAACGTCTGCCTCGACAAGGTGAGGGGGCTGCATCCCGGCCTTGACTTCTCCGGAGCGACTCTTCTGGATGAGGACGACGACGGAGTCGCGGGAAGGGGCGTCGGCGACCACGACAAGGAGGTGGCGGCAGTCGTAGATGAGGCTGTAGGTATTGCAATTGATCGTTCCCTCGACAAGGCTACCGACGATGTGATGGCCAAGGACCCATCGACCTCGAAAATGTAATTTGTATTCTCCGTTTAATGAAATCACATTTTTTTTCTTTTTGCTTTACTTGTGATTCTGCCGACGACTAGTTAGCCCCCCATTGCACTCCATTGTCGTCAACTTAAGAGTGTTGTAACGACTTCTTACAACGGGGAGTGCCGAAGCGACCTCGCATATAAATTGAGTGCTGAAGTGACCTCTATAATCAGAGTGCCGAAGCGACCTCGTACATAACTTAGGAGTGCCGAAGCGACCTCTTTACAATCAGTGCTGAAGCGACCTCGTATATAACTGAGTGCCGAAGCGACCTCGTATGCGACCAGAGTGCCGAAGTGACCTCTACAATCAGAGTGCCGAAGCGACCTCGTATATAACGAGTGCCGAGTCGACCTCGTATACGACAAGAGTGCCGAAGTGACCTCTACAATCAGAGTGCCGAAGCGACCTCGTATATAACTTAGGAGTGCCGAAGCGACCTCTTTACAATCAGAGTGCTGAATCGACCTCGTATATAACTTGAGTGCCGAAGCGACCTCTTTACACGTTAAGGGAAGTATCCTCGGAGATGTTTGGCGTTCCACGTTCTCGGAATGACTGTCCCATTGAGGTCTATCAGCCGATAAGCACCATGGCTGAGGTCTTCTGTGACACGATATGGTCCTTCCCAGTTTGCTGACAGTTTTCCGCTTGCTGACCTTGGATCTGAGACACCAGTTTTCTGAGGACGAGGCTCCCAGCTTCGAAGCGCCGCGGCTTGACCTTCCTGTCAAAATTCTTGTTAACCCTTCATTTATAGACTTCCATTCTTGCCGATGCATTTCCTCGTCTTTCTTCCACCAAATCAAGCTCGGCGCGCAATGCGAGATTATTGCTCTGTTCGTTGAACCCGAGGATTCTCCCTGATGGGATGAGCATCTCTACGGGTGATACCGCCTCCACACCAAACGCAAGCGTGAATGGTGACTCTCGAGTCGCTTCTCTTGGCGTCGTCCTGTATGCCCATAGTACGTGGAGGAGCTGTTTGGCCCAACGACCTTTGTGGCTTTGTAGCCTCTTATTTAGCCCATCCAAGATTGTCTGGTTTGTGACCTCGGCCATCCCATTTGAATGGGGATGGGCAACCGAGAAAAACCTATGCTCAATACCGAGCGCATCACAGTTCCGACGGAACTTGGCGTTGTCGAATTATCGTCCGTTTCGGTGACTATTGTCCAGGAAGGCCGAACTTGCAAACTATGTTCTTCCAAATGAAACCCCAGGCGTTAGCGTTGGTGATCTTCGCCAATGGCTCGGCTTCGACCCACTTAGTAAAATAATCGACTCCGACAATGATAAATTTCCGTAGGCCCGACGCGGGAGGGAATGGTCCAAGGATATCCATTCCCCACTGCACGAACGGCCAAGGGGAAGTTATGCTTGTGAGCTTCGACGGAGGCCGCCGGTCGACCTTGCTGAAGAGTTGGCATTGATGGCAACTCTTCACGTATTTCTCGGCATCTCTAAGCATGGTGGGCTACCAATAACCTTGTTGGGTTATTCTCCACACCAGCGAACGAGGACCTGCATGACAACCGCAAGTACCCTCATGTACCTCCCTGATGATCTCCTCGGCTCGGACATAGTCCACGCATAGAAGGTTCGGGTAGCTGAATCCTTTTCGATACAACTCGTCGCCGACAATAAAAAACCTCGACGCTCGCCTTCTTATCTTCTCGGCGTCTTCTCCATCATCTGGAAGTACCTCATCCCTAATGAAATTCATTAGCGGGGTCATCCACGTCGTCCCGATGTCGACGCTCATCAGCTCCTTGGTTGCTATGGACGGCTCACGAAGCTCCTCTACTAACATCGCCGGCGGGGGCTCAAGCGAGGACGACGCAAATTTGGAGAGAGCGTCGACCTGGGCGTTCTCGGTCCTTGGTATCTTTACTAGCTCGGCAAAATCGAAACACGCCATGAGCCTCTGGACTTCCGTCATATAGGATGCGAGCTTGGTCTCCTTCGTCTCGAACTCCTGCGACACCTGGCTGACGACCAGTTGGGAGTCGCTGTGGATACGGACCTTTTTTGCCCCAAGGGACTTCGCCATCTTCAACCCTGATATTACCGCTTCATATTCGGCCACATTGTTAGAGGCGTCAAAACCGAATGAACTGCGTACCTTACGTTGAGGTCGTCGGGCGAGCGCATGACCACCCTGGCTCCACTTCCTTGTGAATTTGAGGCTCCGTCGACGAAAACTTCCACATTTCGTCGGCCTCTTCTTCTAGAGTTGCTCGGTCAGTTCCTTTAGAAATGAATCCGCAAGGGCCTGGTCTTTGATAGTGACCTGAGGTCTGAATTCGACGTCGAATTCCCCGAGCTCGATAGCCCACTTTGCCAACCTTCCGGAGGACTCGGGCCGTTCGAGAACTTGTCGATTGGAACGTCGGTGAAACGACGATCTTGTGTGACTGGAAGTAAGGGCGTAATCGTCGTGCCGCCGTGATCAGCGTGTACCCGACCTTGTCGAGGTCCGAATATCGCTGCTCGGCTCCTCGCAGCACTTTGCTTGTGTAGTACACCATGGAGGTGGGATCGTTCTTCCTCACGCATGAGCACCGAGCTGATGGAATGGGTTGTCGTAGAGAGGTACAACAATAGTTCTTCACCGGTTTTTGGCTTACTCAACGTTGGCACGTGGGCTAGGTATTTCTTCAACTCGTCGAACGCCTTCTGGCACTCCTCAGTCCACTCGAAGCGGCCCTTCCTCAATGCTTTGAAGAACGGTTTGCATCACTCCGCCGATCTGGACATGAACCTACTAAGAGCAATAACCCGGCCATTAAGTCTTTGTACCTCCTTCACTGTCCTTGGAGCCGTCATGTCGATGATTGCCTGGACCTTGTCGGGGTTGACGTCGATACCCCGATCAGAAACTAGATACCCCAGGAACTTCCCCGCCCGAACGCCAAAGACGTACTTCTCGGGATTCAACTTCATCCCATATTGTCGAAGTACTTCGAAAGCCTCGGCCAGGTCTCGGACGTGGTCCTCGGCTCGTCGGCTTTTCACTAACATGTCGTCGATGTAGATCTCCATCATCTTCCTGATCTGTTTCTCGAACATCATGTTAACGAGCCTCTGATATGTCGCTCCTACATTTTTCAGTCCAAAAGGCATACGAGTGAAGCAGTACAAACCCCTTTCCATGGTGAAAGCCTTCTCTTCCTCGTCTTCTGGAGCCATTCTTATCTGGTGGTACCTAGAGTAGGTGTTGAGGAAGCTTAGGAGCTCGTGTCCGGCCGTGGAATCGACCAACTGATCGATCCGAGGCAGTGGAAAGCTATCCTTCAGACATGGTTTGTTTAGGTCGGTGAAATCTACACACATCCGCCACTTTCCGTTCGCCTTTCACACCAAGACGACGTTGGCGACCCACTCTGGATAGAACGAGTCTCGGACGGTTCCTACACGCAAATACTTGGTTAAGTTGTCGTCTACCGCATCTTGTCGATCAGCCGACAAGGGTCTTTTCTTTTGTCGAATGGGCCAGGCCTTGGGATTTATGTTCAGATGATGCTGGATGATTTTTGGGTCGACTCCCGAGAGATCGTCGTCTGACCAGGCAAATACGTCGCCACTCTGGCCAAGGAAAGTGACGATCCCATCTTCCAGGTTTTTGAGTTCGGTCCTGACGACGAGGACTCCCTTCTCGACCTTTATTTGTTTAGTTTGTTCCACTGGTTCGTGTCTTTCGACATTATCAACATCTGGTACATACTCCGGAATAGTTGGTTCTTTTGCTTTGATGGAGTTTACATAGCATCGGCGCGCCTCGGCTTGGCTCCCGATGACCTCCCCTATCTCGCCAGGAGTTGGGAACTTCAACTTCTGGTGATAGGTCGATGGTACACCCCCTAGCTTTCCGAGCATGCCCCGTTCGAAGATCGCGTTGTAGGCCGACTTTACTTTCACTATGAGGAAGTCGACCTCAACTGTTACATGTCGTGGGTGGGTGCCCAGTGTCACCTTCAGCCTGATGGACCCCTCAGCATTGACGGGTATCCCACTGAACCCAAACAAAGGGGTGGCGACCGGTTTGAGCTCGGTGCTCAGGTTGGTCATCTTAAGGAAACAATCATAAAATAAGACGTCGGGGGCTGCCCCGTTATCTACAAGGATACGATGTATAGTGTATCCATCGACGTCGGCATGGATCACTAGCGCGTCATCGTGGGGGAAGCTCAGTCCGAGGACATCTTCGTCAGAAAACGTGATTACTCCACCGTTGTTTGGTGTTGGTAAGCTTGGCGCTGTGGCTGCCACGGCCAATGCATAAGCTTTCCTCTTTCTCCCGCTGTCGCCACCAGTTGCCGAGCCGCCCGCGAGGACCAGGATGGCTCCTTTTGTTTCAATAGTTTCATGCTCTTTCTCGGGGGAGCGCGCCCGCGCCCTTCCGTCAATGACGTCTTTTCCGATGATTCCATGCCGCAGCATCTCTGCGATCTCCATCTTGAGGCTCCTGCACTGGTCGGTCAGGTGACCGTATTCCTTGTGATAGTCGCAATACAGATTACCCTCGCCCGGTTAGGGGCCTCGCCATTGGCTTGGGTTGACGAAACTCCGGAAGCCTCTTATGATGGGAAGGATTTCAGAGGGCAATCTCCCGAAGCGGGGAAGGTCCCTGACACGCCGGAATTCATCAGAACGACGATCACGATCTGGGTCTTGGCGTCGTTCTGGCTCTCGTCATCTCTCCCTCCGCGACTCTTCTTCCCTCCTCGGCTTCTTGATTTGTTGTTCCTCGCTTGTTTCCCATCTTTCGGATCGCTTGCCGAGCCTTCCCGCAGCGTCGAGCGTCGACTCCAGCCTTACATATTTCTTCATTCGAGAAAGTAGGTCCGAGAGACTTACTGGTGGCTTTTTAGCGATGGAAGCCACGAACGCAGTGTCCGTGCACACTCTCGTCAGGATGTTGACGGCCGTCCTCATATCCAGGTCCACCACTTTCATCACCTCGAGCTGGAATCGCTTGGCATAGTCTCGAAACATCTCACCTTCTTTCTGAGCGACGAGCCACAAGTCGTCAGTGCATATGGAGTGTTGAGCCGTATTGTAAAAATGGTCTAGGAATCGCTATGCCAGGTCGGAGAAGTCGGCGACTGACCGAGCGGGGAGCGCCTTGAACCACTGCAATGCTGCATCGTCCAATGTTGACATAAAAGCGCGACACTTCAAAGCGTCAGTGATATTTACCATTTCCACTTGCCCCTGGAAGTGGTTGAGGTGATGGATAGGGTTGGTCGTTCCATTATAACGTCGGAACTTTGGCAGCTGCAATTTTAGTGGCACCGGTGCTGAGGTGATTTCTTCGACGAATGGCGAGGTGGTGAGGAGTGTCGCCACTGACGGTGCTCGGTTGCCGCACTGCAATGCCTCTATTTTTCTGTTCATCTCCTATAGGTCGTCCTTCCACCGAGGTTCGATCGCCGGCACGCTCGTTGAGATTGGTGTGGATTCCGCAGAGAAATGGTCGACAACGTCAGTTCTGATGGGATTCTCCACAGCAGCCGACGGAGGTTGGGCGATGACCGGCTGGGGTACTGGGGCGCGTGGCGTCAGTTCTGGCAGTTGAACGTTGGCCTGACTCGCCGACAACACCGACTGGTTACGTAGGTTGGTTATATCCTCGCCTTCGCGGATGTCCGCAGCCTGAATCGCTACCCGACCCGAGGCCTCGCTTTTAGCCGGGGACGTCTGTTGATGAAGCTCCAGCCTGGTCAACATGTGCTGGAGATTCATGATTGTTTGCTCCAGCCTGTCAAGGCGTGTCGTCGTCGTGGAATCTTGTTCTCCCCCTGCCCCCCCCGGAAGCGTCTCCGGCTACCTCTTCAATGACGTTGGTGGGGGCGACCTTGTCACCGGATGAGCGAGCGACTGCCTTGCCCTTGGGTGCCATGATGGGAAGGCTTTCTGTCCGAGCCTTCCCACAGACGGTGCCAAATGTTGTTGCAAAAGCAAGTGGGGTCGACCGTAGTCGAGCGGAGTGGGCCCCGAGGGATCGGCCGCGTCGCGTCGTCGTCAGCAAGGTGAGCCCGACCTGCAAAGAACCACAGAGACTCCTCAGTGGTCGGACACTCCGAGGATCAAGTCAGCAGAAGAGGATTTTGAGCGGAGCGAGTAGTAGTGCTACGAATAGCATACCTTTTCTGTAAGGATGTCTCCTCCTTTTATAAGGGCATGGTGGTTTGAATCTCCAGTGGTGGGGTGAAGTCGTGTCCTCCTTTCTCGCTTCGAATCTTAGCAGGTGAGGTGGTAGGAGGTAAGTGCGACCATCACGGAGACCCTCACAGCTGCGATCCTGTAACCTTGCTGTGGTAAGGGCTTCCCTAAATGATCATGTGATAGCTGGGGCGTGCGTGGTTGTGATTTTTCAGAATCCATGTTGCTCGATGGGCAAGTCTGACCTTGCGCCAGTTGGATGAGTCCGGATCGCGCGCCCGACCTAATGGGTCTAGGTCAAAGGTGGCTGGTAAACCGAGGACTAGGTCGTCGTCGGACAGATTTGTCGACCCTTGGCGTCGGCGAGCTTGGTCGGTTAGCGACGAACGATATCACTTGTTATACTATATAAACTTATTCTGAGATGGATTTGTCATATGATTACTGTCCTAAACCCCGGTCTGGTCGCTTAATTGAAGAGAGTTGGAAAAATAGATTGGTGAAAAGGGCATACTTTAGTGTAAAATCAACAGCGACCACTAATTGAGAAATGGGGCCGACCTCCTCCTATCTTTTGGTGGCGCTAAGGGGTGTGTGTTTCTTTGCTAATGAATTTCATGTAAGAAAACCGAAGCAGGGATGTATGCAATAGACAGATAATACGTTTACAGAGATCAGAAATGTTTATCTGGTTGAAGCGCCGGCGTGCCGACTGTCTTTAGAGATATATTGCCGCCCTACGGTGCAGAGGCTCGCTGGAAAAATCCTCCCAAGATTCGACAACCACTTGCGGCGTCCGGAGGTGCACTCCAACGCGGACGTCGCCCATGGAATCAACCTCAGAAAAACCCCAAGACATGCAACAGTGCAGCAGAACAGAGCGGGACGAAGCAGAAAGCAGCAATGCGAATAGAGGAACAACAGCGCGCAGAGAAAAAATAGCGGCGCCTTGAGTTCGCACACAGAGAACAGCCTTCGCCAGAGGAAGAAGAAACGGAGCGGCGCTTCATTTTCCCCCAAAAAACTATCGAACCTGAGGAGACGCACGCCTCGTCACATAAAGAAAGTGGCAAAACCAAGCTGGGCTCGCCAGCGTGAGGCCCACGGGCTGGGGATTTGCACCCCCCGTGCGTGCGATAATCGCGTGCGTCGCGCCCAGTTAAAGGGTTTCCGGCTCAGGCCCCTCGGAACCACCTGGTTTGGGCTCGGCCCACGCATGCGTGTAAGTCCCCTTAACATATCTAAGTATGTAAAAAGGCACCTCATATTTAAGGCCTTCCAACTTTCTTAGATATCCAATATGGGACAAAACTTTACACACACACACAACCAAACAATGAGAAATGCTTGAATTCAAAACAGAAAACCAACAATCCCCCACAAATTCAAATCATTTCGGGCGAAACAAAGCATGTTCTGAGGCTTGTTGTAACGAGCTTTCAGTGAAGATACCTTCCAGTTTGAATCTTCACCTAAGTACACCGATTTCATTCACACAGGTTTGAAGTGAACTAAGTCTTGAACTTAAACCTTTTATATGTGAAAGTCAATTGGCAACAACTCATCACGGGCGACGGTTGAATCCTTCTGGGTTGGTACATTATGGCCATGCCAACCGAATCTTGTTTCATAAGTGATAAGAGAGTTGCCTAAACCCCCCACTGCGGCCACACAGTTACACTTACATAGGTGAGTTCTCCAAGGATGTACTGCAAGCATCCTATCATTAACCTTGAACTCATTAAGAGCCCTAAGCTCATCCTTACTAGCATTCAAGCATCTATCCAGGAAGAAATTATGAGATTAATCTCAATTAATTTATGCTTATGGTTCACCCTTATAGCTTGTTTAACCACATTGAACCTACTTCTTGGATCTCCAATCAGATAGGTTGGGTTGTTGCTATAGATGAAACCAGAATAGGCCTCAGTCCCATTCCCTTACTGGATCTCTTGATTTTCTCAGAATCAAGTCCTTTAGTGAGTGGATCAGCAACATTGTCCTTTTAACTTACAAAATCCAGGACACCACTCCTTGAGACACTAGCTCACGAACATACTTTAATCTTATTTGTACATGTCTCTTTTGTTTCTGGTTATATTTGGAGCTTCTAATCTGAGCTATTGTTGTTTGATTATCACAATTCACTGATATAGGAGGAATTGACTTCATAATCAAGGGAATTTCAGTAAGAAGACCCTTTAGCCAATCAGCTTCAGTTACTGTGGTATCCAAAGCACATAATTCTGCCTCAGATGTAGAACAAGATATAATCGTCTGTTTAACAGACCTCCAAGCAACTGCACCGCCTCCAAGTGTAAAAACATAACCAATAACGCCTTTACACTCAGCAGTGTCAGCAATCCAACTAGCATCACTATATCCCTCCAGGACTGCAGGAAACCTCCCATAGCACAAGCCTAAGGATATAGTCCCTTTCAAATATTTGAGTACTCTATCTAAAGCATCCCAATGTGTTCTGTCTGGACAGCTGGTAAACCTGCTTAATTTTGATACTGCAAAAGAAATATCAGGTCTAGAACAATTTGCTAAAACATTAGGCTACCAATTATTTGTGAATATCGCAATTGAGACACAACCACGCCACTCTTATTCTTAAGGAGAGTCTTTGAAGGATCATAGGGTGTGACAACAGATTTAACTTGACTATAGCCATATTTCTCTAGCACTTTCTCACATAGTGTGCCTGAGAAATTGCTATTCCATCAGTTAAGCGAGTCAACTTCAGCCCCAAAATCACGTCAGCACAACCCATATCCTTCATATCAAACTTACCACTCAGAGAGCCTTTGTCTCAATTATAATAGAAAGGTTAGTTCCAAAAAGCAGAATATCATCTACATATAAACACAAAATAATGCATTCATCACCTTTCATTTTAGCATACACACATTTATCAGAGTCATTAATTTCAAAGCCAAAGATAGCATAGCTCTATCATTTTTTTCATGCCACTGCTTTGGGGCTTTCTTCAACCATAAAGAGACTTGACTAACTTACAGACTTTATTCTCGCTTCCAGAAAGTACATATCCCTCTGGCTGATCCATATATATCTCCTCGTCAAGATCTCCATTAAGGAATGCCGTCTTGACATCCATTTGATGGACCTCGAGATGATATATGGATGCCAGTGCTATCAGCACTCGGATTGTAGTTATTCTGGTAACAGGAGAATAAGTGTCAAAATAGTCAATCCCTTCTTTCTGTTTGAATCCCTTAGCAACTAGGTGGGCTTTGAACTTATCCACTGACCCATCAGGTTTTAATTTTCTCTTAAACACCCACTTACATCCTATGGTGGTGCAACCAGGAGGCAATCTACTAACTCCCAAGTGGCATTAGATATAATAGAGTCCATTCACTCTTAATGGCCTCTTTCTAATGCTTAGCTTCAGGAGAAGCCATAGCATCTCTATATGTCACAGGATCACCTTCTATATTGTAGGTGACATAGTCTTGGCCTAAATCCTTAGACACACGTGCCTCTTGCTCCTTCTCAATTCTGTACACTCACTTGATTCATCTAATCTAGAGTGACTTGAGGAAGGTGCATCCACCAAGGATAATGGGACCTCTACAGAAAGTAGACTCATCTCTAGTTGAAGTAGAAACACTAGAAATAGACTGAGGTATTCTTGTCTTCATAGGAAATATATCCTCAAAGAATGTAGCATCACACGAAGTTCTACAATAGTGTTTGCATCTATTCCAGAAATTTCTGATTTATAATCAGAACCTATATGCAAAACTATTCTGAGCATAACCCAAGAAGATACCATCCACAGTCTTTGGACCAAGTTTTCTCCTTTTGTGTTCAGGTACTAGTACCTTTGCAAGGCACCCCCACACTTTAAGGTATTTCAAACTTGTCCTCCGACCCTTCCAAAGTTCATATGGGCTTTTATCCCTTGACTTCATTGGTACTCTATTTAACACATGACATGCAGTATATAGAGCCTCTCCCCACATGAAGTTGGATAACCCAGAACTGCCTAACATGGAATTAATCATATCTTGAAGGGTTCGGTTCTTACGTTCTGCTACACCATTAGATTGAGGACTATATGGAGCAGTGACCTCATGAATTATACCTGAATCTTGACAAATTTTTTGAAACAAATTCGAGGTAAACTCTGCACCCCTATCAGACCTTAACCTCTTAATGGATTTATTTGTTTGATTTTCAGCTTCAGATTTAAAAAGCACAAATTTGTCTAAAGCTTCATCCTTAGTTTTCAGCAAATAAACATAACAATAACGAGAACAATCATCAATAAAAGTAATAAAATATCTCTTATGATCTCTCGTTATAACACTATTAAACTCACAACAATCAGTATGAATCAAATCTAAAATATCAGAATTTCTATCAACTGATTTGAAAGGTTTATAGGGCTGTTTATATTGCACACATATTTCACAATTTTTCTTGGAACTTGTAGCATACTTAGGAATCATGTCAAGGTTCATCATCCTTTTCACAGTATTAAAATTAACATGTCCTAATCTATCATGCCACACATCATAAGATTCAACATTATAGGAACAAGCAACATCAAAACTATCATTGGATTTATTTGAAGAAACACATTCCGCATTGAGTTTAAATAACCCTTCATGAAGATAACCTTTTCCAATAAAAGTTCCTGTGGTGGCCAAATCTGGCCACCTAGGCCATGATGGCCCACTACGGCCCTCGCGTGTCCTGTCAGCTGACGTGGCCCCATCCCAATGGGCCACGTCCCTTCCAAGACGATGTGAAGATCTCCAAGATACTGCCACCTTGATCGGATGCTGTTAAGCCTCGTGGCGGCATGACCCCGAGCAGGTCATCTGTCCTTCCGCGACCGAACAACCGCGGAAGGCTTCCGAACAGGAACAGTACCCCTGCTGCGCGAAGAACCCTCAATATCACCGAACAGCATGTTCGACCCCCATGGTGGGCCACCTGCTCAGAAGCGTGTCCAAAGGTTGCCGAGCAGGCTCTCTGGCTTACGGAGAAGCGTCGTAACCGTCCCAGGCCACGTCCTCCATCATCAAGAGGCACGAATTGCCTGGCAGCCAACGGGCACCTGAGCGCATAACTCCTCCCGTTATGCGCGCCCATCATGGCGCCTTTTCAGCACGTTTTACCAATGTTACGCACGTTGGCCCTGGCAACCGATGCCTATAAAAATACAGGTACAGTACCATGCAACGGTACGTTCTCTTCCTCACGCAACACATTCTCGCATTCCGAAACCCCCTGCCTCTCAAGCTCTCCACTGACTTAGGCATCGGAGGTTTCCCCCCGTCTTCACCGGGCCCCCTGATCCTCTTCTGGTTTGCAGGCGCTCATCTTCACCAGCGATCGTCTTCCCTACTCTCTCTAGTGGAGGCCCGTTTGGCTCAGGCCCAAACAGGATTACACCACCACATTTGGCGCCGTCTGTGGGAACGATGCTTGCCATGGCTTGAGGACGATCCTCATACCAGAACGTAGAAGCAAGACGACGAGATCCCGCCGTCGCGAGGGGACTCCCGTCGCCGATCCCCCCTGGTGACGTCGCCATCGCCCCCGTTGGCGCAAATCACGACGTCCCAGCGCCAACGACTCCGCACCTGCAACTGCCCTCGAAGTAGCGGAGCTTCGGGGCAAATGCAGCAGTTGACGGGCATCTGCCTCACCCTGCAGGCCCAGTTGGCGGGGGCAACGGCTCCGGCGGTTTCCCTACCACGCGAGCGGCAGGCGGAATCGTCGCATCGCCGCTCCCGCGTCCCCCCGGCGCCTCAGGAGCAGCAGGCGAAGTCACCGCGCCGGTCTCACCGGGCCCCGTCGGAGGAGCGGCACCAGAGCGCCGCGGGCGCTTGCCCCGACGCTCTATCATCTCCCCCCGTCCACCACGATCAGTCGTGGGAGCAACTCCCACGCTCTGGACGAGGGGGCCCCGCCAACTCCGAGCAGGAGCTCGCTAGGCGCCTAAGGCGTGTGGTCGACCTCGAGCGCCGCATGGACGCGATGGTTCAGCGTGCGGAGGGGAAGGCTCCAGCGGAGGATGACTTGGACTTCCGCTCCCCATTCAGTAGGAGATCCTGGAGGCCCAGGTCTCCTCCAAGCTCCCTCTACCCACCATCGCGCCCTACGACGGCACAACCGACCCGGCCGACCACATTCACGGCTTCGAGTCGCACATGGTGTTCCACGGAACATCAGACACGGCTAAGTGCAGGGCTTTCCCTGCAACGCTCAAGGAGACCGCTAGGGCCTGGTTTGAAACCCTCCCTGCGGGCTCTGTCACCTCCTTCCGCCAATTGAAGAAGTCCTTCAGGGACAACTTCCTTGGCGGAAGGTCGCAGCCGCGAACGGCGGCTTCTCTTCTGGCTGTGCGCCAGAAGAAAAGCGAGGCACTCTGGGACTTCGTCAAGAGGTTCCGAACAGAGGCGCTTCGCATCTCGCGCCTGGACGTCCCTCTGGCAACCAGTGCCCTCATCCAGGGCACTCGTGACGGTTTCTTGCAGAGGACCCTCGGCGTCCAGCAGCCCACCACTCTCGCCGAACTACTCTCCATCGCACAGCGCCACGCAGCTTGCGAGGAGAGCCTGGCGGCGAGCAGGGCCGAGCAGGGGGAGCAGTCGGACAAGAAGCGGCCTTCCGACAACGGTTCCGACCGAGATCAGAAGAAGGGACGGCGCAATGGCGATTCTCCGCGCCGTCCGCGCCCCTTCACCAACTACACCCCCCTCACCGTGGCACCCGAACAGATCCTGGCAGAGATCAGGAATGAAGCGTTTGTTCGGTGGCCACAAAGAATGCGCTCCGACCCCCGGAAGCGCGATCAAAATAATACTGTCGCTTTCATCACGACCACGGCCACGACACCTCCGAGTGCCGCCAGCTTAAGGACGAAATTGAAGACCTTATCAAGCGCGGCTATCTTGGACGGTTCGTGCGCCGGAACGAAGAGCGCCCCCGACGCCGAGACCGCACTCCCGAGCAGCCGATCACAACGAGCAATGGGCAGAAGATCAACGTGATCGCGGAGGCTTCGGCGCGGGCGGAGAAAGCACTTGAAGCCGACGCGATTACGCAAGGCGAGTGCATGTCGTAGACAGGCCTTCGCTGTTCGGTCGGCCCCATATCCTGCCAGTCCTGCACACGCACCGCCCGAGGAGGCTATAACCTTTTCGGACGAAGATCTTGTAGGGGTTACGACCCCACACACTGATGCGTTGTCATATCGGCCACCATCAACCACTGTAATGTGCCGAATTCTGGTAGATAATGGAAGCGCCCCCGATGTCTTGGCTTACGACTGTTTATCCTCATGGGTCTGCGAGCCGATCAACTCACCCCTGTAAATTCGCCATTGTTTGGCTTTTCGGGAGTTTCGGTCCGGCCCATGGGAAGGATTCGCCTTCCGATCACCTTGGGGACGGCCCCAAGGATCGTGACCAAGATCGTTGACTTCCTGGTCATCATCACATGCCTGGATACAATGCTATCCTTGGCAGAGGTCTGATCGGGCGAATCAAAGCAGTACCTTCGTCGCTCCATCAGAAGATGAAGTTTCCTACTCCGAGCGGAGTTGGCGAAGTGCTCGGGGTGTCAGCGCGAGTCTCGTCGTTGCTATGTCCTCTCCTTAAGGGACAAGCAACCACTCGCTGATCCGCCGCCTCCGGCTTCCGATCAGCCTTCAACCAGCTGAGGGACGCCTGCTGAAGACCTAATCCCCATTCGTGGGACGACGACCCGAACACGTCTTGTACATTGGCGCCTTGTTGACAGAGGCCGAGCAGCAACGCTACACAGCCTTCCTGCTGGCCAATTTGGACGTGTTCGCTTGGTCTGATGAGGGCTTCCAGGCATTCCCCCGGAAGTCATGGTGCATCGCCTCTGGCTGGATCCCCGGATCCCGCCAGTTCAGCAAAGGAGGCGACCCGTGAACCGAGAATGGCAGACCGTGATTCAGGATCACGTGGTCAAAGCCGAGCTGTTGGGCTCCTCCGAGAAGCCCAATATCCAAGATGGATCCCCAACGTGGTCCTCGTACGCAAGACCAACGGCAAGTGGCGTGTGTGCGTGGATTACAAAGATCTCAATAAGGCAACGCTCAAGGACACTTCCTCTGCCGCGCATTGATCAGCTGGTGGACGCTACTTCCGGGCACGAGCTTCTCAGCTTTTGGATGCCTACTCTGGTTACCACCAGATCAGCATGCATCCCCTGGATCAAGACGCCACGACGTTCGTTACAGACCTAGGCTTATACTGTTTCACCAGAATGCCTTTTGGTCTGAAGAATGCAGCGCGACTTACCAGCGGCTGGTCAACAAGATGTTCGAGCAGCAGATCGGGCGCAACATGGAGGTCTATGTTGATGACATGCTGGTCAAGACACTTCTGAGTAATGACCACATTGCCGACCTCCAGGAAACCTTTGCAACTCTGCGAAGGTATATATGAAGCTCAATCCTGCCAAGTGCGCGTTTGGTGTTCGGTCGTCGGGTAAGTTCCTCGGTTTCCTCGTGTCAAACAGAGGAATAGAGGCGAACCCGGAAAAAATACAAGCCGTGCTTGAGATGAGCAGTCCAAAGACAGTGCGCGACGTCCAGCGCTTGACGGGGCGTCTCGCGGCACTGAATCGGTTCATGTCCCGAGCAGCAGAAAGGAGTTTTAACTTCTTCAAGTTGCTCCGAGGCCCTAAAAGCTCCTCGAAGCAAAGGGGGCAAGTACGGTGGACTGATGAGTGTGAGGCTGCCTTCACCGAACTGAAGGCATATTTGGCCGCCCCTCCTATTCTCTCAAAGCCTGTGCTCGGAGAACCCCTGTTCGTGTACCTTTCAGTCACCGAACACTCCATCAGTGCAGTCTTAATCAGAGAAGTTGGAGAGGCGCAGCACCCTGTATACTATATCAGCAGGGTCCTCCAAGAAGCTGAAAGGAGGTACCCCAGAGTGGAAAAACTCGCCCTTGCTCTCGTCACGGTTGCACGGAAGCTCAGGCCCTATTTTTCAGGCCCATTCCGTTACAGTTCTAACCGATCAGCCGCTGAAATCCATCCTTCAGCGGCCGGAGGCTTCCGGCCGGTTGGTTAAGTGGGCGATAGAGCTCGGTGAGTTTCGACATTAGCTTCCGACCAAGGACGACGATCAAAGCACAGGCCTTAGCAGACTTCGTGGTAGAATGTACCCTTCCGGCCGAGCAGGATCCACCGTTGGCAGACGAGCCCCCATGGGAGCTTTATGTTGACGGATCCTCTTGTGTCACCGGAAGCGGGGCAGGTTTGGTCCTCACCTCCCCAGAGGGGTTAGAGTTCCATACACCCTCCGTTTCCGCTTTCCAGCCTCCAACAACGTCGCCGAATACGAAGCTTTGCTGTCCGGTATCCGCATGGCTAGGCACCTCGGGGCGTTCGGCTTAGAGTCTTTAGTGACTCCCAGCTGGTTGCCAGCCAGGTGAGTGGACAGTTGGAGCAAGGGAACCTCGCATGGCTCAATACCTCCAACAGGTCAAGATCCAGACAGAGGGCCTCGTATACTTCGAAGTTATACATGTTCCACGGGAGCAGAACGCGCGAGCTGATGCACTGGCCAAATTGGCATCTTTAGGCGACGTCACCCCTCTCGCTCTGTGTTCATTGAAGAGCTCGTCTTACCGAGCACGGAGGCTGAAGTAGCTGCCATAGAATGGGCCCACCAACTCCGAGTTGGGTGGACCCTCTCTTAGCGTACTTACTCCGGGGCGAGCTGCCGCCCGAACAGGGCGAAGCTCGGAAAGTCAGAATGCGCGCTCAACACTTCACCCTCGTAGAAGGCAAACTGTACCGACGGTCCCTTGCTAGACCTCTTTTGCGTTGCCTCAATCCTGAGGAGGCCCTCGCGGCCACAGAAGAAGTTCACGAGGGTTGTGCGGAAGCCACCTGGGGGCAGAACGCTAGCGCGCAGCATCATCCGAGCAGGGTTCTGGTGGCCTTCTTTCAGAAGGATTGCATGTCCTTTGTCAGGAATGTCCAGAATGCCAAAGTTTGGAGAACTCATTAAGCAGCCTGCTGAACAGCTTCACAGCCTGTTCGAGCCGCGCCCTTTCGCCAGGTGGGGATTGATATCTTGGGTCCCTTTCTAGAGGCCCAGGGGCGGAAGAAGTTTCCCTTCGTGGCCATCGACTACTTCACCAAGTGGATCGAGGCCGAACCTGTTGCCACAATCACCGAACAAGCCGCATGGAAGTTCGTATGGAAGAACCTTCTCTGCAGGTTTGACGTCCCAAGGTGATTACGTCTGACAACAGGAAACAGTTCGACAGCACCTTCTTCAAGCAGAAGTGCGCCGAACTCGGGATCTACAACCACTTCACCTCCGTGGCTCATCCCCAGGCAAACGGTTGGTCGAAAACGCCAACCGAACACTGCTGCATGGGATCCGCACAAGAGTAGAGGCTGCAGGTGGATCATGGATCGATGAGCTCCCAAACGTCCTTTGGTGTCACCGAACAATTGCTCGGGTAGCCACAGGGGAACACCTTTCCACCTGGCCTACGGATCGGAAGCAGTTGTACCTCTGGAAGTAGCCCTTCCACTATCCGAAACAACCCACTTCGATGAAGCCGCCAATAACCGAGCTCTTCGAGAGAACTTGGACATGCTGGGCGAATGACAGAGAGACGCCAGCATTCACCTCGTTTCTTATCAGCAGCGACTCGCACATATTATAATGCGTGAGTTCGGGAAAGGCGGTTCAATGTGGGGGATTTGGTTCTACGCCGCTGCTCGGCTTCGGATCCCCGAAGAGCAGTTGGCAAGCTTGCCGTTAAATGGGAAGGACCTTATCAGGTCACCCATGTCCTTGGGAAGGCTCATATAGGCTAACTACTCCTAGTGGCGAAGCCATACCAAGGACTTGGCATGTCTCTAACCTTAAGGCTTATTATTTAAAAAGCCTTCTCTTTTCAGCATCCTACCTCTCTTCTCCAACTCCTGTTGCTACATTCCAATCGAGTAGGAATAATCATAAAGGGAAGAAGATAGAGAAGTGAAGCTACAAAACCATTTTATGAAACAGAAGACTTCATTCACAAAATTTCTTTTTTTTACAAGTAAGCCCTTTTCGGCCGCGGTTACAAAAAGAGAGTACAAGAAGAACAAGGAGCATAAAGATCAAGGGGCCTGCTGGAAGGACCGGCGTCGTCATCCGAAGGGGCATCCGCCCAGACTGGAATTATGCGAACCGCACACCATCCAGACGAGTGTCCTGAGTACGACGCCGGCACTCCCGAACAGCAGCCTCGAAGGCTTCCCGGCGCAGTCAACCCAGGAAAGCCGTTCTCCGAGGTCCTTCCCAGCATTGAGACCCACCCTGTAGCAGCGGGCTCCATATTGCTCCCGGTCCTCCTTATATTCTGGACCGGCCCTGTACTCAGCAACCGCGGCGGGCCCCAGCATCTACTACTACCTTGGCCAGGGCGTCTTTTTCGGCCCGCGCCAAGGTAGCGTCCAGCTTCGAAGCTTGGAGGGCAGCTTTGAGATCCTTGACCTCCTCCTCCAGCGCTGCTTTGCGAGCCTTATGCCTCGCGGTGAGGTCCTCGCAGAAAGCTGTCTGCGCCTCTTGGAGGTATTTTTGTCTCTGGCCCCGAACAGCCAGAACCTTCAGGATGCCCAGCGACTTGGACATTCCATCCGCGAGCGCTTCAATGTCAACATCGCTCAAGCCATCTCCCCCCTGAACCTCTAGGAGGTAACCTTCCGCTGACCTCTCCGGGGTCTGATCGGTAGGAAGGTCTAGGCACCTCGCCAGCTGGTCAAGGTAAGAAGCAGTAGGGCTCGGGGGCAGCTCCCTGGGCGCGCTCTCCATGCGACGAAGGGTCGCCTCCAGAGCCGCCACCGAAGGGTCTGCAGGAAGCTTCTTCTGCTGCAGCACCTCGCTAAGGGGTCTCCGGTCGTCTTCGGACTCTTCAGCCCGGACACCCGTCCCCAGCACCCCAACATCCGCCCCAGAATCCTCGACTACCTTGGAGATTGCATTTACAATACACCACCTCGGAGGGGGGCATGGGGGGCAGGACACCCCCAAAGGTAGCAGCAACCTCTTCGGACGTCCCCGTCGTCCCAGCCACCTTTCAGTGGCCCCTGCAGCAGGAACCACTTCCTGGCCTTCTAACGGAGCTGCGTTGGGCGCCGGAGCTATTGCGCTACTAGCTGCCTCTTAGATAGGGGCGAAAAGGGCCATTGCATCAACACCTCCCTCCCGCCGAGCAGGAGACGCCGCGACCTCTCCTCCTCCTAGGATACCTCCGCGGTGTTGCTGGGAGCGCAGTGCTCGGCACCTCCGACGTTGGAGGCACCGGAGGGCTCTCTATCTCTCGCGCAGGAGGAGCCCCCGCCTCTCCTCCAGCAGGCTCTCGGACCCCTCGCTTACAAAAATGACCCCAGCTCGGTCGCCATTTTCTGTGCGACCTCGGGGCGAGTCATGGAGGCCATCCGTGGCACTCCCAGATCGGCCGATTGCACGGCCCTACTTCCTCTACGCAGCAGCAACTGCGTTTCCCCTTCTTCTTCAGTCCCCTCCTCGTCACGCGGAGGGGTAGCGGGGACGGTCTTCTTCTTCTTCTGGGCATGGAGTTCTTCTTCCTCCTTAGCACTCTCATCGAACAAACTGGCCTCTTCTTGGCAGAAGCAGAAGGACGGCTCGTTCTGTCACCCTTCGCTGGTGAGGCTCGAGCACCAACTGTAACCACCTCTTTGGTGGCCTTCTTCTTCAAACGAATCTTTTCAGGCCCCTTTTCAGGAGCCCGCGCCTTGGCTGGGCGCCCCCCAGTTGGCGAGGGGGCAACAAGCGCCGTTGTCACCGCGGCACCAACCCTCACTGCAGAGGGAACCCGAGCAACGGCGGCAGCATCATCATCTTCGAACACCATGTGCGCCAAGATAGGGATCTGTTCGGCGAAATCCTCATTCGCCTCTTGATCCCTTCCGGCCTCCAGCTCTGAAACAAGAAGAAGAAAAGTTAGTATGAGGTCACCAAACCTAAGAGTAACAACCAGAGATAGTATACTTACTCCATGGTTTGCTGAGCCCGTACTTAACGAGCTTGAACTCGGTCACATATCCTTCTCCGTTCCGAACACCTGCTCGGAGAAGTTTTGTCCGACGCCCTCGCCTCATCTTGGATTAGCTTCGAAAGCTGTCTTTTCACGCAGGACGAATGACAGTGGGGATCCCCACTCAGCGCCGCTCCGGTGGCGCACGAAAAATAACCTATCCATCCAACCTTTGTTGTTGGAGTACTTGTTGGACAGACTGATATGCATCCGGTCTGTTCGTTGCTTGGCGTAGTAGATGTCTTCCCGACGCCCGCGAAGCAGACAACTTGAAGTGAGCTCGGAAAACGTCCGCCGAGCCTCGGATCTCTTTGAGCTTGCAGATAACACCGAAGATACAGATGTATCTCCAGGTGTTGGGCGTCAGTTGTATCGGCGAAACGCCCAAATGTTCAGGAGCGCCTTCGCCACCTCCGGCAACGACAGCCGGAAGCCTGCCTCCAGGTGGTCCACGGAGAGGAGCAACAGCCTGGTTTGTTCACCAGATCGAGTCACTTTCCTTGGCGTCGATGATTTCGTACTCATCCCCGATCCGAAGCGCTCGCGAGCCCGCTGAAGTGGCGGCACCGTGGTCCGCTCGACGCCGCCGCGACTGCCACTCCGCTCGCATCCGGCAGCGGCCTTCCCTCTGCTCGCCATCGTTGAAAAGATCGCAGGAAGCGGTGACGGCGCAAGGGGGCGAAGGAGGAAGATGGAAAGAAGGAAGGCAAGGAAACACGAGAGGTGCAAGGTTGGAGGGTTTCTGAGAGCGTAGCTCCCGCCTTCGCCCCTTCTCCTCCTTATAAGGAAGGGAAGGGCGCGAAATTTGAGGCGGGCCCCGAACGCCACTCCCCTCCAGTTTTGAAAATTCCCCCTCTGGTACAGCGCTGACGGCCGTTTGAGCACCCCGACGACGCTTCGGGCTCGACACGGATTTGCACCCCCTCATGATGGGTTAGCCGTTTGACAGGCTCCAAACGACGGCACCCCGCAGCGGGTCATCGCATTAATGCAGAAGTGACGCCCTCGAAGCGCTCATCTCACCGAGCCACTCGAGAGCGTGGGGGCAAGTGTGGTGGCCAAATCTGGCCACCTAGGCCATGATGGCCCACTACGGCCCTCGCGTGTCCTGTCAGCTGACGTGGCCCCATCCCAACGGGCCACGTCCCTTCCAGACGATGTGAAGATCTCCAAGATACCGCCACCTTGATCGGATGCTGTTAAGCCTCGTGGCGGCATGACCCCGAGCAGGTCATCTGTCCTTCCACGACCGAACAACCGCGGAAGGCTTCCGAACAGGAACAGTACTCTCTGGGCGCGGAAGAACCCTCAATATCACCGAACAGCATGTTCGACCCCCCATGTGGCCACCTGCTCGGAAGGCGTGTCCAAGGGTGCCGAGCAGGCTCTCTGGCTTACGGAGCGGTCGTAACATCCCAGGCCACGTCCTCCATCTCAAGAGGCACGAACTGCCTGGCAGCCCAACGGGCACCTGAGCGCATACTCCTCCCGTTATGCACGCCCATCATGGCGCCTTTTCAGCACGCTTTAACCAACGTTACGCACGTTGGCCCTGGCACCGACGCCTATAAAAATACAGGTACAGTACCATGCAACGGTACGTTCTCTTCCTCACGCGAACACATTCTCGCATTCCGAAACCCCTTGCCTCTCAAGCTCTCCACTGACTTAGGCATCGGAGGGTTTCCCCGGTCTTCACCGGGCCCCCTGATCCTCTTCTGTTTGCAGGCGCTCGTCCTCACCAGCGATCGTCTTCCCTACTCTCTCTAGTGGAGGCCCGTTTGGCTCAGGCCCAAACAGGATTACACCACCACAGTTCCTAAATGTAACAGTACAACTTTATTACATTTAAATATCAACTCATAACCAGCACGAACTAACTTAGAACCGCTAATCAGATTCCGTCGGCCACTGGAACATGATGCACCTCATGTAGTGACAGGACCTTTCCTGAGGTAAACCTCAGATCAACACGTCCCAAACACCCTGGCTGCAGAATGGTTCCCCATAGTCATGGAAGCACCTTCAATTACCTGATAAGTAAGGAAGGCAGAGCGATCAGCACAACAATGCACATTTGCACCTGTATCAACTAACCATTCATTGGGTTGATAAATCAAATTTAGTTCGGGGTTAAAGGAAACAAACCCATCGCTGGTGCTGGGCACTAGCAGTCACAACATTGACTTGTGCCTTGGTGTTGGGCACATTGCCTTGATTCTTCTTCTTGTCCTTTCGCTCAGGACAGAACTTGGCAAAATGTCCAACTTGTCCACAAGCCCAGCACGGCTTAGTTCCATCCTTCTTTTGAATCTTCGGTTTGGGTTTCATTTTGTTCTTCATTTTTTGATTTTTGAATTTCTTCTTTTCAGAAGAGGTTACCACCACATTCGCCTTTGGAGTAAAATCCACTGGCATTCCCTTATCATCATCTTTGGTTGCTTCCGATGTTCTTCTTCGATATTTAGGGCAATCATCAAATCTTCTAGGAGATTTTACCTCTCCTATGTTTAAGTGTCATGCCAAAATCTTCCAACTCGGAGGCAACTTCTCGATGATAGATAAACCTGAAGTTTCTCGGAAATGGCATATCTCCCTCAGCAAGACCATGAAGCAGAATCTGGAATTCATGGTTTGCTCACCCACAGATTTTCCCTCAACCATCTTAAAGTTTAAGACTTCCCCACAGTGTACTTCTCTAAATCAGAATCCTCAGAGTTGTATTTTTTATCCCATGATTTCCACAACTCTTTGCAGAAGTTGTGGAGCAGTACACATCAAATAGTGTGCCTGAGAGGGTAGACAAGATTCTCCCATAGCAGATAATCCTTCTGTTTAAAACTCTCTATGGCAGCACTATAGGCAGGTTCCTCTTCATTAGGTGAAGGAAGATCTAATTCTATAACGGAGAAAAGCCCTAGCGTAGTAAGCCAAACTTCATCCGTTGTGCCAACATTGAAGTTCTACCCGGAAAATCTCTCGGACTTTGCGCTAGCCTCATCAGACCCCGATGCCTTAACATTCATCATGTCTATTGATGCAATATATTATCTAAAATTGTAAGAAAACCGAAGCAGGGATGTATGCAATAGACAAATAATATGTTCACAGAGATCAGAAATGTTTATCTGGTTGAAGCGCCGGTGTGCCGACTGTCTTTAGAGAATATATTGCCACCCTACGATGTAGAGACTCGCTGGAAAAATCCTCCCAAGATCTGACAACCACTCACGGCGTCCGGAGGTGCACTCCAACGCGGACGTCGCCCATGGAATCAACCTCAGATCGCCTCAGAAAAGCCCCAGGACATGCAACAGTGCAGCGGAACAGAGCGGGATGAAGCAGAAAGCAGCAATGCGAACAGAGGAACAGCAGTGCGCAGAGAAAACAGCAGCGCACACACAGAGCAGGGATGCCTTGAGTTTGCACACAGAGAACAGCCTTCGCCAGAAGGAAGAAGAAACGAAGCGGCGCTTCATTTTCCCCCACAAAACTGGTACTAAAATCTCAGAATGGAACCCTAGGAGAAAAAAGAAATAAAATAAAGAAAGTGGCAAAACCAAGCCGGCCCGCCAGTGCGCTGGGATTTTTGCACCCTCCCCCCTGCGAGTGATAATCGCGTGCGTCGCACCCGTTAAAGGTTTCCTGCTCAGGCCCCCCGAAACCACCTGTTTGGGCTCGGCCTGCGCGTGCGTGTAAGTCTCCTTAACATATCTAAGCATGTAAAAGGCACCTCATATTTAAGGCCTTCCAACTTTCTTAGATTCCAATATGGACAAAACTTTACACACACACACAACAAACCATAGAAATGCTTGAATTCAAAACAGAAAACCAACATTTCACAAGTCGAGATCTCTAATTCCCTCCATCAAGTGAGATGACAGTGGAACTCTGACCCCAGAGCTTTGTAGGTAAGTGAAAGTGAAACGTGAATCACTCGCCCTACCATCAGCAAATAAGGATGAAACTCCCTAATTTCAGATCAAACATATCCAAAGAACTCTGAGAAAAAATCCATCGAAAATTTGGAACAATGAAATGGAAGCCTGTGGGAGAGTCTTGAACCAGATGATATCTCCCCCTTCTAGCAAGGTCAAGAAAGTTTGGCACTTGACCTCGTTCTAGAATCCTGAAAGGACGGGGATTGTTGAACTGATCCAAGTGGTCAAACGGGTTGCTGGTCTTATCGTATGGCTTCATAGTTGGCATCTCTAGTCGACTAGGGTGTGCCACATTCAAGATGATCTCCTCCGTGAAAGAAAATCAAAGAAACGTGCTAGGGCTAGAGGACAAAGCTCAGGAGCTGCCTATCAGCCTTTGGATCCCTTTTAAACTTCTTTCAGCTTCTTTTCTAGTCCTCTAGCTACCACTACAGTTGTATTAGTTGAGGAGGTATGTTGCAGTATGGAGGTCGTCCATGGTAGCTCAAGCGGAGGGGGTAGAGGGGTGCAGTTGGATGTGCCTGTCTCCATTTTCGAGCATTTGCTAGCTGAGGCAGCTCGACGTGACCAGTGTTGCCCAAGGTGGGTCCTGGATGACCTCGGGAGGAGTCTCTCTAGCTTAGATAGATGAGGTTATATAGCTATCTAGTGAGAGTTCCCATGAGCTCGTAGAGGGTTGCCAGTCCCTTGATTGCTTCCCCTAGGTCGACCACCTATTGAATAAGAACTCAGAACTACACAAAGGAAACCTATATGGTGGAAAGGATTTGCAACTCGATGGTCACCTTTGCCTCCCAAGCATATGAATTGATAGACCAAGCTACATCCTTGCCTCTGCGCAAAGCCATGGTTGACACTGTTCCAACAAATGATGAGGTTGGTTTGCTTCTTGCATCCTTAACAAGCCAACATCAAGGGACTCGAGCTCTTGTCTCAGACAATGGAGTGTTTTGTTTGGGGGGTGGCGTGGGGTAGGCATCTTTACCGTGTGCTCGGATGAATCTAATTTTAAAGAACAAAGAGTTAGCTCGGAAGGGATTTCTCAGAATAAATCCTCAGACGTTCAAGTTAGTTTCAGCTTGACTTGAGAGAGGCAAAAGTTTTGAGAAGAGGAGGGAAAACGTAAGTGATTGGAGAGGTGACACGTGTTTCCTTACCCTGCTCACCTGCGCCTTTTGATCTTCTTTTGAAAGCCAATAAGAACTGAAGTCTCAGCCTGGCTCCTTTCCTCTCCCTTCTCTTCTTCTCTTATTCATGGTACTATTAATTAGGCCTGGGCCCATATTTCTTGGGCCGGGCCTATCACGATTCACAATCAAATTTGAGAAATTCTTATTCTAATAAAACTTAGGTGTTTGCCCTTAAATGAGCTTGATCCATACACCACCACAGGCACAGATCCTTTTAGCTCGTTTAACTAGTATTGCACTGTCTTTAGAGTGAAACTGTTAAATCCAGACCACCCAACGAAATATCAAAGTTTTCCTACTAATTAGGTGCAAACCCATGACATGGCGTCTTTGTTGCCCCTCCACATGAAGTCTCTACGTAAGCTAGCGATCATATATAGAAGCCGTCTTTTCCTATACTTTGTGCATACATGCAAGATAGTAATTGCCCGAAGATCATTAACGTGTTTAACTAGAATCCTTCTCCAACAATCCGAAGGCATGGCAACGTGGATGACTTGTTTAAGAGTACTGACTTAACTTAAATAAGAAAATTTAATATTACAAGAAAAGTCTTGCCAATAACAACGAGGTTTCTCATCGTTATTATAAGAAGGTATAAAATTGCTATCTTACAATCTATCTCATTGTTATTGCAAGAACCCTTTTACAATGAGTATTTCTCTAACTTGATTAATTTCCAGTTTAAGATCACTTACGTACGTTCACTTCTTGTATTGTCTATTTATCGTAAGTGTCTACGCGACAGTCGTCCTTCAAAATCTTTGGACGCTGCCTTTGCATGTAAGAGCAGGTCATCTGCATCGAGGTGGGTGACAGCGTCAGCCTTCCACTTACGCTTATTCATAAATAAAAAATAATTTAATAACATCATTAATTTGATAACATATTAAAATAACACACCAATTAAAATACACCGTAATCTTATCATTTATGAGGTATTTTTTATTTTTTTTTTATTTTAATTACTGATGTGACCTAATTTTAATGGTAATATTACTTTAATATGTTATTAAATAGTGTTACAACACTGAGCTTTGTTAGCAATCTTCAAAGAAGTCTACGGGAGCTCTGTTGGCGACACAGACAAGTAGGTGGACCAGACATCTTTTAAAGCCCACTTGAAGGGATCCTTTCAATTCCACTTGAAATTTTCAACCGCCTACTCAATTGAATAGGTATATGGATACAAATGACGAACAAATTTGTATATATTATTATTATTATTTTGGGGAAAAATAGGTTACCAGGATTTGAGCTTAGATCCTGTGAAGACCATTTCCTTGTTGGGCCGGAGCGGATCAGGCCTAACACTTGTGTAAGGGAGATGACGGTCGCCGGAGGCGGACGAAGGATCCTGCAATTACCAGAAAAGATCAGGGGGCCCGGTGAAGACCGGGAAACTCTCCGATGCCTAATCAGTGAGAGGCTGAAAGCGGGGATTTTCGTGTGTGAGGGTGTGCTCGCGTAAGAGAGAACGTATCTCTGCATGGCACAATACCTGTATCTTTTATAGGCATGGGTGTAAGCTGACGTGCGTAACGTCGCTAGATCGTGCCTGGAAGGGAGCCTTGAAAGGCGCGCATAACTGGAGGAGTTACACGCTGAGACGCCCGTTGGGCTGCCAAGCAGTTAACGCGTCCCTTGATGGTGGGGCGCGTAGCCCGTGACGGTTATAACCGTTGTGCGAATATGAGGGGCTGTTCGGAAGCCTCTGGCAAGGGTTACCGAATAGGTGACCCGTGAGGGGGGGCCGAACCGGTTGTTCGGTAACATCTGGAGCTGTTCGGTGCGGCAGGGCCAGTACCTTGTCCGGGAGGTAGAGACTTTCGTAACCCCGAAGAGTGTTGTTCGGGGACATGCCGCTATCACGTCCTAATAAAAGGCTATTTATTGGGAAATGACAGAAAACATGCACAAAGTAATAACATTAACGTTTATTCATTATAACGCAGTCTGCGGAAGTCTTATTACATAAAGCTTCTCATTACACACTAAGTGAGGAGTAAGATGAGTAGCTACTACTCATAACATTTTACAAGTACGCAACTAAAGCAGTAAATGGTTGGTTTTTGACTCGTCATCGGTTTCCACTCTGCACACACCCATTTTATACTTCTCCCTCATCTTGATTACCTGAAAAGGGAAGGATGGGTGGCGCAACTAGCCCAGTAGAATTCAAATCCTTAATCAAAGGATCAGGAACACATGATAATTTAGGTAAGAACATGAATGGTATCAAGAACAGGGTCAGATAACCAAGATAACATGTCAGTGAATGTATACCAGTAGTATGAAAACATAGCATACTCAGAAATTCATATAAAGGCTCATGTTCGGAATCATATAACTATTCCACAGGACATGTAGTAGGATGATCATAACAGGAGATAGTGATGCTGTCAAACTCTTGGTGTCCTTATCTCTCTAAGACAAGGATCGAACGGACATCAAAGAGGTAATACCGATCTCAGAATAGTAGCTTGATACAGTGATACTAAAACTCAGGTCATGCTCAAGTATATAGCTCAAGAATTGGTTCATATATCAGTTCACACAATACAGGAGTATGATGACCATAATCAGAAATAGTGATGCAATGCCAAACATCCCGGTATCCTTATCACTCCCGTACGGCCAGTAATGAATTCGGGTGCTCCTCCCAGGACTGGACCAGCCCTATTTGCACAGGCATATCAGTTAGGTGGGTCCAGGACCCAATAAATGTCATCATCATAAGTTATCATATCTCACAAGGTGTTCAAGCCTTTGACTCTCAATCATCAAGTAATATAAACTTAGTTGTCGAATACAGGAGAATGGACTCAACGGAGTACCATTTGGAGTTGACGGTTTCAGGATAATTCAATAACGAGTAAGGTATCCAGTGGGTAATCTTTATGGTAGAATGACAGAAAATATCAAAGTAAATAAGAGGGTAATTTGGTAGGCCTATTAGGATGAACTTTGAACAGGATTTACACATGTACGAGTGCTGAATCCAAGGCAGGACAGTAGCTGTCGACAGAAGGAAGGATCTGTCGACAGATGGCCACAGACAGAGCTCAAGTTTGCTGGCTCTGTGGTATCTGTCGACAGATGCAAGGGATCTGTCGACAGATCCACACAGTCCAAAACCTGGAGTTCTGGAAACATGCGCCTGTCGACAGCTCTTGGGCTGGCTGTCGACAGGAAGCAGTAGAACTTCCGAAGTGTTTTAAATCCATTCTAAGCACCCTAATTATAGATCTTATAATTCAAGGCATGATTGATATCAAATGGAAGAGTCTAAATAGAGTTTTCACAGTGGTTTATAAACAAACATTCGAGATGCAACAAGAGATTGATAATTCGAACTTGGTCGCTATAACTAATGTAGTGTAGTATTTGAAGCATGACCTTGATAGCAATGGTTTATTGGAAAATTCCTATAAGATGGACACTAAAACTCAAGGTATTTCATGAATCCAAGTCAATGTTCGAATTATCAACCATCTAAACCGAAATCCTCACACTGTTCTAAGGATATGTTTACTTCTACCAGAACTCTATATCATGAACTTGATCAAAGGTGGAAGAAGAAGAAGAGATGATCTGAAGGTAAATAAGTATCTCTCCTCCCTAACGTAAGATATTCACAATCAAACTAGACGGAAACTAGTAAGATTACAGTTATATCAACTTGGCTACTCAACACGAGTTATTTATCATGTGTAGAGAACAGGATTAAAGAAAGGGAGAGAATCCTACCTTATTGAAGAATAAGCCTTCACGTTTTCCTAACTAAAGAACCTATCTCAGGAATAGAAATGCTTCTCCCCCAAGGTAATGGAGTTCCAGTAATGTTTACAACCGAGGTGAGAGCAGCTACAGTAGTAAAACAAGAGTAGAAGTATATTGCAAGTGCGATGGAGCTTGCAACTTCCAGTAGCTCCTCCTACAGCAGACCCAGTAGCTTCTCCCACACTCTTCTAGGAACAAGGAGCAGTGGAAGATAAGAACAAGGGTGCAAGAACAAGAGAAAATAGCAGAAGCTTGCGTTAGAAGGGTTTGCAAGATTTTTACGGTACAGGTTTTATAACCCCAAGCTTTTTTCATGCACAAAGACACGTCAACCATGAGGTGTCATGGTAGAAACCCTTTGGTTTTTACCTTAACACGTTGCACATGCAAAGGGATTCCCAGCTCCACGTAGTTAACCTTTATGATTACCCCAACCTTAGGTGTGCTGGCCTCTCCAAGACTCTACACGTAAGTACCCAGAAAATCCCAGAAATTGCCACCGTAATTGGCCCTTAAATCAGCTGGCCCAAAGATCCCTATGAAAACCTATCCAAATGGTGTCCATTTGCATTGAAATTTTAACCATAGACTAATATAATGGTTTTACAAGTAATGATTATTTTTATTCAATTTTTAGAATTTATTTTACAGTAGGTGGAAAAATCACACCGAAAAATGGTCGCGTCGACTTAATCTCAAATCCGTACTTCGAAAATTCAGATAATTACATATTTAATTTCTCCCATTTTTCTGGAAAGTATGATGTTCTCAGATTTTTATTTCGATGTCGTTTTCCAGTATCGCACTGTGGAGGCACGCACTTCGAGGTACGATCTGAATTAACGTTCATTACCACTGAATTAAGTCTATCATTTAATATCACAATTTAATAACACCCTAGTATTTTTGACAAATTATTTCATTTTCTTAACATTTTAAATTTCCAGGGTGTTATAGGCCGCTGGGGGGGCTTGGCGAAGCCCGATCACGGGGGTCACACTTTGAAGGCCCCCAAACGGTCCTTATAAGGACGTGGCACCCGAAGAAGGGCCACGCCTATTGACGGGACCTTAGAGTGCCCTAATGGGCTATGATGGACCTAGGTGGCTAGATTTGGCCACCACACTTGCCCCCCACGCCCTCGAGTGGCTTGGAGACATGGGCACTTCGAGGGTGTCGTTTCCGCATTTAATGCGATGGTTCGCTGCAGATAGCCATGCGGTGCCGTCAGTTGGGGGCTTCGCCAAAGGACTAACTCGTCATGATGAACACAGAGACGTGTCGAGCCAGGAGTGTCGCACGTCGTGTTTGAACGGCCGCCAACGATGCGTTCGAGGAGGAATTTTGAAAACTGGAAGGAGCGGCGTTTAGGGCCCGCCTCGAATTTCGCCCCCCCTTCTTTATAAGGAAGGGAGGGGGCGAAGGCGGGAGCCACGCCTTCGAAAAACCCTCCAGCGTTTGAGCCTTCTAAGCTTCCCTCCTTCTTCTTTGTCTTCCCTTGCTTCTGCTTCTTCCTGCAACTCTCCAGCAATGGCGGACAGAGGGAAAGCCGTTGCCGGAGCAAGCGGAGTGACGGTGGCGGCTTCAGGCGGATGGAAGCTCTGCCACTACGAAGGCCTCAAAGAGAGGTTCCGTATTGGAGACAAGTATGAGATCATCGACGCGAAAGAGGGGGAGCTCCCCACTGCGATGAAGCCAGGGTGCTTGACCCTCTCCGTCGATCTGATGGAGGCAGGTTTTCACCTGCCGCTGCCGAAGACGGCGAAGGCGCTGCTGAACTGGTGGGGGATCTCGCCCATCCAGTTAACCCCTAACAGTTGGAGATACATCTGTATCTTTGGGATGATCTGCAGGCTGAAGGAGATCCGGGGCTCAACGGGAGTCTTCAGGTCGCACTTCAAGCTGTCAGCCTCCCGGTCCTCGGCGCTGCTCACGTACTACCTCAAGCACCGGTCACAACGGATGAATATCCAACTGTACAGCAAATATTCGAACAATAAAGGCTGGTCAGAGAGATTGTTCTTCGTCCGACTTCGGAACAGTGGTGAGTGGGGGTTTCCGACCACCATCCAGAAGGCGCGGCAGGAAGTGTGGCCGAAATTGATCCAGGATGAGGTGCAAGCTTCAAACAGCCTGCTCCGGGTAGGGGTGAAGAACGGCGATGGGTATCTGACAGAATATACCCTCGTCGAGCATGGTCTCAGCAAGCCATGGAGTAAGTAACTTGTTTTCCACTGCTCAGACGTTGTAGCTACGCCTTTTTTCCAAACTCGTATGCTTTGGACTTTGCAGCTGCTGAGGAATTGGCTGCTGGTCGGAACCTGGAGGCCAACGAGGATTTTGCAGAGAAAATCCTGATCAGGCACTGAATCGTCTTCGAGGGCGACGATACAGCTGCGATCGGTGCGCCTTCCACAGTGCGGGTGGCTACGGCGGTGACGACTGCGATCGTGGCACCGAGCTCCGCGAGGGGAGCAGAGACTGCAGCCCGGGTCTCAGAGGAAAGACCCGGCAAGATCCGGTTGAAGAAGAAGGCCACCTCGTCAAGGGTGGTTAAAGCTGTGCCCTCCTCCACGGAGGGCGAAGGTGTGAGCCGAGCTCCCTCCTCGGGGCGAAAGAAGCCCAGGTTGGTGGAAGCCATCGAGGAGGAGGAATCGGAGGACGGGTTCCGTGCCCGCAAGAAGAGGAAAGCCACCAGGGCCACTCCTCGCGCTGAAGAGCGCGTTGAGGAGGAAGTGGAGGCAGAAGAAGAAAAGGATGAGGTGAGGGCCGAGCAGCCGTTGGCGCGGAGGAGGCGCCTAGTGAAGGGGGCGTCGCAAGCTCCAGCCGAGCAGCGCTCGGAAGCCTTCGCCGTGACAATCGCGAAGCCAAGTTTGATCGAGCTGAGCAATGGATCCGAAGGCCTTGCCAGGGAGGAAGCAAGGGGTTCCACCTGCTCAGGGGGAAGGGCACCCTCAGGCACTTCTGATGTTGGTGGTGCCGAACAGGGTGCTGCCAGCAGTGCCGCAGGAGCTCCTTCTCGGCGGAGCAGAGGAGTTGCTGGGTCCCCTGTTCGGGGGGAAGAGAACTCTCCGTTGACCGGAGTGCCGGAGGCGGATGCCCCGGGAAGGATAGTAGCCAAAGAGACCGTCGTCGCCGAGGAGGCTGCTTCGAAAGGCGCCAGCGTCGATGAGGGCGCGGGCGAGATGGAGGTTTCCCCCATCGGAGGGGTGTTGGCAACAGGCGAGGTGGCCCCGGCGCCGCATGTGACCCCATCAGAAGGGCGGGAGGCGATTCCTGCCGTGGGGGCCACCAAGGAAGTGGCCATGGCCCGGGGCCGTTGAAGAATTCGCGACAGAGCCACAAAAGAGGCTGTCGCGGAGGATGCTGCTGCCGTAGCGAGGGCAGGTCTGCCCCCCATGCCCCCCACCGAGGTGGTTGCCAGTGTAATTGCAACCACCACGGTAACTGATGGCGTTGGGAGGGGGGCGGTGGGGTTCGGACTGAGGAATCCGAGGAGGACCAGAGGCCCCTTAAGGAAGTGCTGATGAGGAAGCTTCCTGAGGCCCCTTCGGTGGCTGTGCTTGAGGCGACACTTCGCCGACTAGAATACGCGCCAAGGGAGCTGCCCGCGAGCCCCACTGCTTCCCATCTTGATCAGCTAGCAAGGTGCTTGGACCTCCCAGCTGAGCGGACTCCAGACCTATCCGAAGGTGGTTACCACCCAGAGGGCCAAGAAGACGATGGCGTGGGTGACGACGTAGATCTGGGGGCCCTCATGGAAGGGGTCTCCAAATCATTGGACGTCCTGAGGGCCCTAGCTGCTCTGGCCCAGAACCAAAGGCATCTTTGGGAGGCGCAGATCGCTTTCTGCCAGGGCCTGACCGCGCAGCACAAGGCCCGCGAGGCGGCGTTGGAGGAGGAGGTGAAGAACCTCAAGGCTACCCTCCAAATTTCAGAGATGAACCTGGCCTTGGCTCGGGCCGAGAAGGACGCCATCGCCAAAGTTGTAGCCGATGCGGGGGTCCGTGCCGTTGCAGAATACAAGGCCGGGCCAGACTGTAAAGAAGATCTGGAGCAGTATGGGGCCCGCTGCTACAGAGTGGGCCTTAACGCCGGGAAGGACCTCGGGGAGCGGCTATCTTGGGTCGCACGTACCTGAGAAGCTTTCGAGGCCGCTGTTCGGGAGTGCCGGCGTCGCACCAATGACGCCCGTTTGGACGGTGTCCGGTTCGCGCAGTTCCAAGCAGGGCGGATGCCTTCTGTCGATGACGCTGGTGCCCCCGAGCAGGACACTTAGCCGCTCCCTTCCTTACCCCTTCTCTTGTAAATCTGGCCCGAGGGCCTTTTTGTAAAAGAAAAAATTATGGAATGAATTTCCGTTTGGTGGCTTCTCTTTTTCTATCTCCTTCCCTTAGCATAGTTCCTGATCGGATCGAAATCCGTTGGTTTACAAGCGTTGCATGTACCACACAGGTCTACGAGAACCGAATAGGGTCCCAACCAGGGGTGAATGTTCAACGCTCGTCGTACCTGAGGGGTCAACATGTCCACTTCAAGTCGAAGGAACCCTGAAGTATGGATAGTTCCGGACCCAACTCAGGCGCACCATAGAACGGGGAGAAGAGAAGTAGGGTGCCGATAAAAGGCTTTATAAATAATAAGCCTTGAGATTAGATACATGCCAAGTCCGGGGTATGACTTCGCCACTAGGGGTAGTTAGCTTATATGAGCCTTTCCCAAGGACATGGGTGACCTGATAAGGTCCTTCCCATTTAATGGCAAGTTTGCCGACTGCTCTTCGGGGATCCGAAGCCGAACAGCGGCGCAGAACCAAATCTCCCACGTTGAAGCGCCTTTCACGAACTCGCGCATTATAATATTGTGCAAGCCGTTGCTGATAAGAAACGAGACGAATGCTGGCGTCGTTCTTCCGTTCGCCAAGCATGTCCAAGTTTTCCCGAAGAGCACGGTTGTTGGCGGCTTCATCGAAGTGGGTTGTTCGAATGGTGGGAAGAGCCACTTTCAGAGGCACAACGGCTTCTGAGCCATAGGCCAAGTGGAAAGGCGTTTCTCCCGTTGCTACCCGAGCCGTAGTCCGGTGGCACCATAGCACGTTGGGGAGCTCGTCAATCCAGGAGCCCCCTGCTGCCTCTACTCTTGTGCGGATCCCGTGTAGCAATGTCCGGTTGGCGTTTTCCACCAAACCGTTTGCTTGAGGATGCGCCACAGAAGTGAAGTGGTTGTAAATCCCGAGCTCGGCACACTTTTGCTTGAAGAAGGTGCTGTCGAACTGCTTCCCGTTGTCGGAGGTGATCACCCTTGGGATACCGAACCGACAAAGGAGGTTCTTCCAGACGAACTTCCAGGCGGCCTGTTCGGTGATCGCGGCGACGGGTTCGGCTTCGATCCACTTGGTGAAGTAGTCGATGGCCACGAACAGAAACTTCTTCCGACCTTGGGCCTCTGGGAAGGGACCCAAGATGTCGATGCCCCATCTGGCAAAAGGGCGCGGTTCGAACAGGTTATGAAGCTGTTCGGCGGGTTGCTTGATGAGCTGCCTGAACTTTTGGCATTCCGGGCATTTCCTGACAAAGGACATGCAATCCTTCTGAAGAGAAGGCCACCAGAACCCTGCTCGGATGATGCTGCGTGCTAGCGTTCTGCCCCCCAGGTGGCTTCCGCACAGCCCCTCATGGACTTCTTCGGTGGCGGCAAGGGCCTCCTCAGGGCTGAGGCACCGTAAAAGAGGTCTTGAAAGGGACCGTCGGTATAGCTTGCTTCTTCTACGGGTGAAATGCTGAGAACGCATCCTGATTTTCCGAGCTTCGCTCTGTTCGGGCGGAAGCTCACCCCAGAGTAAGTACGTCAAGAGAGGGTCCATCCAGCTCGGAGCTGGTGGACCCGTCTCTACGGCCGCGACGTCTACTTCGGTGCTCGGCGAGGCGAGCTCTTCAATAAACATGGAGCGGGAAGGGGCGATGTCACCTGAGGATGCCAACTTGGCAAGTGCATCTGCTCGCGCGTTCTGCTCCCGTGGGACGTGTATGACTTCGAAGTAAAGGAGACCTTCTGTCTGACTTTTGACCTGCTGGAGGTATTGGGCCATACGGGGCTCCCTTGCTTCGAACTGCCCGTTCACTTGGCTAGCGACCAACTGGGAGTTAGTGAAAACTCTCAGCCGTAGGGCTCCGAGGTGCCTAGACATGTGAATACCGGACAACAATGCTTCGTATTCGGCAACATTGTTGGAAGCTGTGAAGCGGAATCAGAGGGCGTACTGGAACTCTAACCCTTCCTGGGAAGTGAGGACCAACCCTGCTCCGCTCCCTGTAACGCAAGAGGACCCATCCGCGTAGAGCTCCCATGGGGGCTCGTCAGCCAACAGCGGATCCTGCTCGGTAGGAGAGTACATTCCGCGACGAAGTCCGCCAATGCTTGTGCCTTGATGCTGTCCTTGGACGAAACTGATGTCGAATTTCCCAAGCTCAATGGCCCATTTGATAAGCCTGCCAGAAGCCTCTGGCCGCTGTAGTATAGACTTCAGTGGTTGGTCGGTGAGAACTGTCACTGAATGGGCCTGAAAGTAGGGCCTGAGCTTCCGAGCAGCCGTACCAAGGCGAGGGCAGTTTCTCTGCTCGGGGTACCTCCTTTCAGCTTCTTGGAGGACCCTGCTGATGTAGTACACCGGTGCTGCGCCGCTCCTTCTTCTCTGATCAAAACCGCGCTGATGGAGTGTTCGGTACCGAGAGGTATACAAACAAAGGTTCTCCGAGCATGGGCTTTGAGAGAATAGGTGGGGCCGCCAAATACGCCTTCAGCTCGTGAAGGCGGCTTCACACTCCTCAGTCCACCGTACTTGCCCCCTTGCTGGAGGTGCCTTGGGTCCTCGCAGCAACTTAAAGAAGTTAAAACTCCTCTCCGCTGCTCGGGACATGAATCTGTTCAGTGCGACCAAGCGTCCAGTAGGCGCTGGACGTCACGCACTCTCTTGGGCTGCTCAAGCACAGTCGGATTTTGGGGTTTGCCTCTATTCCTCTATTTGACACGAGGAAACCGAGGAACTTACCCGAACGAACGCCAAACGCGCACTTGGCAGGGTTGAGTTTCATATTGTACTCCGCAGGGTTGCGAAAGTTTCTGGAGGTCGGAGATGTGGTCGATGCTCAAGCGTCTTGACCAGCATGTCGTCGACGTAGACCTCCATGTTGCGCCCAATCTGCTGTTCGAACATTTTGTTGACCAGCCGCTGGTAAGTTGCGCAGCGTTCTTTAGACCGAAAGGCATCCTGAAAACAGTACAACCCCAGGTCTGTGACGAACGTCGTAGCGTCTTGATCCGGAGGATGCATGCTGATCTGGTGGTAACCGGAATAGGCATCCAGAAAGCTGAGAAGCTCGTGCCCGGAAGTAGCATCCACTAGCTGATCGATGCGCGGCAGAGGGAAATTATCCTTGGGCGTCGCTTTGTTGAGATCCTTGTAGTCGACGCACACACGCCATTTACCATTGGCCTTGCGTACGAGGACCACATTGGAGATCCACCTTGGATATTGGGCTTCTCGGAGGAGCCCAACGGTTCGGCTTTTGATGACGTGATCCTAGATCACCGTCTGCCGTTCCCGGTTCACAGGTCGCCTCCTCTGCTGAACGGTGGATCCGGGGGTCCAGACGGAGGCGATGCACCATCACTCCCGGGAGGAATCCCCGGAAGTTCGTCATCAGACCAGCGAACACGTCCAAATTGGCAGCAGAAAGGCCCTGTAGCGTTGCTGCTCGGCTCTCTGCCACACAAGGCGCCAATGTAAGACGTGCTCGGGGTCATCGTCTACCTGGACGGAAGTAATCTTCAGCAGGCGTTCCTCGGCTGGTGGAGGGCTGATCGGACGTTGGCGGGGCCGGATCTGCGAGTGGTTGCTTGTCTCTTAAAGAAAGGACATAGCACCGGCGAGACTCGCGCTGACACCCGAGTACTTCGCCGACTCCGCTCGGGGTCGGAAACTTCATCTTCTGATGGAGTGACGAAGGTACCGCTTTGATGCGCCCGATCAGGCCTCTGCCGAGGATGGCGTTGTAACCAGGCATATTGTTGATGACCAAGAAGTCGACCACCTTGGTCACGACCCTTGGAGCCGTCCCTAAAGTGATCGGGAGGCGAACTCTTCCCATGGGCTGCACCGAAACTCCCGAAAAGCCGAACAAAGGCGAGTTTACGGGGGCGAGTTGATCGGTTTTTAGGCCCATGAGGACAAAGCAATCATAAGCCAAGACATCGGGGGCACTTCCATTATCCACCAAAATCCGGCGCACATTACAATGATTGATGGTGGCCGAAATGACCAACGCATCAGCGTGTGGGGTAGTAACCCCTACAAGGTCTTCGTCCGAGAAGGTTATAGCCTCCTCGGGCGGTGCGCGTGCAGGACTGGTGGGATATGGAGTCGACCGAGGTGCCGAAGGCCTATCCACAACGTGCACTCGCCTTGCGTAATCGCGTCGGCTTCGAGTGCTTTCTCCGCCTGCGCCGAAGCCTCCCGCGATCACATTGATCTCCTGCCCGTTGGGCTCATTGTTGATCGGCTGCTCGGGAGTCCGCTCTCGGCGTCTGGGGCGGTCTTCATTCCGGCGCACGAACCGCCCAAGGTAGCCGCGCTTAATAAGGTCTTCAATCTCGTCCTTACTGGCGGCACTCGGTGAGTCGCCGTGGTCGCGATGATGAAGCGACAGTACTTGTTTTGGTCGCGCCTCCGGGGTCGGAGCGCATCCTCTGTGGCCACCGAACGTATGCTTCGTTCCTGATCTCCGCCAGGATCTGTTCGGGTGCCACGGTAAGAGGTGTGTAGTTGGTGAAGGGGCGCGGACGGCGCGGAGAGTCGCCGTTGCGCCGTCCTTTCTTCCGATCACGGTCGGAGCCGTTGTCGGAAGGCCTCTTCTTGTCCGACTGCTCCCCCTGCTCCGCCCTACCCGCTGCTAGACTCTCCTCGCAAGCCGCATGGCGTTGCGCGATGGAAAGTAGCTCGGCGAGGGTGGCGGGCTGCTGGACGCCGAGGGTCCTCTGCAAGAAGCCGTCGCGAGTGCCCTGAATGAGGGCACTGGTTGCCAGAGGGACGTCCAGGCGCGAGATGCGAAGCGCCTCTGTTCGGAACCTTTTGACAAAGTCCCAGAGCGCTTCGCCCTTCTTCTGGCGTACGGCCAGGAGGGAAGCCGCCGTTCGCGGCTGTGACCTTCCACCAAGGAAGTTGTCCCGAAAGGACTTCTTCAGTTGGCGGAAGGAGGAGATAGAGCCCGCCGGAAGGGTCTCGAACCAGGCTCTGGCAGTCTCCTTGAGGGTTGCAGGGAAGGCCCTGCACTTGGCCGCATCTGATGCTCCGTGGAACACCATGTGCGACTCAAAGCCGTGGATGTGGTCGGCCGGATCGGTGGTGCCGTCATAGGGCGCGATGGTGGGCAGAGGGAGCTTGGGAGAGACCCGAGCTTCCAGGATCTCCCTGCTAAAAGGGGAGCGGAAGTCCAGGTCATCCTCCGCCGGAGCTTTCCCTTCCGCGCGTTGAACCATCGCGTCCACGCGGCGCTCCAGGTCGACCACGCGTCGCAGGCGCCTGGCGAGCTCCTGTTCGGAGTTGGCGGAGCCTCCTCGACCGAACCCGGGAGTTGGCTCCCACACCGATCGCACGGACGGGGGGAGACGACAGAGCGACGGGGCGAGCGCCCGCAGCGCTCCGGTGCCCGCTCCTCGGACGGGGCTCGGCGTGATCGGCGCGGTGAGTCCGCCTGCTGATCCTGAGGCGCCGGGAGGACGCGAGATCGTCGATGCGACGACTCCGCCTGCCGCTCTCGTGGTAGGGGAACCGCCGGGGCTGGTGGTCCAACCAACTGAGCTTGCAGGGCGAGACAGATGCCCGTTAACTGCTGCATCTGTCCCCGGAGTTCAGCCATCTCCAGGGCAGTCGCCGGCGTGGCGACCACTGGTGCAGGGACGTCGTTGTTGGTGCCAGCAGGGGCGATGTTGACGTCGATGGGAGGGGATCGCCGGCGAGACTCCGCTCGTGACTGGCGAGATCTCGTCGCCCTACTCCCAACGTTCTGGTAAGAGGTTCGTCCGCGAGCCATGTCTATGTCGTTCCCACAGACGGTGCCAAAAGTGTGAAGACCTTTTCCTTGTTGGGCCGGAGCGGATCAGGCCTAACACTTGTGTAAGGGAGATGACGGTCGCCGAGGCGGACGAAGGATCCTGCAATTACCAGAAAAGATCAGGGGGCCCGGTGAAGACCGGGGAAAACCCTCCGGTGCCTAAGTCATGAGAGGCTTGAAGCAGGGGATTTTCGTGTGTGAGGTGTGTTCGCGTAAGAGAGAACGTACCTCTGCATGGCACATACCTGTATCTTTTATAGGCATGGGTGTAAGCTGACGTGCGTAACGTCGCTAGATCGTGCTTGGAAGGGTGCCTTGAAAGGCGCGCATAATTGGAGGAGTTAGGCGCTGAGACGCCCGTTGGGCTGCCAGGCAGTTAACACGTCCCTTGATGGTGGGGCGCGTAGCCCGTGACGGTTATAACCGTTGTGCGAATATGAGGGGCTATTCGGAAGCCTCTGGCAAGGGTTACCGAACAGGTGACCCGTGAGGGGGGGTCGAACCGGTTGTTCGGTAATATCTGGAGCTGTTCGGTGTGGCAGGGTTGGTACCTTGTCCGGGAGGTAGAGACTTTCGTAACCCCGAAGAGTGTTGTTCGGGGACATGCCGCTGGGGGGGCTTGGCGAAGCCCGATCACGGGGGTCACACTTTGAAGGCCCCCAAACAGTCCTTATAAGGACGTGGCGCTCGGAAGAAGGGCCACACCTATTGACGGGACCTTAGAGTGCCGTAATGGGCTATGATGGACCTAGGTGGCCAGATTTGGCCACCACATATCCTAAGACGTATGCTGGGAAGATGATCCCAAGGCGTACGTTGGAGGGTCTTTACCACGGATCCATTAATCAACAATCTCCATCTACTTGCAAAACTAATTAGCTGCCTAGCTCTTAAGGAATATATCTCATTAACTCTGTCATGAGCTTTCTCCATGCCCATCTTCATCAACATCAGATCCTTAGATCTCTTCTTTAGTTAATCACACTGTGTTCCTATACATGCAACAAAGATGCTGTCCAAAAAATTTGTCCTTTTAAAGATGAAATATGATGGCTCTACTATGGTTAGCTAGGTGGAATTTACATTCTCCAAAGAAAGTTTTAGTTTCTTAATTAATTCTTACAAATATTAAAACAAAAAACCGAGGATTTCATTAATTCACCCATCAGTAGAAATAATTCTTATTTTTCCGAGAATTATTTCTCCGCCCTCTTGGGAATTCTTGAAGAATATGTCCCTGTAGAAATGCAAATGTTTGATTTGGTTAGTCATGGGTATTCTTACACCATGGCAAATACGTGATTTACTTGGTCGAAATTTTACACCTTCTAAAGAAAGATCCTTTTTTTTTTTCTCTCGCAATTTTAAGATTCCCTGAGAAAATTAGGACGTTAACGCGCCTCTAATGTGTGCCCTTCTGGACACCCCCACCCTTTGTACAATGTATTTGGACTATCCTCTAGAATCTCGAACGCATTCGCGTCCCAATTCACGCTCAACAACTTACGCAAAAAGATCGCGGCTGTGGTGCTTCTTGTCCTGCATCTTACTGTTGGCTGGCTGTTACTATTAAACAAACAAACGCACCCCACGGTGACAACTCGCTGTCGTCAGCTGGTCAATGACGCCGTGTGCCTTCACCACTTTACGACTTGCTACCCGCTGGTTGTAAAGTCACTCCTGGGCGCCCTGCCATTGGCTGGGGCGCGTGGGGGCCCGGGCGCCCCGTCAATAGGAAGCCTTCTCCAAAGGAAAAGAGACGTCGCCACCTCCATCGGGCCCCCACCCCAAAAATAGGAGTGGTGGCTTCACCCCTTCCCTTATATTAACACAACGCCGCGTCCGTTGCGCAAAGTAGAGAAAGAGAAGTGTGTAGAGAGAGAGAGAGAGAGAGAGCAGCAGAGGAAATGGCAGAGGGGAAGAGCAAGGTGCTGGTGATCGGAGGCACGGGGTACATCGGCAGGTTCGTCGTGGAGGCGAGCGCCAAGGCTGGCAACCCCACCTTTCTGCTCATCCGGAAGAGCACCGCCGAGTCCACCGATTCCAACAAGGCCAAGCTCCTCCAGGGCTTCAAGGACGCCGGCGTCACCTTCCTCTACGTAAGATCAACTCACACCTCCGCTCCGTCTCTGCTTCTCTCACTCTCTCTCTAGGTGTGGTTATCGACCGCTGATGGTGGTGGTGGTGCTCTCCTGTCGGAATCATGTCGGCGGTGGGGTGTTTGCAGGGTGATCTGTACGATCATGAGAGCCTGGTGAGCGCCATTAAACAGGTGGACGTGGTTATCTCCACGGTTGGGACGGGCCAGGTGCCGGATCAGACCAGGATCATCGCCGCCATCAAGGAGGGCGGCAACGTCAAGGTAACCCACCAGAACCCTCTTTTGTTGACCTGTGAAACAGGGTACCGGAAATCCAGGGTTCCGACTTTTCCTTCTGGTCTCGGTTCCGCTCGGAAGAGCTGATCGGAACAATGGAACTAACAAAAGCCTAGATTTCCCCGTTCCACTTCTTCTGATTCTCTAATGTTTTCCTTTTCCTTCTTGTACAATCTCGATTACATGATGATTTGTAATATTTATCAGTTTCTTCTCCTGTAGTTATCTGTTTTGATCTTTGCACCCCCACGGTCCTAACCAAGTGATTCCCCAAATCTCTTTTTCTTGTTTAAGCTAACGGAGTTCCTCCGATTTCCGCAGCGGTTCTTCCCGTCGGAGTTCGGGAACGACGTGGACCGGGTACACGCGGTGGAGCCAGCCAAGTCGGCCTTCGAAGGCAAGGCCAAGATCCGGCGGCTGCTGGAGGCGGAGGGCATCCCCCACACCATTGTCTCCTCCAACTTCTTCGCTGGCTACTTCCTCCCCTCCCTCGCCCAGCCGGGCTTCCTCTCCTCCCCACCCCGCGACAAGGTCATCATCCTCGGCGACGGCAACCCTAAAGCCATCTTCGTGAACGAGGAGGACATCGGCACGTACACCATCCGGGTGGCGGAGGACCCGCGGACGCTGAACAAGATAGTGTACCTGCGCCCGCCGGCCAACGTCCTCTCCTTCAACGAGCTGGTGGCGCTGTGGGAGAGTAAGATCGGGAAGACCCTGGAGAAGGTCTACGTTCCAGAGGAGGAGCTCCTCAAGCAGATCCAAGGCAAGTTGCATAAAAGAAACAAAAGTACCATATATATCTTGTCACGCCATTGAGGAAGATACCCCGACCCCCCAAAACTTGATTTTGCTCTGTTGGAGCCCGTGTTCTTCCTTCCGCCGCTCATGGCTAACGACCGCGGATGGGTGTTCGCTATTTGCCTCTGCAGAATCGCCGTTCCCGGTGAACATCGTGCTCGCGATCAGCCACAGCGTATTCGTGAAGGGCGATCACACCAACTTCGAGATCGAGCCGTCGTTCGGGGTGGAGGCGTCGGAGCTGTACCCGGACGTCAAGTACACCACCGTCAGCGAAATCCTCGACCAGTTCGTCTAATGAGCGTGGAGCAGCAGAACCACACCGGTCCGTCGGCGCGTGCACCGTGAATGTGGGGATGAGGAGGATGTCGTGTGGTGTAGTGTTGGGGGTCGGCATGCAATTCTCTAGTACCCTGCTTTTTATCAGTATAGGTTTTCCTTTCTTATCGGACTGTGTAACTCATGTGTTCGCTCCACAATAAATCTGTGAAATGCTTTATTAATTTACTGTGTTGATTCCAGTTTTTAACACATCTTTGTAGAGTGTCTTGTTTGCATGTTCATGGTTTATCATAAAAGAAATTTAAAACAAAATCCTAAAAAAACAGCCCGATTTGATAAGTACCGTGGGTTAGATTTGAAGGGTTAACTCCATTTAAATTATTTTGTAAAAAAAGTTTTAAAAATTAAATTAATATTTTAATATTATTCTATTTATGTACCTTGTCAAATATGTAATTTTTTTAATTAGAATAATTAGATTTAAGAAGATAAATTAATTTATCCAACCCTTTTTTTTTCTAATAAATTTAAGTTAATTTCTGAGTAAGTGGCCACGGTTAAACTACCTACAGACAACTAACTTTCTATCAAAGCGGATTAATCGGGGGTACCCCCCAGCTTTGGGGAGGGGGAAATGGTTACCCTGGATTACCTCAGGGTAAGTCTACCCCACCTCAAGAGGTGGGGTAGAGGGAGGTAACTTTTTTTTCCTTTCTTATAAAATTTGAAAAATTGTCATAAAATTTTAAATATTATTTTATTATATATCTCATATATATATATATATTTATTTTTTCACATGAAAATAAGTAGAGTCAAAGATGATAGTTGTCTCAAAAAAATAAGTTAACCCAAAAATAACAACCAAAGTAAAAAATTTTGGGGTTAGGCTACCCTTGGGTAGTCTAATTTTCAAACAAAGTAGCACAAGTTTCCCATGTAGCAATCATATGCTCGCATGGCCCTTTCTCGTATTTATGTGGAGACATTTATGTTTGATTTTTAATAAGTATTATTGATGATGTTTGTTTTTGGAGTTTCAAGTGGACTGACCATGGTTAGGTCAATTTGATAACACATAATAGATGTCTGAAGTGATTAATTTTAATCACTTAAATCTAAAAATATTTAATTTTTAAATTGGAGAAAATCACTTTTTTTCCTTAGACTGTCAACTTAATTTTCTAGTGTTGAAGTTCTTGTTGCGCCGCTCTCTGGTAGTGCATTTATAACGTGTCATTTTGGGGGGGGGGGGGATGTTTAGGTTTTGTCATTTATGGCTTAGTACACTTTCCAACATCTAACTCGGGATGACAAGTGGCATCCTTGCATAGACCAATATGTGTGCGATCTGTGTCACACGTTTCGATAGTGTGTTGGTCAACACATGTGGTAGCGTGCAAGCATGCAATGTGTTGATCTTTTAACAGTCAAGTCGTGCCGTTTGAGGGACGTACATCTTTAGATGCACAGCCTGATGAGCTCATATCTTCAACTCCTATGGTCTTATAAGGGGGGCCAGGTGCCCCTGGCCCTTGTTGCTGCCATTCCATTTATCCTCCCCTTCTCTTCATATTCTCTGGTGCAGACGACAGCTCTTGCCCTTCCTCTTCTTTGATCGAAGGTTGGGAGCTTGCTCGCAATGCATCTTTGACACTGCAGAGGCCTCCACAGAGTAGTGGTGGCACATGTGTGGCATGGACGATGAGTAGGAGGCAACCAACCCGACAATTTTGGAGGTAGGGATACGATCTGATCTCGTAGTTGTGGTGTTATCATTTGGCTTTGTAGTCCTACATGCCTAGTGGTGAGAGATTATGTGGATTTACAGCTTTTGGGGGTGGTTTCCATGTTTGGGTTGTGTGAGGATAGTTTCTTAGGCATCCTTTGGCTTTGATGGTTTGAGCATGTTGTGGAGATGCCTATCTTCCTTTTTTCTTCATATTGTGTTCTCCCATGGACAGTTTTGAGGGCCAAGACGGTCGTGAGATTTACTACTTGTGCTTTGGTGTTCTAGATGTTAAATGCACCAGTGATCTGGGGTGTGTTTGTAGACACTCTGCTCGATAGGCGCATGTCTTATCCTGTCTTCTTTCTTACCCAATTTTGTCTCTCTCTTTGATCTATTTTTTTAATTGTTGGGTAATGTTTTAGGTGATATCCTGTCCTCCCTGAGAGAGCTATGGCTCTGCCTGTGCATTGTTTGTAAATGCGCCAGGTGGAGTGCGTAGGTTCTTAACATGCCAGCTTGATGCAACGTGTTTATGATTTTGGTCGTTCCGATCATGTGACTGCATTTACTTGTTGTGAACTATGTGACCTGGGATGGCCTCCTTGGTGGCTTGGGTGTACCCAGCACCCTGGGTGTGGTCTCACTTTGTCTTTGCAACGAGTTTATAGACATGCCGTATCGAGACTGCGTGACTCATTTGGTGACGATTGCAGTCTCTGGCGTATCTACAGAATTGTTGCTATCTTGGTTTCTATTTTCTTGGACACCGATGTAGGGTCGGGGAGTGTGCCTAAGGTTTCTTGGTCTAAGGGAACCTCTGTGGCTGTGCATAAATTTCTGTGTGGCACCCTAGTTGTCTTGGTTTCCATGTTGGAAGGTGGTGGGCACATGCTTCATGTTCGAGGGCCATGGGGTTGTTCCCTTTGTGGTTCTGTGGAGGGCCTGGTTAACCCCACATTGCGTGACAAATTCCATTCTTGTGTGTTTTTGTTGGCGACACCTCACTTCTTGTGTGGCTCCTAGCTAGTTGGGTGCCATTAGCCCTGTGTGAGCTGTTGGAGCTAAGTTCTGATGATGTGTGCACTAACAAGGTTTTGTGTCGTCTTGTTGGACTCACCCTCTATGTGAGCCCTTTTCCAGGTAGGGGAAAAGACTGTGGGGAGCATCGACTGTTCAATCCTTTTTTGAGGTCGTTTGAGTGCACTTATAGTTGTAGGACTAGACACCTGCAGACGTATAGTCCCTAGCTAGCCAAGTTAGTTGTGCCACTGTCTCGCTCTTTGGGGCCCCGGAACCTCTTTGAGACTGTCAGGCATGAGGCTGTAGCTCGGACAAGCTGTGGCTCTGGTGTTGTGTGTGAGCTACACTCCACATATCTACCAGTTCTATTGGACTAAGAATGAAAAAAGGTAGTGGGCATTAGTCGAGCAGAGGTGTAGACTGAGAGACTAGTGCTTTGTCCAGCCTTGTTGACTTTCACATTTCTCTGAGATATAGAGCTACCATTTTATAGTTGTGTTAGGGCCTCTAGACTTTTTGGAGGATGTCATGTTACCAAGTAGCTTTGTAGTTGTCATAGTGGTGAGTTCCTTATACTATGATCGTGTCGTGTGCTAGTTTAGTTGCAAAAGCTCTGCTCTCACCTTCATGGTTTCGTGGCACCGAGTGCCACAAGTGTGCAGCAAAGGCATGGAGGGGTGCCACACACATGTTTCAAGTTGTTCTTTAGTGTTTACTGCATATTTAACTCTGATAGATTATATCCCTATACCTTGTCATTAGTTACATGATTCATTTGTGTAAGGATCGGAGGATCCCTTCTGAGCCTATGATTTTTTTTTTTTCGAGGCTCATTCCCCTACTGCTGTTTTCAGGTCTTCAGAGAGAGGAGTTGTGCTTGCTAGTAGTTAGCTTGTGGAGTTTCTTCAGGGCATGTCTGTAACGACCTGAGAACCCAACCCTCGGCCCACGCCGAGGACCCGATTTTCGCGGTCGCCGCCCACGGATCCGGGGACCCGGAAGGGCTATAATCTACGTCTAACAGGATATGTAACGAAAGTAAACGTCAACTGCTAATCTAGAAGTGTACGTGCGGAAACAGAAAAGAGAGTGAGACCACCGCGTACCACTCTAAGTACAGTCCCAACGCACGCAAGCTAGTACAAGTAAAAGTAGGGGAAGAACAATTCCCTTAGGGGCATACCCCAAGGTGATGTACACTGAAGAAAGGGGAACCACTGCTAGCTATGGGGACCTCGCCTACCGCCCCGTCTCCTCCGCCCGGCGCGCGCCCTGCCACTGCTGAGAAGTCTCACCTAGAAAAAGGAGGGATGAGCTTCACAACAGAAGCTCAGTAGGGACTACCAATATCCTACTGGCTCTAAACAGGTAGAAGAATATAAATATGAAATGAATGACATCAGTTTATATCTTCTACCTACAAATGGAAATGCGGAAGCGAAACTACAACTGGCACGGCACGAAAAGTACACACGGTAGGAAACTCTGTAAGACTGCTCGTCGTGACCACCACACGGCTAGCAAACACAGACGGAGAGAACTCCGCCTGGACAAGGAACACTAGCTACGGAAAGCACTACCACTAGTCAAGGTCAGGTGCGTCCACCGACGTCTTATCATCGACCCGGGTCCTGACCCTCACATCTCGTCAGAGCGAGGTAGGACACAAAGTAACACAGCAGTAACCGCCGTAGTCTGTCCGGAGTACGGTCCCATGCCTGGCCTCTCTAAGCGGTTCCGGGGCCGCAAAGAGCGAGCCAGTGAGAAAAGGACTAGTTGGACTGCGCCGGGAAGAACTCCGAAAACTGACCTCGGCGTCCCAGTCCAACCACGAGAGCTCTGCAAGCGACTCAACGCCACTGTCCTAACCACCGTTTTCCCCTAAGCTCCAGAGTCTGCCTGGTGGCTGCCAACTCGAGCACACTCGTAGCCCAGAGTACTCCCTCGACAGGCTCCCGAGGATGGGGATCCTAGGCAACGGTAACAACCTCTCACACGGGACAAGCCCTCAAGCGCCGAGCACCGGGCGAAAGACTAGTGTAGACCGCACTAGGGAACTAGCACAGGTGCCACGGGTACAGTAAAAGAAGCAGAAAAGGGCAAAGATCGGAATCTGTCTCAACGGCTGAGGTCGCGACACCCTACCCTGTCGCGATCCCGTCGCGACGGCCCGAGCCGTCACGATCGGGTTGCGACACCCAAGAGCGTCGCGATCTCGTCGCGACCGGCCAGGCCGTCGTGACCAGATCGCGACCTCCACGATCGTCGCATTCTTCGGCAGAGGGGGGGTTTTGGACCAACCCCTCTGAGAACCACCCCAAAAACAGGGAAACAACCACACAAGGGGGGAGGGGGTCATGCTCAACATGCTAGAAAGCTAGTAAAGCATCCAAACCACCCTTAAAATCCCACAAACATGGATCTACACTCGAAGAGGAACCTCACTCAACCTCGAGCATGGAGTTCTCACACTCCCAAGCACCAAACCACAGATAAACCACGCTTTATAGGGGAAAGGGAGCATGCTTAGGGTGAGAGGATCAAGAGTCCCTACCTCCACGCGAAGAACGAACCCGTTGGGGCCTTCTCGTAGGAAAGGACACCTCCTCCTCGCTCTAAACGACACGAACACGTCCCCTGCACGAGCGGGACGACACCACGTCAGCACGAGCGCCTCAAACACCGAGATCCGCCAAGAATTCGCAAGGGGAACATGAGAGGGAAAGGAGAGGGGAGAAAGAGAGCTGAGAGGGCGAGAGGGGGAAATGGGGCGCGGCCTTGGGTTTTAAGCCGGCGGCCCCCAGAACTCGACGGAACGACATATCGCGATAAGACTCTCATCGCGACGCCCGTAGACGTCGCGACCTTATCGCGACGATCGCCTCTATCGCGACCCCAAAAAGCGGGTCAAACCTCGAAGACCGGGAAAGCGATCACGACGAACGACCACATCGCGTTCACGTGCGTGCGCCTGACACCCGATAGAGCCGTTTTGACAGAAAGGTTACCGGTCACGTCTGTCAGAAAGGCCATCGCGACGCCATCAGACATCGCGACCAGAACGGGACGGCCACACCGTCGCAACAAGAACGCGACAGCCTTGGTCGTCGCGACCAGAACCCGTCGCGACAGGCCTCCTGTCGTGACCACGTCGTGACCAGGAGCATGTCGCGACCCTGAGGACGGGGCCAAAGGGCCCAAGTGGGCCGGGTCTTACATTCCACCTACCTTAAGACATTTCGTCCTCGAAATGAAAACAACTCGGTCTCAACCCAGAAAGCAGAAAAAAAAGGGGAGACATCATACCAATCAATCAAACAAATAGGGGAACCGCTCGCGCATCTCATCCTCGCGTTCCTAGGTGGCCTCGCCACCAACGCGGTTCTCCCAGACGACCTTCACCAGCGGAATCTTCTTCCGACGCAACTGCTGAACTCTGTGGTCGACAACGCTGACTGGGTACTCTGGCACAGACAAGTCTGGCGCCACCTCAAGCTGCGAGTAGTCCAACACGTGCGAAGGATCTACAACATAACTCTTGAGCTGCGAAACGTGAAACACGCTATGCACACCTGCTAGCTCTGCCGGAAGACTCAACCTGTAAGCCACCTCGCCGACCCTCTCGGTGATCGGGAAAGGCCCGACGTACCTCGGACTGAGCTTCCCATTTTTGCCAAACCTCATGACGCCCTTGGTCAGCAAGACCCGCAAGAAAACAAGGTCACCAACACTAAATTGCAACGGTCTCCTGCGGACGTCTGCGTAGCTCTTTTGTCTGCTTTGCGCTGCCCGAAGCCTCTGCCTGATCAAACTGACTGTGTCTGCACACTGCTGCACTAACTCTAGCCCCAAAAGCTGCCTCTCATAAACCTCGAACCAGTGAAGTGGAGTCCTACACAGGCGACCATACAAAGCCTCGTATGGTGCCATTCCGATGCTCGAGTGATAACTGTTGTTATACGCGAACTCTACCATCGGAAGGTGCGACTCCCAAGTGCCACTCCAGTCTAAACAGCACGCTCTCAGCATGTCCTCTAGTGTCTGAATGGTCCGCTCTGATTGTCCGTCTATCTGAGAGTGATACGCTGTGTTGAACCTCAACTCTGTAACTAGTGCTCTCTGAAGACTGCGCCAAAACCCTGACGTGAACCTCGGATCTCTGTCGGAGACGACTGAAACTGGGATCCCGTGCAACGAAACAACTCTGTCCACGTATAGCCTGGCTAATCTGTCCACTGACCACGACATCCTGATCGGAAGAAAATGCGCTGCCTTGGTCAAATGATCCACAATCACCCAGATACCATCGTGCCTCTGCAGGGTGCGGGGCAAACCAACCACAAAGTCCATGGTGATGTCGTGCCACTTCCACTCGGGAATGGGCAACGACTGCAGCTCACCACTAGGACGCTGACGTCGGCCTTCACCTGCTGACAGGTAAGGCACCGAGCAACAACCTCTGCCACGTCCCTCTTCATCCCTGGCCACCAGAAGAACCTCCTCAAGCAATGGTACATCTTGGTGGAGCTAGGATGAACATTATACCTCGATCTGTGAGCCTCTGACAAAAGCGTTTGGCGTGCCTCCTCGGGAACGTACAAGCGGCCTCTGAATCTGACCACGTTGTCCTCGTCGAGCTCAACATCTGGCATCTGCAAAACGTCTGCCAACTGAGGGTCTTCCTGCTGTGCCTGCAACACCTGCCTGAACACTGACGGCCGAACTGACAAACTGCTCACCACAGCACGGTCTCTGGTCCTCGACGGAACGAACACTCCCTGGGACAGCTCCTCGAACAGCCTCCACTCTCTGACCATCAGCGAACTCAAGCGCACGCGCCTGCTCAAAGCATCGGCTACGACGTTAGCCCTTTCTGGGTGATAGGAAAGGGTTAGGTCGTAGTCCTTCAAATACTCCATCCATCGGCGCTGCCTCAAGTTCAGATCCCTCTAGGTGAAGATATACTGCAAACTCGGTGATCGGTGAAGATCTGAAAAGCCTCGTCATACAGGTAGTGCCTCCACAACTTGAGAGAGCGAACACCACTGCTGCCAGCTCCAAGTCGTGCTGGGGTGTGGGTAGTTCTCCTCATGCTTCTTGAGCTGCCGAGAAGCATAGGCAACGACCCCACCCGTGCTGCATCAGCACGACACCCAAACCTGACCTCGACGCATCGGTATAGACCACAAAACCCCGTTGCCCGACGGCAAGACCAACACTGGCGCTGAAGTCAACCTCGTCTTCAGCTCTCGGAAGCTTGCTCACAGTCCTCTGACCAAAAAAACCTGACGTCCTGCCTAGTCAACCTGGTCAACGGTGCTGCAATCTTGGCAAAATCCTGAATAAACCTCCGGTAGTAACCAGCCAAACCCAGAAAACTGCGGACCTCTGACACCGATGTGGGCTGCTCCCAGGACAACACGGCCTCCACCTTGGTAGGGTCCACTGCCACACCAGAACCCGAGATCACGTGCCCGAGAAAGTGCACCTCCCTCGGCCAAAATTCGCACTTGTCGAACTTGGCATAAAGGCGGTGACTCTTCAGGGTCTCCAGCACGATCCTCAGGTGCTCCTCCTCAGAAGCTGAGTAGACCAAAACATCATCAACAAAAACAACCACAAAGTGATCTAAGTACTCACTGAACACCCTATGCATCAGATCCATGAATGTTGCGGGTGCGTTCGTTAGCCCAAACGACATGACGACGAACTCAAAGTGACCGTACCTGGAACGGAAAGCCGTCAAACCGACATCTGACTCTCGATCAGCATCTGATAGTACCCGGATCTCAAGTCAATCTTCGAGGAAAACCCTGGACGACTGCAACTAATCAAACAAATCATTGATCCTCGGCAGCGGGTACCTATTCTTCACAGTGACCTGGTTCAACTGCCGATAATCGATGCACAACGAAGACTACCATCCTTCTTTCGCACAAACAAAACAGGCGCGCCCCACGGCGAATGACTCGGGCGAATGAAGCCTAGCTCAAGAAGCTCCTGCGACTGGCGCTTCAACTCACGCAGCTCCACCGGGGCCATCCGATAAGGTGCCTTGGACAAAGGCATCGTACTGGGCAAAAGCTCAATGGAGAACTCTACCTCCCGCTCAGGCGGCAAACCAGGTAGATCCTCCGGGAAGACATCGGAGAACTCAGAAACAACCGGCATGTCAGAAACTGAAGATCCGCTAGGCTCCAAAGAACAAACCGAAGCAAGGTACGCCACACAGTCATCACGGATCAAACGATGAGATCTACACAAGGAAATAAATGGCCGACGGGTAGACCGGATACCTTAGAAGTAGAGGACGGGCTCTCCAGGTATCCTAAACCGAACGGTCTTCTGCTGGCAATCAACCACGGCTGAGTGAGCCTCCAACCACTCTATGCCCAGGATGACGTCAAAGTCGTAAAGCTGCAGTGCGTACAACCTGGCCGGCAACTGGTGCCCCTCAACCTCGACTGCCACACCCTCCAGGTAACCAAAAGAACGCATATAGTCACCATACGGAAGATCGACCATCACGTCACACTGCCTCTCAGGAGCATGACAAGCTAGGGACTCATAAAATTCCTCGTAAGCAAAACACAAGGAAGCACCGGGGTCGACCAAAACACGAGCAGCTCTGCCAAGGATAGGTAGAGTACCTATAACGAGGTTTGATGCCTCTGCCTGCTCCCGGGTGAGCGTCATCAAGCGACCACGACCACGCCCATGCTGCGGCGCCTAATGGGGCTGCTGCTGCTGCGGCGGCTGCTGGGGGTACTACTGCTGCTGCTGGTACGGATGGTACTACTGCGGCTGTGGAAACTGCTGAGCCTACTGCTGGTACTGCCCCCGCTGCTGCTGACGCTGTGCCTGCTGCTAAGGAGGGTACTAGTACTGAGGTGGCTGCTGAGCGTACTGAACTGGCTGCTGCTGCTGCTGCAGGGCTTGCCCCATGGGGAAATCCCTCCTGAAGTGGCCCGGTAAGCCACAGGTGTAGCAAACTACCTCCTGACTGCCCTGCTCAGCTCCCTGGACAACTGACTGCTCGCAAACCTGGACTGGCGCTTCTGCTGCCAGCTCTGACCGCCCCCGTGAGTAGACAATTCCTAAACTACGAGCGAATTCGACGCTGTCGAAACTGCCCGAGAGCGGAGGAAGAGAAGTCGCACTACCGCGGCTACCCGCTGGACGCTGGTAAGGCGAGGACTTGGAAGAGGCTCCTCTCTACTGCTGCTGTGCTGAGGCTGCCAGGTCTCTCTGTCCAAGGCGGTGGCCTTCGCCACGGCCTCTCCCAAGGTGGTACACATGTGTGCCGTCACACGCCACCTCAGGTCTAGTCTCAGTCCTGCTATGAACCTCTCTGCACACGCCTATCCCTGCCTGCGACATGAGGCACATGCCTCAACAACCGGAAAAAACTCTGGTGGTACTGCGAAACTTGAGGTCGCCCTGAACCAACGCGTGGAACTAGTCCCTGATGACCAAACTGTCCCCATAATAATATTTCATTTATTTATATATTAATTTTGATGATTAACAAAATAACACTAATGGATTACTTGAGCCTTGAGAACAGGAAATAAAAGAAAAATGAAAGTTCAAGACAATCTGGTAAGTCTTATCACACTTCTATCCAAGTCTTTGTATCGACTTCCCTGATAAGCAGAACGATTTCCCTTTGACGGGAAACTCAAAGCAAATCGATATCACACACGACTCTTAAAGACATCGCAACGATTTCTTTAGAACTCGCAACGACTCTCTGTCGTAACGATTTCTTTAGACCTCGTAACGATTTCGCGTAACGATTTCTTTAGACCTCGTAACGATTTCTTTAGAACTCGCAACGACTCTCTGTCGTAACGATTTCTTTAGACCTCGTAACAATTTCTTTAGAACTCGCAACGACTCTCTAGCCGTAACGATTTCTCTAGACCTTGTAACGATTTCTTTAGAGTTCATAACGATTTCTTTAGAATTCACAACGATTTCTTTACTGTTCATAACGCCTTGCTTGGTATAACAATTTCGTGTAACGATTTCCTTACAACTCGATAGTCATAACGATTTCTCGTAACGATTTCTTCAAACTCGTAACGACTGCTTGTTGTAACGACTTCAAGTTATCATAATGATTTCTTTAGAGTTCATAACGATTTCTTTAGAATTCATAACGATTTCTTTACTGTTCATAACGCCTGCTTTGTATAACGATTTCTCGTAACGATTCTTCAGAACTCGTAACGACTTGCTTGTTGTAACGACTTCATAAGTTATCACAACGATTCTTACAGTTCATAACGACTTGCTATAATTCATAACGATTTCATAAGTTATGAAGTCAGCAAGATTCTTTTTATCAAATTTCTTGATGCATCAGTTAATGCCTTTTAATAGCGTTGAAAAGTCAAAGTCATATCTTGTCCGTTGACTGCTATGCATTAAATGCTCTCTGATCGTATCTCCCATGCATGCAGACAATATCTTCCATTTCTATGCTACTCTGTCTACGTACTTTTTAGACAGAAAGGAGCCTTGCTATATACTGCAATATATGTTCCATTCAAATAACAATAGACAGCAGTTTAGCTGTCTTCTATTTATTTTACAGTTATATCTGACAAGACTCATCTGGACAACGTTGGACACAAGATACAAAGTTCTATGACATCATCTCTTGGCGTGTACACAAGGATAAAAGACTGACGTTCAGAAGCTTCCTCTGTGACCAGTCTAACGTACACAAGGATAAGAGACAACGAACACTCCAACGTTCGAATTTGAATCAGCAGTTTAAATAGAAGAGTCAAGACGGAAAGAAGAAGTGACAGTGAGAAACAACGTTTGATTTCAGAAGAAGAAAGAAATCCATCTCTTCGAGTCCTCAGAAGATTGAAACAAGAGCGAAGCTTCCCTCCAACTTGTTCTTAGCTCTTAGCTCTCTGTGATCAAAAATAGTTTTAGTTGTGAGAGCTTGTGTAGTCCTTGGAGAGAAAAACCTTGTTAAATCTCTTTCTCTCTCAGGGGCTTAGGAGCTTCAGTGTGTAGCTAGTCAAGCTAGAGTCTGAAGCCTGTTTCCACACCTTTTCTTATTAAATTGTGTTCCCTTCTGGACGAAGGAAGACTGGTGGTATCCAGGGTGGTTGTTGTCCCTTCAGGCTGAAGGAAGACCAGTGAGGGCTGGGTGTAAGGATCCTTAAGGGGGATTGTACCCTTGGTAGTAAAATCCTGAGGTATTGCTCAGGGACTGGACGTAGGTCTCCTGTGGGAGGAGTTCCGAACCAGGATAAAAATCCTTGTGTCTTGGGATGGTTTGTGTGATTGTTGTCTTGTTTGCTCAACTCTAACCTTGTTATTAAGTTGTGCAATCCTTTAAGTAACATGTTTTAATCAGAGATCGAAGTTTTGATAACCCATTCACCCCCCTCTGGGCTAGCTAGCTGGGCAACAGTCCCGTCTCTCACGTCGAGCGTAGTCGGGGAAATACTCGCCGTGAAAGACCTCCAAAAATCACTGCCAAGTGATGTGATCCAACCTCTGCCCCTGGAAGTGAGTCTGCCTCTGAACTCTCCACCACTCATGGGCTGCTCCCTTGAGCTGGTACACTGCCAGTCGAACCTAGTCCTCCTCAGCGCACTCCATGGTCTCGAAGATGCGCTCTAACTCATAGGTCCAGCTCAATGCCTTGTTGGGATCATACTCGCCAGAGAACATCGGTGGCCGAAGACGAAGGAACCTCTCGAGAAGAGCGGTCCTGTCCTCCGCAACCGCCGTTCTCTACCGCCCGACCCGGGTACTCCAGTGCCCGACCGCTGTTGACGCTCTGGCTGCTCCACCTCTGGCTCTACCTGCTGCTCCGGCACCACTGGAGGAGGCACCGGAGGCTGAACACCTGCTGCGGCCTGCCTGGGCTGGTACGCTCCCTGGTACAAGTTCCTAAAGAACTGCTCTGCTAAGGGAAACCAGTCTGCGTACTATTGCGGTTGAGGCTGGTACTCCTACTGCTGCTGCCCACCTATCGCTACTACTGCTGCTGCCGGTGCAGCCTGAGGCTGCGCCACGGACTCCTCTGCTGACACCTCCTCCTGGACCTGCCCTGCGCGGGCATCTCGGATTCACCCTGCTGCTCCACCAGCTCTCTGTCCTGCCTGCGCCTGCGCGGAGCCATGTCCTGCTTGGAAACACAACCAACAAAGGTTAACAAAACCACTCAGGCGGCTAGCAGTGTAGTTGTACTACCGTCGGGACTTTCTGTTGCAGTATAAATCCATTACAAGTCCTGTCAGACTCTTGCTCTGATACCAATTGTAACGACCCGAGAACCCGACCGTCGGCCCACGCCGAGGACCCAATTTTCGCGGTCGCCGCCCACGGATCCGGCGACCCGGAAGGGCTATAATCTACGTCTAATAGGATATGTAACGAAAGTAAATGTCAACTGCTAATCTAGAAGTGTACGTGCAGAAACAGAAAAGAGAGTGAGACCACCGCGTACCACTCTAAGTACAGTCCCAACGCACTCACGCTAGTACAAGTAAAATGCAGGGGAAGAACAAGTCTCTTAGGGGCATACCCCGAGGGTGACGTACACTGAAGAAAGGGGAACCACTGCTAGCTACGGGGACCTCGCCTACCGCCCCGTCTCCTCCGCCCGGCACGCACCCAGCCACTGTTGAGAAGTCTCACCTAGAAAAAGGAGGGATGAGCTTCACAACAGAAGCTCAGTAGGGACTACCAATCTCCTACTGGCTCTAAACAGGCAGAAGAATATAAATATGAAATGAATGACAACAGTTTATATCTTCTACCTACAAATGGAAATGCGGAAGCGAAACTACAACTGGCACAACACGAAAAGTACACACGGTCGGAAACTCCGTACGACTGCTTGTCGGACCACCACACGGCTAGCAAACACAGATGGAGGGAACTCACCTAGACAAGGAACATAGCTACGGAAAGCACTACCACTAGTCAAGGTCAGGTGCGTCCACCGACGTCTTATCCGGACCGGGTCCTAAACCCTCACGTCGTCAGAGCGAGGTAGGACACAAAGTAACACAACAGCAACCGCCGTAGTCTGGCCGGACTACGGTCCCATGCCTGGCCTCTCTAAGCGGTTTTGGGGCCGCAAAGAGCAAGGCAGTGAGAAAAGGACTAGCTGGACTGCGCCGGGAAGAACTCCGAAAACTGACCTCGGCATCCCAGTCCAACCACGAGAGCTCTGCAAGCGACTCAACGCCATTGTTCTAACCACCATTTTCCCCTAAGCTCCAGAATCCGCCTGGTGGCTGCCAACTTGAGCACACTCGTAGCCTGGAGTACTCCCTCGATAGGCTCCCGAGGATGGGGTTCCCAGGCAACGGTAACAACCTCTCACAGGGAACAAGCCCTCAAGTGCCGAGCACCGAGCGAAAGACTAGTGTAGACCGCACTAGGGAATTAGCACAGGTGCCACGGGTACAGTAAAAGAAGCGGAAAAGGGCAAAGATCAGAATCTGTCTCAACGGCTGAGGTCGCGACGCATCGGGCCGTCGCGACCTTGTCATGACGCCCTACCCTGTCGCGATCCTGTCGCGACGGCCCAAGCCGTCAGATCGGGTTGCGACACTCAAGAGCGTCGCGATCTCGTCGCGACAGGCCAGGCCATCGCGACCAGATCGCGACCTCCACGATCGTCGCGTTCTCAGACAGAGGGGGGGTTCAGACCAACCCCTCTGAGAACCACCCCAAAAATGGGGAAACAACCACACAAGGGAGGAGGGGGTCATGCTCAACATTCTAGAAAGCTAGTAAAGTATCCAAACCACCCTTAAAATCCCACAAACATGGATCTACACTTGAAGAGGAACCTCACTCAGCCTCGAGCATGGAGTTCTCACACTCAAAAGCCCCAAACCACAGAGAAACCACGCTTTAGAGGGGGAAGGGAGCATGCTTAGAGCGAGAGATCAAGAGTCCCTACCTCCACGCGAAGAACAAACCCGTTGGGGCCTTCTCGTAGGAAAGGACGCCTCCTCCTCGCTCCAAACGACACGAACACATCCCCTGCATGAGCGGGACGACACCACCTCAGCACGAGCGCCTCAAACATCGAGATCCTCCAACAATCCGCAAGGGAAACACGAGAGGGAAAGGAGAGGGGAGAAAGAGAGCTGAGAGGGGGAAATGGGGAGCGGCCTTGGGTTTTAACCCGGCGGCCCCCAAAACGCGACGAAACGACATGTCGTGATAAGACTCTCATCGTGATGCCCGTAGGCGTCGCGAGCTTATCGCGACGGTCGCCTCTGTCGCGACCCCAAAAAGCGGGTCAAACCTCGAAGACCGGGAAAGCGATCGCGACAGACGACCATGTCGCGTTCACACGCGTGCACCTGACACCGACAGAGCCGTTCTGACAGAAAGGACACCGGTCACGTCTGTCAGAAAGGCCGTCGCGACGCAATCGGACATCGCGACCAGAGCGCGACGGCCACACCGTCTCAACAAGAACGCGACAGCCCTGGTCGTCGGGACCAGAACCCGTCGCGACAGGCCTCCTGTCGCGACTAGAACCCGTCGCGACCAAGAGCATGTCGCGACCCTGAGGACGGGGCCAAAGGGCCCAAGGGGGCCGGGTCTTACAATGTCCCTTTCAAGTGTGTGCTTCATTTGTAAAGTGGGAATTTAATTGTTATATGACTACTACATTTAATTACTTTCATCACTTGTGTATCTCATTCGATCACAATTGTCCCTTCCGAGTCTTCGTGGCTCATGGGAGGCGGTTCGGATGGGTTCTTTTTGGATCTAATAACCTGGGCTGTCACAGTAATAACCCAAGTCATTGAGGAGATTCACGAAGGGCTGTGCAGAAGTCATCTCGGTGAAATGTCCCTGGCTCAGAACCTCATCAGGGCTAGCTTTTGGTGGCCTACTCTCCAAAAAGACTATCTTGCCTTTGTGAGAAAGTATCAGGAGTGCTAGAAATTTGAGCCACTAATTCATCAGTCTACTGAGCAACTCCTTTACCTATCCAAGCCACGACCTGTCGCTTGGTGGATAATTGATATCCTCGGTCCCTTCCTAGAGGTGCTGAGATGCAACTGGATCAATACCGAACTAGTTGCGAAGATCATAGACCGAGTAGCTTGGAACTTCACCTAGAGGAGCATTTTGTGTTGGTTCAATAGCTTATTCTTCAAGCAAAGGTGTTCCGAGATCAGCATCTAAAACCATTTCACATCAGTGGTGCATCCCTAGGCTAATGGCTTGGTTGAGAATGCCAATCGAATGATATTCTATGGCCTTTGAACAAGGGTAGAGTCCTTGGGCAGCTCATGGGTCGATGAACTACCCAACATCCCCTAGTCACACCAAACGACCACCTGAGCAGCATCGGAGAAACCCCATTCCATCTAGCAATTGGAACAAAGGCAGTTATACCCCTTAAACCCACCAAGTCCATGCTCCGAACGAGGCATTTCGACAAGGCTACAAACAACCAAGATCTTCGGGAGAACCTAGACAAGATCGGTGAAACGACGGAAGAAAGCCAACATACACCTTGTCTCTTATCAACAAAGGCTTGCGCAATATTACAATGCCTTGTCTAAGAGCATCGTTTTAGTGAAGGGGATCTTGTCCTCCAATGCTGCTCGATATTTGTCCCACATCGGGTGTAGCAACTCTAAATTTTTAATTTTGATAAATGTAGTTAAATTAAAGGAAAATGGGAATAATTAAAATCCATTAAGTCAAAATAGGTAATGGGTCTACACTAATGGTCCATGTATGGATTAATGTGCCCAAAAGCCAAGAGCCCAATGATGAATTAGAGATAATTAAGCCTAATTTCGTACCTTAATTATTAATAAATGAAAAAGGATTAAGATAATCACTATTTTAACTCATAATTATCTTAAAAAGAGTCCTAGTCCTATCCTAAACCCATGGCCACGAAATTGGAGTTCTCCTCGAGCCAATTAAGTGGATAAATGCTAGGAAAAAGAGAGATAAATATATGAAATTCGAAGTTGGATGAGAGGGAAGAGTTTTATGTATGTTGGAGACTTAAAACATATAAATACACCCCCATTTCGTCTCTAGCCGACCCTATTGGCTTCTGGAGCTTGGAGGACGAGGAAGAGAGGCTTTGGAAGAAGGAATCAAGGAGTAGGAGGCTAGGAACAAGGAGCTTCTTCACGTTCTTCTCATTCAAACCTTAGGATCACAAAAACGCTCAAAGTTAGGAAATCTCTTAAGCAAAAACAAATTAACTTTGACCATAGGTAGACCATGATCCCATCTTCGAAAGCCCCATGTTGTCCCCACTTTTTATCATGTCGATTAGGAGTATTTCATGCTCCAAATCCTGTTAAGAACATGTACCCGACTTGACATGTTCACCTTAAATCCATGTCCATACTTGATTTCGTGCCCTAAAACTTTTATCATACATGCTACATGATGTCAAGGATCGAATGACATCATTTTCCCCAATTTCTATCAAGTACCCTGTTCGAATTAAATCATTTTTCATCACCGTGTATGGTTTTTGGTTCAGTATGAAGAACCTCTTAATAGCTTTCTTAGATCATGATGGAAACCTAATCACTCATCATTTTTGATACTTTTACATGTCTAGTTTCGTTTAAAACTAGTTTCAGAATTTTCTGTTGTGTATACGAATTGATATTGATTTTTAAAAGCCCCTGTGTCAAGTCCTTAGAGGACTGGACCGCAACCCAAAGTGACCCAAATCACTTTTGGGCTTCGGCCAGGGTCTCTGAGAATGCGAAGGCCCGACTGTTCGCATTCTTCACCTGGTCGTGACACATGCCCATGTTGCATTACGAACGCGACGGCCTGACCCGTCTCGTTCCTCCTGTCCTGTACTGATTGTCCAGACCGCGACAGACCCTGACGTCGCGTTTATGGACCGATTGCTCAAATCGCGACTGGTCACCCCGTCGCGATTACAACATCAATTGATTGGCCTGATCCAGTTCGTATGAATGTGACCGACCTACCCGTCACGATTTGAACGCGACAGATACCCCCGTCGTGTTTTGACTATGTGTCCAAAAACCCTAATTTTCATGAAACCCTTGCTAATCATGTTCCTTTATCATGTTTAACCTCTGTAATGTACTGTTATGAACAGTAACAACATGTTAAGGGATTTTGAGAATAATCACATGATTTTATTAATTAAGAATGTGTGCACAATCCTCTCATGATGTCATTGATTCTCTCTCACTTGCACACCACCAAATGTGAAATTTTGTCATGAAACTTTACTGAAATTACCCAATAATGTATATGGTAATTACGTGCTATTAATCATGTAATTTTCCCATTATTTTAATTGAACTTGTCTTCGATTTATTCGCATGATTTAATACCGTTATCGCATCCCTCTGCCTTCGAACACTCAAGGTAAGATGGACAATCGTTTCTTTACACACTTTAACTTGACTGGGATGACCTCTTGTTGGGAATACTCCTGACTAGACCAGGAACTCCTTGTCAAGGCATCCGTAAGACTCCTTGGCTTTCACGGATGTCTATTGCCGACGAGGGGGTTGTGCCATCAATACCTATTTTCACCACAAGAAAAAGCGCCATTACCGACGGGTATTTCCGACGGAAACTTATCCGTCGGAAATTCCGACGACTATGCCAACGAACAATGTTCCGTCGGAAAATCCATCGGAACTTCTGACGGAAATATTTCCGTCAGAAATATCCGTCGGTACTCATAGCTTACCGACGGATATTCCGACGAAATATGTCCGTCAGAATATCCGTCGGTACAACCGCCTTTTCCCTCTCCCGCCATCCCCACGAAACCCACCCTCTCTCTCTCTCTCTCTCTCTCTCTCTCTCTCTCTCTCTCTCCTCTCACGCTCTCTCTCTCTCTCTCTCTCTCTCTCTCTCTCTCTCTCACGCTCGCCACTCGCCGCCGCGCCCCTCGCCGCCTGCTGCGCCACCGCCGGCCGCCCCGACGGGCCCCGTCGCCGTCGCCGCTGTGCTCCGCCACCGGTGCCGCCCTTCAGAGCCGGGTATGTATCTGCCCCCCTCCCCCTCCTTCCCTACCCCTGCACCCCCTCCCTCCGGCAACCGGCGCCCCCCCTCCCCAAACCGGCGACCCCAACCCACCCCCCCGCCTGCGATCCCCCCCTCCCCCTCGCCCCCGTCCCCCACCCCCGTCCACTCCACCCACCCCCACCCCCCCCCCCACCCCCCTCGCCCCCACAGCAAGTCGCCCCCCCCCCCTCTCCGTCCCAGCCCCCCTCCCCATACGCTCCCCTCCCTCTCCCCCAAACCAGCGCCCCCCTCCCTAACCGGCGACCCACCCCCATGTCGGCCCCCCCCCCTACCGCCCCGGACCCGCCTCCCCTGTCGCCCCCCCTCCCCCTCCCCTCCCCAATCGGCGCCCCCCCTCCCCTAACCAGCCACCCCCTGTCGCCACCCTCCCCCCCCTTCCCAACGGCAGCCCCTCCTCCTCTAACTGGCGACCCCCCCCCCCCCCCCCCACCCCCCCACCCCCCCCCCCCCTGTCGCCCCCCTTCCCCCTCATTCCCACCTTGCCACCCCCTTCATTTTTCCAATTTTCTGAATAGAATGTAT